>OY787671.1:11010000-11330840 GCA_963678985.1 Spisula subtruncata | reverse complement strand
GAAGATTGGATCTAAATAGTGACCTCTAGAGTGAACACAAGGTATTTCTAAGATTTGACCTAGTGACCTAGTTTTTGACCCTGAATGACCAAGTTTCGAACTTGGCCTAGATTTCATAGAGAATAGCATTCTGACAAAGTTTCATGAAGATTGGATCAAACTGATGACCTCTGGAGTGAACACAAGGTTTTTCTAAGATTTGACCTAGTGACCTAGTTTTCGACCCTGAATGACCCAGTTTCGAACTTAGCCTAGATTTTATAGAGAACAACGTTGTGACCAAGTTTCATGAAGATTGAATCAACATGATGACCTCTGTAGTGAACACAAGGTTTTTTTCTAAAATTTGACCTAGTTACTTAGTTTTTGACCCCACATGACCCAGTTTCGAACTTGGCCTAGATTTTATAGAGAACAACATTCTGACAAAGTTTCATGAAGATTGGATAAAAGCCTCTAGAGTGAACACAAGCCAATTGTTGACGGACGGACAGAGGGCAGACGAAGAGTGATCACAAAAGCTCTACTTGTCACTATGTGACAGTTGAGCTAAAAACACCCTCAGGCTGTTAGATTCGAAATATTCAACAAATATTGAAAGTAGAATGCAATCATTTTGAGTTAAAATTAATTTCAGTAAAAAAATAAAACACCTTAACATAGTTTAAAATAATTTAAAAACAAATAGTGAATCTATGCATATGAAATTATGTGTCCTCTAACATCATGTAACATTCATGGTAGGTCAGTAATAAATTGTAAGCAATTAACATTGCCCTGGCTTCAATGTACTGTTTTATTAAAACTTTTATTAAATTGTCACCAAGCCTCTGGGACACCTGATTTTGGAGCAGCAAATATTGCTCATAGCAAACAGCACCAATGTTGAAATATTAAAGAATTGTGTTCATATTCTGAACAAAGTTTGTGACAAAAAAATATCTAACTACTTAATTTCAGAAACCTGTAACCTGAAAAGTGGGTTTAAACTGATTGATAGTTAAATCCAGATATGCTGGTTACTGCCTTACGTGTACGACTGAAAAACAATCACACAATATTGCAAAAACTATTGTAATAGCAGTTCAAATCTTGAAAATGTTTTCTTGGAAAAGGAAGGAATGTAAAAGTTTACAGGTTTCCACAAATGACCCTAACAATATCTACGATGGGTGATGCTAATATCATAAATACAGATGCATAAAGTAACACAAACATTCCAACACAATGGCAGTGAAACGTAACCACAGTTATATCTAATAGCATTTTAAAACAATAAAATATAATAGCAAAGTTCTTGTAATTAACAAAAAACAAAAATTCATCGCTTAGAGAATTTGACATGATCCTGACCTATATGCATAAATATAGTACAAGGCTCTTGTGTTGAATATATAGAGGATCTCTGGCGAGCTTAATAATATTTCCTGAACGAGTTAATATAAATATATCAAATGACAACGAGTGATAGATTCTTTATATCACATGACACTAAAACCGCAAAATATGCATTGTTTTATCGGAAAAACTCAATACCTCTACTACACGTGGTATGTATAACTCTATACATACTGACTATACTAACCTGGATGCAAGGAAAGTCATGTGATATATATAATTTCTGTGACCAAATAGTGCAGTATCGGTCCGTAAGATATGAGTTTTTGTAAATCTTGAGCGTGCTCGTGATACTACCAGCTTGTGAAAACATACTCCAGGGATTATAAATGTAGACAGTATATCAGCTGTTAAATAAAAAAAAAAAATGCTATATTAGATAAATTTGCTATTACGGAACGGATTTAGGTCGAAAAGTGGGGAAAAAATTCTCCAAGCTATAATTTACATAATCCAAATAAGGTACAAGTTGAAAGGAAACAGAAAGATGGACATACAAGACTTACAGAGAAATCAGGGAAACAGAAAAGTATGTTACTGGAATTAACAAATTTAATACAGCAAATAACCAGAATTTTCCACAAGTTATAACATTAAATATGGCACATAAACATTATTAATTCTTCAAATATCACAAAGTAAATCAACAAGAAATTTCAAACTATTTTACCACTACAACAGTTTAACATGAAAAACATTTGTCTTATTCAATATACACATATATATACCTGTTCTGAAACTTCAATATTACCATACTAGTATACAATTGTCCCGCATGATGAAGTTATTTAACCAAACAAAAATAAACAAGACTGCGTTCAAAAAATGCTTATGCCCCAATGGAGGCTAAGGACATTGTCCATAACAAATAGCTTAGTAATTCAGGAGCCATAATTCTGTAAAAATGTTTGATAGTGTTATGTTGCTTTGACAATGTATTGTGTTTATGATGGTTAACCATAATGTCAAGTTTGGTAGCAATGCTTTGATGGACGTAAAAAAAAAATTGGGTTTCAACATTTAGTAACTGACGAACGAATGGACAATCAGTCACTATATGCCTCCTGCATCAGATGTCGGACCATAAAATTAAAAAATAAAAACA
This sequence comes from Spisula subtruncata, assembly GCA_963678985.1. Classification (NCBI taxonomy): domain Eukaryota; kingdom Metazoa; phylum Mollusca; class Bivalvia; order Venerida; family Mactridae; genus Spisula; species Spisula subtruncata. Next base: position 11,328,337 of record OY787671.1, on the reverse strand, counting down.
TGACTCATCTTTATTAATCAGCAGTGCTGCAACTATTCTGAAGTCTGTTTAACGGTATATGCAAAGTTTCTAAATGTTGAGTTGGTACAGAATTAAGGATGCAACTATTTCTATAATTTATTAGATGCAATAAAGATTTTTGATATTTTAATAATGATTTAAAAAATATAATTTACCTTTAATGTTTAATAGTAACGTTTTATACATTTTTATTTGGTATAGTAAGTAATATAATTAATACTAGAGCGATGCAAAATGGTTAAACAAATGAACCAACAATCTCATGTTTGCTTTGAAAAAGGCTGTTGAAAATACCTCTCAATTTTTTCTAAAATAATCCACTTTTCTACCTTCCAGTTTCTGAATGAAGGGTAAATGTTTCTTTCATAAATTATTATTTTTTATTATGATTGATACAATCATACACAAAATTATCAAATTGACCTCTTTGAGATTCAGCCCCTCCTTAGCCCCTGCTATGTTTCATTTAATGAGTGATGACTAGAAAATTACTAAGCAACAAAATGATACTTTACTGAAAGAGGTGATTTTACTTAAAGACTAGCTTCAAACGTAACAATTACAGTCGGAATCGACTCCTGACCTAATTACGGAAGACGAGATGAAAACATATTTACTTGGAATTACAAATAAATGCACACAATCCTAAGTCTACAACAGTACAAGACTTCCAGCACTCACTCAGCATTATTCTCACACTTACGCTCAGTTAGCCAGTTACAGTATTGGTCAAATAGCAAGTGAAAAATAAACATGAATATTAAGTGTACTTTGTCACATTGTTGTGTATAAATAATTACTATGTGCCTTTGAGATAATGCACAATTATACTATGCATATCTATAAACATGGTTTATAATTTATGTCGATATTCGACAATATGAAATAGAACCGAAATTAGGAACAAATCCCCTTTAAAGTTACATTTAGTACATGTATAAGTGAGTGCACGTGTATAACAAACTTTAATGCAGGTAATACAATTTACAGCATCACATTAAAACTTAGATAATAGAATTGATTCATAGAAACTAAATGGAAATATATCTGTATTAATTGTAAATTTATGGAACATTCTACCATATTTTTTAAGCAATTCAAATTTAATAAAAAAAACCCCAGGTATTTTTAATATACTTGTTTACAAATTTACACAATTCAGGTATCAAACATATCAACAATTGAAAATCACTTCAAATGTAACTTTTTATACTGTTACATACTATATAGTATATGGCTGATCTTTCATTTAAACTTTACTGGCTATTGAGTTGGATTATTGACAAATGACAATTTATAAAACAAACAATAAAGAATCAGGATGAACTTACCACAAGATTTTTCGGCTAAGTCTGCAAGTAAAAATATGTCCAAAAAAAGTTTGAATAGAGCTCATTCTCTGCTTGAAGTTGATCGTTGAACAAATCCCGTGAAAATCTGTTAAAGAATAAGATACTTACGGTTGTTTTTAATTTTTTTGTTGAACTTGAAATATTTCTATTAGTAGACTTAGTCAAAAAGACATGTGGTATGTACACCCTGAGAATAATAGAAACACGATTTCATCAAATTATAAAAATTCACATGTACAAAGGGAGGTAACTAAGCATAAAGCTAACAAAGCAGGGGAGGTAACACTAACAGCACTTACAGCTATATATGAAAAGCAAAACATGCCTTTTTAGGTTAAAATGATCATTTAAACAAGCAGACCAGGTCTGAATATAACACTTTACATCTATACAAAATTGGAGCCAAGTAACTTCAGTTAAAAGCTATCATACATTTTGTAAATTTCATATAACTTAACGCCAAGAAAATGAAAACCAATAAATGATTCCCAACCGAGTATTGTCCTCTTAATTAGATCTGCTCTAAAAAAATACTGAAATTAATACAGTTAAACCCTGTAAAAATAGTAAAGTATGATCGTAATACAAGAATAGCCATGCTTTATACACTCATATGATGCTTTTAAAATAGAATCAAATTATCGTAAAAGTAAATAATCATTGAAAACAATTTTCATCTGAAAGTTTACTCTTAACAATAACAATCAGATCTTTCTTAATTCCATCAGACATTTTGATTCTTGAAGAAATGGTAGTTCTTACTGACAAAAAGCTCTATTTCTGGACAAATCCAGTAAAAACTAGATCTGTTTCATAAATTAAACTCTACATGACCCTTCAATTGACCCCTAAATGTAGTCCTCAACATCGTCTTCTTCATCTTCTTCAATATCCATGGAATCGTCGAATATATCCTTACTTTCTATATAGTCCCCTACCATTGTATCATCACCTTCTGATGTTTTCATGTTCCGCACACGTTGTAAAAACAAATCTTTCGCAAACTGATACAGGTCTATATCTAACTTATTTTGCTCAAGAATTTTAGCCTTTTGTACGTCAGTTATTTTCGTACGATCACTATGCGTGACAGGAAGTTGTGAGAATTCTGTTACAAACTTCAAGTTAAAGGTGTATTCAAACAGTTTTTGTGTGTAAATCTGGAATTCAGTGAGACCAAAATATGCCATATTTAATAAATTTTCTTTGGCACTATCTAGCATAATCTGGTCACGTTTATGTGCATCAATGCCACTTGTGTTATAACAGTTGATTTTAGTTAGGTTTGCTAACATTCTAGTTTGTCTATTTCTGGCAAGGTTGTCTGAACAATCTAGAAATTCATCCAAAGTAACTTCTGACCAATCAGAGCCATTGTAACACGATGCTACTTCATCATGCGTAGCACTACGTCCATTACAGAACAACCTCGCAGTTTTCCATGTAGCCCCACGCTGTACATGCTTCCATTCACTTAAATATCTCTTCACCGGATCTCGCATTATAGTGATATAATGGTACCTGAAATGCAAAAGTATGTGTAGATATATGCCATCATATGCATGAATAGTGATGTTAAGCATTTTCTTTAAATCAGTCTGGAAACTTAAATCATTCAATGCATACCCATATTTATCCCCATGCCATTTTTATCCAATAACTAATTGGAGAAAACTTGTGTAAACAACCGGCTAGCTCGGTTTAGTCAGTAGAGCAATGCTGCATTCACCCTAGGCCTTAGTAAGCGAAGGGCCCCATTTCAAGCTCTTGTCTAATTTGCATATGATATTTTCTCAACTTACATGTGGCACCCAATGTAAATAACCTGCACACCGCCCTCAGAAAGACTGGTTCTGATAACTAATTAAGTCCAGAAATTTGTGGATGAAGTTTTTAAAGGAGGGTGCAGGGATTTCCGCAGAATTTTTTCTAAGCGCAATAGGGGTTGGAACGGGAGGGGTGTCACATCCTGTATTTAGAAAAAAATAAATTTTGGGGATGAAATGGTGCAACTTTGGGAGGTTTAGGGACATATCACAGATACAACACAATTAATCAGAAAAAAGTTTCCTCACTGTAATGCAATCCTAATATGGACAACCGGTACCCTGACTGTGCGCTCCAACACGCTTACACGCTTGGAACCAAATACTTTGAACAATATTCAAATCGAAAATGTTTAACTTTGTACAATATTTAAATCGAGAATGGTTCCCAGCGCGTAAGTGTATTGGAGCGCGCAGTCTCAGACAGGAACAATGTAATTATAATCGGGACTGGAATGTCGATCTTTATCTGTAACTATCCTGTCGGCCAATCACAGCTGCCTGGTTAAATCGGTAGATCTCTTGAAAAATCCCGTGAAAGCGTTGCCACAAAAATGATTATATAATTAGTTTAAATAACAGTATCGAGTTTTTTTTAGCTCAAATGAAAGTTTAATATTGCGTTTTTCTTTTTTGTTTAATTTAGAAAGTCGGAATTAACATTTTAAAACTAATTATCTTAAGTTGAAAGAGGTGTGATCAACACGCTAATCGCTGTCTTTGTCTCGCGGTCCACGATACTGACCTTATTGCGACTTAGGGATCTAGAAATGAGTAAAAGCAAATGATCTAAAACGTACATTTACCATACAACAATACAATCCTGCTAAGAATAGGCATGATTTTATGCCTAGATATCAATTCATTTAAAAACTATTTGATTTTAAAATATGCCAATTTGCCATATTTTCAAAAACAAATTTATGACTTCTCTATAAATATAGTTATGTTGTAGCTTTAGGATCTCGAAATTTTTAAAAGCAAATGATATAAAACTTATGTTTACTAAACAATAGTACATTCCTGCTAGGAATAGGTTTTGTTTTATACATATTTATTAATTCGTTTCTTAATTGTTTGATTTCAAAATACGCCTTATAATACTATATTTTCAAAAAATTCTGGACGACCTCTCTATAACTATAGTAATATTATATCTTAAGGATATCAAAATTTACAATAGGAAATGATCTAAACAGAACGTTTTCCATACGGCAATACACCCCTGCGAGGAATAGGCATAATTTTATGCACGATTATTTTTTTAATTTGTAAGTATATCATTTTAAAACACGTCCATTTTTCGTGTTTTCTGTACACTTTCTTATTCCATCGCATTAGTTAAAATTATAGTAAGTTTCCAGCTTCATGATTTCAAAATGAACGATAGAAAATTGTTGAATACTAATTTGTACCGTTACATAAAACTATAGCATGCGAGTGAAACGCACACTTTTATTCATATTTTTTAAAATTATTTTAATAAGTAAAAAACTGACATTTTCCATTTTTCGTATGTGCTTTTTTATCTTATTTTTTAGCAATTTCGGTTATGTTTGTCCACTATAAACAATTAAAATGGGGATATAATTTACACATTGATGAAACAATACATTCGGATTAATTCATCCACAGTGACTGTCTATTTTTACATAATTAACAGGAAACTCCCCGCTGAGAAGACAATATGAGATTTCTATCTAGATAATGTACCGATCAGAAGTTCAATATTAATATACAGCCCTCCCGCCGTGTAATCTACATGTGTTTTGCGATATTTATATAATAAAATCATTGCAGTAGTTACACTCAGATTACAGGAATTTAATTAATACAAGATATTAGATAACCATGGTGACAGACAGGTTGTATATAGACAGACTAGAGTCATAAAGATCATTGTCAATTTGACACCCGTTTGTTGATTACTTGAGATTTCTTGGAGGCAGTTGAAATTATACATAATCATAAACATCATAAGATATAAATCTCGGTCCTCGGAAGAAATAACCCAATTTGTTACCGTATAATTGACCGTTGTAACTGCTGAAATCGTCGATTCCGGATTAATTCCGGACCGTACAGAAATAAAAATTATACCGGACCGTATAAGCGACCGTTATACACCCCGCTTATCAGCTTATATTCACCGACAGGATAGATATTGATAACGCTCTATGATGTAGTCGACTTTCATGTCCCGGATTTAGATAGTTCCTGGTCTCAGGGTACCTGATAAATCAATATTAGGATTACATCACTTCTTTGGTTGAGATTATGGATGCTGAGCGACCTTCTAATTATTAATACATTTTTTGTGTAGTTCTTAAAGCCAAAGAGTTTCAGCAAGTTTATTAAATCGATGACAACGTGTGCCTGTGCTTACAACAGCATAGATCTGTCAGTGATAGAAAAACTAACATTTAGTTAGAACTAGCTTAAGTTAATAACATCTTTTAGTCTTTAGTATGCATTTGTTTTATCCAAGTTAATATAACAGTTAATAGTTAAATTATCTTACTTTCTTATTCTAAAATTTCTCTCTTTTTTATTCATAGCTTGTTCCACACATGTTGTTAGCTCCGTCCAGTCTGCATGGAGTCCACAAACCCACCCAGTGGAGTAACGACTAAACAACCATATAGTTTTCTGCTTAGTATAACAATCACAGCGTTTCTTTTTTCTGTAACATTTACAGGGAGATTCTAGATCCATATTTTTAACTAAATGTCGACCAAATGTGGTTCCACCAGTTTTTTGTATATGAAGGAACACAATGACGTCTTCTTTGTCCAACTTTACGTCATAATTGTGGTCTATGTCTTCATCCTCAAATTCGTTGTATGGCAACCTTCCATTTTTGTAGGCATTGAATGATTCTGCTACTGGAATGACAGTGTGTGGAATAATTGTGGTGAATTCATGAGAAACTGAACAAAAGTTGGACCCACAAAAGTACACAAAGAGCACAGTCCCCAATGAGCACACTAAAAAGAGAGCAGAAACCGTCTTTCTCCACCCCATTTTCTTTCGTTTTGTACGAATTATCTGAAAATACTTGTGTATAAACCTTCCGTGATAGTATTCTGTGTTCAACATCAATTATACTGGAAGAAATTCAAGAAAATGTAAATGAATATGGGGAAAATCGTAACATTGTCCACCATCATGGGTTGGGTGTAAACCGCGGATGTCTGGAAACCCAGACAAAATATCGTTGTCGTCACGTTTTAATTAATGGATTAAAATTGAAGCACACACTCAGAATCGTTGAATGAATATAAAATATACTCAAAGAAACTATTAAAATTACAACTAAGCTATAAATGAATCCATGGAACGACGTTTGTAAAATTTATTTCCTATATGCAAATTTAGGTCTTTGAGCATTATATATGTCATGAACCATAGTTGGAATAAAATTTACCTTGTCTCATATTCTCATCTTATCATATAGCTCTCGATTTCTACCGATGAAAAATACTTAGTATTCACTGATTACCAGACACACAGCTAGTTTTGAATGTCGGAATAAAGTCTATTCAAATACGGTTAGGAATTAATGACTTTATTTTGTAGTGTCGGGAATGGCTGTGGAAATTAAGAAAGTCCTGTGCAATGACCCAGCATGCAGTAAGGTAGCAAACTGCCACACATGCAGCAATCCATTAACATTATTTTAGCATTTCAATTAATGCTACATGTGTATTTATTTCAGCATCCAACAATTTACATAATAACAAAGAAATCATATACGTGTATATAACACGATGCATGATGTAGCAACCAATCATTTCATGCTGATGAACACCTGTTACTGCACCCGGTAATATTAAAGCTGTGTTGAGATTACTGATCGTATTATTTTTTACCTCAAGTAAAATAATTACTTGATGGACTTAAAGGACTCCAAGTCATGCTTTACTTCAATGTGTTATTTTGTTACTTGATCCATGTACAATTAATTACTAAGTGTCTAGAATAACTGTATACGCGGCGGTGTTAAATATTCAGTAGGGCAAATAATTGAAGGGGTCAGTGCAAGAAGGTACCTAACTCCACTTTTGGTCAAAATGGAGTTACACCCTTAGTTACATAGAAAACAACATTTGCCACATGATTAAGCCCCTTCCATACCTGTATTCTCCTGTTAAAGAGTTAAAATAGCCCTAGAAAAATGAACAATGGTCCTAACTCCACTTTGACAAGACACACATGCGTTGTTCGAAAAGTTGCTGTGAAAACTTCCTGTTTTTGTCCAATTCGGTAGGTATTCTGCTATATAATGAAAGTGTTTTCGTGTTTTGTAACAGAGAAATGAATATTGTATACACATGTCCAAATTTTGACCACTTCTATTCACCAAGAATAATTGAAAAACTGGTAAAATATATACATGTTACTTTTTGGTTTTACTATAGGCCACTCGTCCCGTCTTAAATTAAGTAAAACAGAAAGTAACTCGTACCGTCTTAAATTAAGTAAAACAGAGTTCCTTCTCCTGCATTTCAAGGGAAGAAACTCTTACCGGCTTAAAATAAGTCATACAGAGTTCCCTCCCCTGAATTTCAGGGGACGGAACTCTTACCGACTTAAACTTTGTCATACAGAGTTCTCTGAAATTTGTCAGAAAATAGAGTGCGCGAATATGTTTCTATAATGTCAAAAATATGTTCAAATCACCAATAATAATGTATCGCTTCCAGCGATTTATTATTATGTGATCAAAGGGAAACAACTCGTGACTATTTTGGCACGTTACGGAAATATATTTTCATTTTTCTCGGTAAATAGTGAGAGCTTTTTGTTGAAAATTTAAGGAGTTTATTTAGCCATGAAGATTCTCATTTAATATAAAATTTTCCTGAATCGATTTAAACGATCAAAAATATAGGCTCTTTAAAGTATATTCAAGAAATATCACCATTTTCTACTTTCTGTTTACACGGTCATTGAAGTTTCGCGAGATTCAAGTTCATAAATATGTTTCATAATTATGTCTTTGTAAGAGTTTGTTCCTTTTTCCGACAAGAAACTTTAGCTCTTAATGCCATGTAGACGTTGTTTGTGAACGAGCAAGATTTGCCATGAAGCTGTTGTCATGATTTAATACATTTGCTTTTTTAAAAGTCATATGTGTCTAACCTCAAAAGTAAAATGTAGTATGATAATAATAAATTTGGAGATAAAATGTTTTGAAAGAAAAAATGCACTACATGTATTTCGGTATACATTAAACTCTACCACCTTAATACTAGTGCTATCATTCTACTTTTAGAAAAAATGTTATTTTGATCAAAGGCAAATTGTCGTAGAACAAAGACATTACAAACAATTATTAATATTTGGATTAGGTCTGGTTCCCTGTGTCACAGTGTGTGGTACGGCCACCATTGGTTACAAAGTCATTGTTACAAGAAACCACCTGAACAAAATGTTACTTCCTTTTCTGAAGGCAAGTCAAACGAGAATACTCTATATATTTATTTAAAGTTTAATACTTGTCCCATTTACAATATCTTCTCTCAGTCAACTGGGGACACAGGTCTTCGTGCCCAGTGCCTGGATCTGTCACTGTACACCAACCGCCTTAATCATGGCACGATCTTGAAAATGCTCATTTAATATTGGTTGAAGTCGCATGCCTTTGTAAGAACGTACAAGGACATTCCTCGTGTTTACTTGTGACAGATGGCAATGGTAGATAATACAACTGAATATGATGTTCCAATGGTGATTTTCAAACTCGTCGTTGTCCTACTGTGCCTGGTGTATAACACGTCGTTGTCCTACTGTGCCTGGTGTATAACACGTCGTTGTCCTACTGTGCCTGGTGGTAAAATTCGTATTATCTGCATACCATAATTATATTGACACTAACTCAGCAATTTAATGTTTCCCTTAAACCTACTTTTTCCTGGAATCAATAAAAAAAATAATACAGTACACACAATCGTGAACGCTCGGCCATTTCCGTTTGTCTCCGGTAAAACATGTAACATTAAAGCATAAAGTCCGAGGTGATCAGAATGACAATACATGTACATATCAGTGAAGCTTTATTTGACTTTTGGTAGAATACACAACATTTCAAACAATAAATTAGCACCGGTTAATGCTGTCGTCCCTTGTACGTCGTATGGCGGGGATACCTGTAACGAAGCAATCAACGCAACAGTTAAAGAGGCATTCCCTATAACTAGCATATTTTTCTCTACTATCTCATTAAATGAGCTAAATGTACAAAGCACTATCAATTATCATAATTTGTCAGAAGAAAATGTGCGCAAATATGTCTATATAATGTCAAAAATATATTTAAATCACCAAAAATAATTTATCGCTTCCAGCGATTAATTATTATGTGGTCAAAGGGAAACAACTCGTGACAATTTTGGCTCGTTACGGAAATATATTTTTAATTCTTTGCTCGGTAATAATTAGAGTGAGGCGATCTCTGAAAATGACAAACGATGGTGTTAAGGATGTACCTCAACCAGATCTCCACCAACCACGTTAAGACCTTTACATCCTCTGACAATCTCTAGACCTTGTATTGATGTTAATCCTCCAATCTCTGGGGTACCTGAGCAAAATGAATGATATACAAATATACATAATTATATGATTATGTAGAGCATACCTGCCAATCTAGTTCAATGCAAAATAGGAGTGATAAAAAAAGCATGTCACTAGATGCACTTAAGTATGATTTAAAAGCAATTTAGATGCATAATCAAGGAATGTATTAATTCTAGTGGTTATAAATATGGGACAGAAGATTATAAAATGAACCAAATATACTTTTGTGTAAGTAAGTGTTCTTGAAAACCAAAACATTATCAACGAAAATGGGGGTAACTCCACTTTAATAGGAGTACTTGGCAGGTATGATAAAGGGAGTCAATTGCATAGTTATCCTACACATCTACAACATTTTGGTCTGGTGCAGCGACTTGATCTTATCACAAGAGAAAACCCTTAGTTGAAAATGTGTCCCGGTAAGGCGGTATACTTATAATATTAAATAAGCTTTGTTCTTTGAACATTTTGATAACCTGCTCAACGCGGGAGCCAGTTCTAACAACTGAGTTAGCCGTACGGACTGTTAATATAGATAGAAAATGGGTCAAGAGCAATGGTCGCTTTAAATATACCATATTCTTATTGATGAACCCAAACATCAACATCAACTGGCTTTTAGAGAAACGCGATTTTGAATTTTTGTTAGTGGTCCATGTACAGTGACTCCAATTTGGCGTTTTAAATCCGTTAATCATAGTACTAATTTTTTTCCGACTAATTTCCGACACAATAGCCAATGCTTTAGTCCCTTTCGCCAACTCTTGTTGCGCGAGTTTTTCTCCTGAGTTATTTAACTGTTCAGTATAAAACATTGACAGTTTTGTTGAATCGATTGGTTAATGTAAAGCCTAGGTTCCCCTGAACATTTTTCTTTGCCTCGGCGATGTTATCCCGATTTAATAAATGAGCATCGGAATGCATCGGAGAAAAGGGACTTTAGGGCATAGGGCTAGGGGAAGCTTTGGGTAAGTTTTAATTTATAATTTGTGAAATCCTCGTTCCCGATGCCTCCGTATTCAAACAGGCGTACATCGCCGAGACAAACGATGCTCAGTTGGACCTAGACATAACGTTAATCTGTTGATTGGTTTACCTGTGCCCGGAGCGTAGCAGGGATCCAGTCCATCTATGTCAAAGGATATATACACTGGATGGTTCCCCATCATTTCACGCACTTCTTCCATTAATGGAGTCAATGATTTATGCCAACATTCATGGGCTTCAATGCAACGAAATCCCTGTAATAAATTGCAGTATTCACTCAGAACTTGATATTGATACTAAGTCTTGCATTACCATAGAAAAACGGTTACATCGTTTCAAATATAACAATGGGATATACAGAAATTAAATATAGAGTTGGCCACTTTGTTCTGTTCTGTTGGGAGGGGAAATGACAAGATTAACACATGCTTTCTGCATCTGGACCTTAATTTATTTTAGCTTTTTAGTTTTAAGTTAATGGACGTTTGACACTTGGTTTGATTTACCATATAGTCAATATCTAATAAGTTTTACAAATGAGGAAACTATCCCATTCGAAAGAATATTGGTGAATAACGTTAACTCAGGTATACACAGTTAAACCTAGATAAACATAGTTTACCTGTCGGATGGTAGTATATTTACAACCGTTATTATTTGACAGTGAAAGGAATCCACCATTATTATAATACTGTGGATGTTTATACACACCTGTTCTCTCGCCCACGTATAATCGTTACCATCATACACGGATCCTCTCAGACCTATCTGTACGACCTTATCCCCGACCAGACATCCTTCCTCTACAGCACGTCTGAATGGTGTACCATGTGCAATCTTCTCACCTAACATCATATCGTGTGTATCAGAATGAGCATCTATATGTACCATTCCTACAGGCCCGTGTTTCTCCTGTAAACAATAGTCACACAATATATAAACCTAACTATATGTACCATTCCTACAGGTCCGTATTTCTCCTGTAAACAATAGTCACCCAATATATCAACCTAACTATATGTACCATTCCTACAGGTCCGTGTTTCTCCTGTAATAGTAACACTATATACCAACCTAACAATATGTACCATTCCTACAGGTCCGTGTTTCTCCTGTAAACAATAGTCACACAATATACCAACTTAACTATATGTACCATTCCTACAGGTCCGTGTTTCTCCTGTAAACAATAGTCACACAATATACCAACTTAACTATATGTACCACTCCTACAGGTCCGTGTTTCTTTTGTAATAGGCACACAATATACCAACCTAACTATATGTACCATTCCTACAGGACCGTGTTTCTTATGTTATAGTCACACAATATACAAACCTAACTATATGTATCATTCCTACAGGTCCATGTTTCTCCTGTAATAGTCACACAATATACAAACCTAACTATATGTACCATTCCTATAGGACCGTGTTTCTTATGTTATAGTCACACAATATACAAACCTAACTATATGTACCATTCCTACAGGTCCGTGTTTCTCCTGTAATAGTCACACAATATACCAACCTAACTATATGTACCATACCTACAGGTTCGTGTTTCTCCTGTAATAGTCACACAATATACCAACCTAACTATATGTACCATTCCTACAGGTCCGTATTTCTCCTGTAAACAATAGTCAAACAATATACCAACCTAACTATATGTACCATTCCTACAGGTCCGTGTTTCTCCTGTAAACAATAGTCACACAATATATAAACCTAACTATATGTACCATACCTACAGGTCCGTGTTTCTTCTGTAAACAATAGTCACACAATATAGCAACCTAACTATATGTACCATTCCTACAGGTCCGTGTTTCTCCTGTAAACAATAGTCACACAATATACCAACCTAACTATATGTACCATACCTACAGGTCCGTGTTTCTCCTGTAAACAATAGTCACACAATATACCAACCTAACTATATGTACCATACCTACAGGTCCGTGTTTCTCCTGTAAACAATAGTAACACAATATAGCAACCTAACTATATGTACCATTCCTACAGGTTCGTGTTTCTCCTGTAAACAATAGTCACACAATATACCAACCTAACTATATGTACCATACCTACAGGTCCGTGTTTCTCCTGTAAACAATAGTCACACAATATAGCATCCTAACTATATGTACCATACCTACAGGCCCGTGTTTCTCCTGTAAACAATAGTCACACAATATACCAACCTAACTATATGTACCACTCCTACAGGCCCGTGTTTCTCCTGTAAACAATAGTCACACAATATACCAACCTAACTATATGAACCATACCTACAGGCCCGTGTTTCTCCTGTAAACAATAGTCACACAATATACCAACCTAACTATATGTACCATACCTACAGGTCCGTGTTTCTCCTGTTAACAATAGTCACACAATATACCAACCTAACTATATGTACCATACCTACAGGCCCGTGTTTCTCCTGTAAACAATAGTCACACAATATACCAACCTAACTATATGTACCATACCTACAGGTCCGTGTTTCTCCTGTAAACAATAGTCACACAATATAGCAACCTAACTATATGTACCATACCTACAGGCCCGTGTTTCTCCTATAAACAATAGTCACACAATATACCAACCTAACTATATGTACCACTCCTACAGGCCCGTGTTTCTCCTGTAAACAATAGTCACACAATATACCAACCTAACTATATGTACCATACCTACAGGTCCAGTAATACATATCACAATAGTGAAATAAACACAAATAACTTCATTCTTATAACATCCTATATATCTCGGTGAGACAGTAGTCATGCGGATAGCCCGCTTGCCTACTGATCGATAGGTTCCTGGTTTGGTCATTGACAGTGGTACTTGGTCATTTCTGAAACGTTTTTCAGTGTTTCTCATCCAACTAGAGATGGATTGGTTAGCGATCCGGTAGTCTCGCGTGTATCAGTGTTGTACACCGGTTACGCTGAAGAATCAAGATGTCTCTAGACAGTGAGTCCGGATACCTTGTATCACCCCACTGTGTCATTTACTGGCTGTCCCTTCAGCAAAACTGCTGGGCCCCATAATCCTTGACGTGCCAATGGACATCAAGGGAAACTTTAGATGAATTATTAGAACAATTCTGTTATCATGGTTTCTCTGTTTGCTCGACTGCCATAGTGATATACAAGAACAAATTTTACCAAACCTTTATTGCTTGCAGGATGGGATAGGTCATCGTGTGGTCTCCACCAAGGGCTAAGGGGATGCAACCATTTTTGATAATTTCCAGAAAGTTTCTCCGAATGTCTTCACACGCTTTCGGCAAATTATAGAGATTTAAATTCACATCGCCAACGTCTGCTACTTGCATACAATCATACGGTAAAGCTCCTGGAAAATGTACAATGATCGTGAGTTATATATAGACATAATTATTTAAAGCGTTATAAAAAAATACGTAAGTAAGTATCTTCCGACTAGGGCGTAACGTCAAGACTTATAAAAAACCGCGTAAATTCAAATTTTGCAAGAAACAACAGTTAAATCATGGTAAAGAAGGCACTCTTTATATAGGATTTTTTTAAACAAATTCAGTTGAAGTACAGACCGCTGAATTACTGTTTTTATCGCGTTATTTCTTTTAATTTTTCACACAAAAGGACGATCTTTGATGTTTACGTCGGTTCCGTTCTTTTATATTCAGTATCACATTGTCAATAACCTACAAAGTTTTGGTCCCTAGACGTCCAGTGATGTTGTCATAGTAAATGGTAACATTAATTTGTGTAATTATGTAATATGACTAGATCTATACCTGTTGCCGAGTTACATTTTCTGAGTAAAGATGATTCACAGCGTATCTGTCTAGGTCCATACCGTGTTCCTGACCTATTTGAGGTACCAATATCTAGCGGAACACCCACAAAACATGCGTCCAGACCTGTAAATAAGTATACATATTATTTTGAAACGCTACATACACGGTGTATATGGGTATCGATACCCTCTCTGTGTATATGGGTATCGATACCCTCTCTGTGTATATGGGTATCGATACCCTCTCCTCTCTATGTATATGGGTATCGATACCCTCTCCTCTCTATGTATATGGGTATCGATACCCTCTCCTCTCTATGTATATGGGTATCGATACCCTCTCTGTGTATATGGGTATCGATATCCTCTCTGTGTATATGGGTATCGATACCCTCTCTGTGTATATGGGTATCGATATCCTCTCTGTGTATATGGGTATCGATACCCTCTCTGTGTATATGGGTATCGATACCCTCTCTGTGTATATGGGTATCGATACCCTCTCTGTGTATATGGGTATCGATACCCTCTCTGTGTATATGGGTATCGATATCCTCTCTGTGTATATGGGTATCGATACCCTCTCTGTGTATATGGGTGGGGCAATTGCTTAATATGTGTGTCAAAATGCACAGGAAGGGGTACATTTGTAGATGTGGGGGAATCCATAGTGCTTTTTATGTTATAAGCGTCAACATGTACATTGTGTATGTTCGTGCATATTAGTAAGTGTTCACATACAGTATTTGTATATACCAGCTTTTATCCTTTTGGCCATTGGAATATTATAACATAAGTAGGGGGGGGGGGTCCGGGGGCATACTCCCCCTGGAAAATTTTCGAACCAATGGATGAATCTATTGCATTCTAAGCCTATCTGGGAGCCCTGAAATACCTTTTTTTCTTTATTCTGAGAGTTAACCTAAATGGTTTAGTTATGATTATTTAACAGTCAAAAAGTAATATAATGAGCTAGGGCAAAACTTCTCTTGTAATTGATTTCTGTGATGCAACAGCTACGTATAAATATATACATGTATATTAAAAATATTCTGCGAGCGAAGCGAGCTTGAAAAATGCCCATCTTACAAATACTTTTTCATCTAGAACATAAGAAAATATACCCATATTATTTAGAGATGTCTGTCCAATACCTGTTTTACTATTTATTCAAAGTTTTAAAAAAAAATCTCAGCCAACTAGGGGGGGGGGGGGGGGGCACGGGCCCTCGTGCCCACTGCCTGGATCCGTGCCTGAAAAGTACAATGCCGATTAAAGCAAAAATGGGTATGTCTTCGTAAAACACCCTTACCAACTCTCATATAATAAAATGGAATTTTCGGTCCACAGAAAAGTGTACTTTGCATAGACGCCTAATGCAAAATTTTGAGTCTAAAACAGGGTAAATAAGTATGGGTATTGGAAGTGACCGGAACAGCAAAGGTCAACAATTTGGTCCAGTATAACTGAACATTTAGTCACACACCAGTGACTGTTGAAAATATATAATGAGGCCCATACACGAACGTTTATCTTAGTTTGTATAACTGAAGCAACTTCGTAGCAATATTTGCAAGAAAAACAACGTATTTCTTGTTTGTATAAATAATCCTTCCAATCAGAAGATGGGCCTCAACTATATAAACATTGATGATCGGACAAATGTAAGTCAAAGTTATAAAATTATACCGTCATAGTTGTTACATAATACAATAGCATAATCTTAACTAGCTGATCGTAATAGCTTTTTTTACTCCCTGTCTATTTGTTGATTAAAATACCAAAAATAATACATTAGACCCAATGGGAAAAACATTAATTAGACAGTAAAAAATCTTAAATTTAAACACAGAGTTGGTAAAGGTAATTAAGTTAACTCTGCCAAATTTCAATAAAATTGCATAATTACTTTTTAAGATATTTAAGGTTTATGGGGGTCCAGCTTAGTCGTAAACGCACTATACATATTTACAAAGCGGGAGAGAGTTCTTATAGTTGATTCAAAGATCTCTGTCACAACCACGTAAACAAACACCCAACCCGGTCGATTATTACAGGTTACTCAGGATTAAATTCTACCATCATAAATACACTTATATGGTTAAGATTCTAATGGTCCTATAGCGTAGTGGTAATACTTACTGCATTTAGCAATTCAGAAATGGAACATGCTGTCGGTTTTGACAGACATCTTTGAACCGACAATAGTTGGAATATACAACAGTACTAATTAAAAACATACATTATTGTCTTACGTCTTATTTCAAAACTTTTCTGTAGAAAAATAGATATGTATCTTTGGATAGTCTTATTATCTGATTTCAAAAGTTCAATACATTTAGGCACATTTGGATGATTCCAATAATAACTTTTAATATGTTATGTGTGCGTACACATGCTTTGTGAGATTATCACACATTCATTTAAAGCAAGATATGAAATGAGTGTATGTTTGTAGGATAGCAATTAACTCTGTTTTTGCAGATGCGATCAACCACATGCAACTGTATCATGCATTGATAGTTTTAGACTAAATAAATATATATACAAGTACTTGTTATCAAAAACTAAAACAAACAAATGTATTTGTTATCAATGATACAGATGTCTGTGCGATCAGTTAGTAAACTGCACACAATTGTAACCACATATAAGCCATGTATACAAAACCAAGAATTATTTTGATAGCAGTGAACTAATAAAACTGAAAGGAACAAATCGGGATTCGAGTATCCGCGGTCTCATGCCTCTCAATGCATACGAATCAGCCTCTGCACCATCCGGGTTTCAGGAGACGATGAAAAGTTCACTGTGCAAACAGTCTGATAAATGTAACACTAATACAAACACACATACCCTCGCTAGTCTCCTGTACCGGAAGTCTCATCATGGATGCTATACCACCAGCACGTGCCATCTTATGTCCAGATAATGGTTCATTATATGCTTGTTTTATTCCACATGTTGAAAATGTTGCACGATTTAATGGTTGACGTATATTGTGCACCAGTCTTCTTGCAGAATGCATTCTTATTGTCTTATTTTTACACTACACAATGTCCGTTATAAATGTTTATCTCTAAATGTTAAACTAACGTTACATTATACAATCCGGTAACATCAAAGATAGGGCCGTACTCATACTATGAGCAGTACTAAATGTATGGTGTGCTATACGGACCGTATATTGTAACACCATTCAGATTTTGAACAGTATGAAAAGTATGGCGTGCTATACGGACCGTATATTGTAACAACATTCAGATTTTGAACAGTATGAAAAGTATGGCGTGCTATACGGACCGTATATTGTAACAACATTCAGATTTTGAACAGTATGAAAAGTATGGCGTGCTATACGGACCGTATATTGTAACAACATTCAGATTTTGAACAGTATGAAAAGTATGGCGTGCTATACGGACCGTATATTGTAACACCATTCAGATTTTGAACAGTATTAAATGTATGGCGTGCTATACGGACCGTATATTGTAACACCATTCAGATTTTGAACAGTATTAAATGTATGGCGTGCTATACGGACCGTATATTGTAACGGCATTCAGACCATGAACATTACGATAACATTTACGTAAGGTCATATATTCATAAACCTAATGGGACACTTTAGATTTTCGATTTGATCTTCATGAATATACACATGCATGTTCATATAAACAAGAAGCTGCTGCCAGGGTGTGATTAAGCATATCATTATTTGTTTATAAATGTATGTAATTATATATATATACGTATGTGTATACGTTCATCAGGATCAGATACCGAGGATCACGAGATAAAACCTTTCGCGAAACATCGCATATTTCCATATGCTCCGATAAATAAACTTCTTTTTGTTTTGATGGATAAATGCCGATGATTTCAGTCGTGCATCTTCGCCTAGTCCATGTAGCTCGATTCGCGATTGAGATATATTTTTTCACTCAAAGCATGTCAAACTATGTTATGTTCAGTTAAGTCATTTATTATACCCGGTAGACTCGTCAGAGTAAGTTTCTTACTAATATATTGCATGTTATTTTTATGGTTTTTGTTTTTAATGCCGAACATGGCCTTTATTTGCAAGTCAACTTTCTGCTGAATCTGGTAGGCATCTGAGTGCCTCCACCCGGATTTGAACTCGTGTCGCTGGATTAGGCGACAAGTGCGCTAACCACTGAGCTGAAGAGGCCACGGGATTTACTCTGAAACGTTGCAAGATCTTCTGTTTATATACATGTTACTCTGAATAATGTAGCAGTTACATCGTGCTGACGATTAGAAATTATCTACCGTGGTTTTAAAACATTCCAAAATTAACTTTAAATACAAATGTAGCAATTTAACATTGTGTCCTCGTTGGTTTATCTCTGTGCTGTAGTTATCCTTACTTGGCCAGGTTACTATGGTTTTGATTAGAATGAGTGGTCTAGAGAAGATAGACAATGTTTACTTTATTTATCATTCCAAGGTAGGACATGGACAGGAAGTACTGACACATAAGAACATATCACACCACAACAAGGGAGAATACTCATTATAGAAAAATACATGGAGAAATGATGCATTGCCTCCCTTGTAAATAAAGTCAAACACCTTTCATGCAAAACCAAGCGGCTACAGGACGGGTAGCTGTACCAGTGGTAGACAGTTGTGTCCGACAGCCTCCGTATACACGTCTTTGAGTTACAATAAATGTACAAGTCGTGAGACTCGTGAAACAAACTATCATAAAAGCAGACACTGAGAACACATACATTTGTACTCATGAGACATAATGACAATTATACTGTTCATTAAAATTACATATACAGATATCTACAGTTTATCATCAATGCAATATAATGGTGTAGGCCTAGTATGGTAATACAGTAATGCAACCCAACACAACACAACATACTCGACCTCGATCTACATTGTAGAACAAATATACATGTATTAAATTGTTCGAGTATGATTTTGTGTATTTCTAAGTTAAAAAAGAAGTTACTAATTTTCTAGAGCTCTTTTCAACTGTTAGGCCACTCAAGCACTCTTTGACATTTCAACTTCCCCGGATCATTGGGCGACCTATGGAAACCTACACTCGTGTCTCCCCGGGGAGACTATTTCTCTCCTGTGGTGTGGCAGCCAACATCGATCTGCGGCGCCCAGGAATAGACACTGCCCTCACAGGTACCATTTTACACCATAGTGGAGTGGAGCATGTGGGTCTTGCTCAGAGAAATTAACCAGTGGTTCAGAGGGGGATCTAATATCATTGGAACGTACTAAAGTGTCTCAGTTAAACAAAGAACAAACAAACAGTATTATAAATAAGTCAAAATATTTAAGTCTTTCACTAAGCTGCCTTATAAATACCCACCAGAGTAAAGTATTTGATATTCTTGATCAGTATCATCATTTGAAGATTTGCACGTCGTAGTCTCGCGTATTTCGATGGTCATATGGGAATTTCTAAAAAAAAGTAAGTGACAAAGTGATATTACAGAGTTATCAATTACATTCATTGATAGTCCTGTTTAGTTTCGTTTTGTATTCCGTCCTCATTTATTTTATTTGATTTGTTAGCCTATGGGATTTTAGATGTGATGTAACAGAAGCGTAATGGTATAGGGAAAGGTGATTATGACGGTTACTGTCCTGCTGTTTTCAGAGGAATTTGACTCGGTTCCTCTCATACAGCATTTTTAGAAAACTAAAGCAAGCTCATGAAAAAACTTTCATTCTACCAGGAAACTGAATGCAACATTACGTAGAACTATATCATATTTTTGCGTAGTGTAGCTTTTCAAAATCCGGAACGAATTTTCTTTACACCGTTTATCATAACAACAGCGCTAGACAGACGGTCTGTGACCATTCACCATACAGTAGTACCAAACTTATGTACAAAACGACAACAATAAACAACAAAATGCTCATCATATTGTGCTATGAAAACATATTTGTTCACCGATTAGAGGACGGTCTGTAGCGTGATAGTATCATAGCTAGGTGATACATATGTACACTACAACAACACTAAGCAACAAAATGCAGACCATGTTGTGTTATGAAAGCATAATACAGTAAAACTTCGTTATGGCGAGCATCGATATCACAAGCACCTGTTCTGTCTTGATCAAGTTTTAAATAGTATCCGCTTGTATGATCAATACATGCTCTTTGGTTATTTCGAGCACCCTGTTTCTCTCGATCATTTCACCTGTCCCTATTACTCCTCGAGATAACGAAGTTTTACTGTATTTTCATTGTTGGAACTTAATTAAACTACTTTCGTATTCACCATTAGATATATTAATTGCTTTATCGCACAGGTTTATCAGACAATAGGTTTCTATCTCGTTTTAATAGATTTCAAATGGTAAACAAATAAATCTTCTCTTTCTATTTGATTTGTGGAAATTGATTTTGCTGAGACAAATGACAGTATTGCGATATATGGAACGCCTCACTCACCATAGTCTATACTCTTAAGATGCGATTCTTTATGCGTATAATGGCAAGAAAACTAAGTTATGTTTTATGATAAAATGCATCAGGTTGTTCCTATTGCACACCACCGACTGTAAAATACCAATATGTCATAGTACCACAAACATAAGTTTCAAATATATACTGCATTTCTTAAATGGATGTTTTAAGGTACAGTCTTTAATTGAAGGATTGTCAAATCGGATTGAATTTCATACCAGTAATAGTGGATGCGTTAGATCGATGGTTGGTAAATGTGTATGATGTTTACATTGGTTTGGATGATTATAATCCTGTACTTTCCCTTCTATGGATTTGTTGATCAGCACAAGGCTGCTTCATTGTTTTCCAAACTTCAAATAGGCACCTACATGTATACTATTTCTGTTTGATGTAGCTGTTTGGGCCTTTGTGGGTTCTTTTATTTATTATTGTCTGCTGGATCCTTCCCCGGTAATGTTTAACTGACTATAGCATTTGGCTATCGGAGTGTGATGACCTAGTTTTATGACAGGTTAGTTACATATTTTTTTATTCATTTTGAGATTTGTCCTTGTAGGTTGTCTGTACTATTTCTGTTGAATGCTCTCCTTACTTTCTTATTTCAAAATGTACTACTAGAAATTAATAGTGTTAGCTCCAAATCTGTCATCGATAACATTTTTCTTGCTTCTATAACCAATCAAAACTAATCTTATGTCCTTATTTGTTATTGTCAAAGGGGCCAGTTTCATACATAGCTTGCACATCTATTGAACATCGTACCATGTATAGTGGTTGTGCATTTCCGTTTATTCCTATAAGTGCAACATCAGTTCTTGCCCAAAGTTTGTGCTCCTTCTTTTATTTTCATTTCACTTGTAATTCGTGTGTTCTTATTATGCTTGTCGTGATCTGCTGTTTGTTTTGGATGCTGCATTCCAAGTTTGATATTGTATAATTGTCCTTTTCAGTTTCGTTGTTTTTAGTAAGTTTATGGTATAGTCCAGTTAGGACAGTAAGAGGAGTCCAAAATATGGTGTAAAACCAATCAATAATGATAATCCAAATATCTTTATTTCAATGCTAAACTAAAATACTATATCTGTGTTAAATCACATGACTTTCCTTGTATCCAGGTTAGTATAGCGAGTACGTATAAAGTTACACGTACCACTTGTAGTATAAAGAATTTAGTTTTTCCAATAAATCAATGCGTATTTTGCGTTTTTAGTGTCATATGATATAAAAAATCTATCACTCGTTGTCAATTGATATATTTTTATTAAAATAGTTTTGGAAATATTATTATGCTCGCCAGAGGATGCTCTATATATTTTATGTCCTCATAAAACTAGAAGAAATTGTCACATTATCCTGACTGGACATTACGTACATAATTATGGCGTTGTGATGTAAAATGCCTGTACTTAATTCTATTTATCGTGTTTACTTTTAATGTGACAACGTCGTTCCATAGTTTGTGTCATTTCTTTGGTTGTTACGGGACACATGTATGGTATGGTATAAAGTTCTGATCAATACTTCCGTGATGGATCCATCTATTTTTAGTGATACTTGGTTTAAATGATAATGGCGGACATTGCATCATATTGACAGTTTAAGAGAGCTATATATCATGTTCGTCGATCTCTATGGAGAGCAATTGTTTACCGGCAGGATACAAAATCTGGAATAGATTGTGTCTGAATAAGTTGCTGAAAGTGCAACCCAATTGATGTGAATCTATGAGTATATTAATACCATGCTACTGTATAAAAGGTTAGATAAGCAACGTGGTAATATTGGCGAATGTGGACAATTTACTACCTTCAGTAATATTTAGCTTGTATCCAGGTTAGTATAACTAGTACGTATATTCTTATACTACACTAGTGCAGTATAACATAACCTTTACCATTGAGTTTATTTTCATGACAGAAATGTGTGTACTTTTGCGTTATTGGTTTTATATGATATAAAGAATCTACCACTCGTTGTCAATTAAAATATTAGTAAGCTCGCAAATGGCTCACTTATTTATATCTAAGCTCGCGAATGGCTCGTTTATTTATATCAATTGACAAATCGTGATAAATCCTCTTTATCCAGAGTGAATTGGTGCCCGCAATGAGCTCTACCAAGAAAATTAAAGAAAATACAAAAGTACCCGCATGTCAATTGTCTAAATTCAAATTTCGTTAACTTCGTTACCCGCGGAAATATTGATCTATACAGTAATTGAAATGGTGCAAAATATCGGATATTCTGTTGATTGTTTTGTTCGAGTGATTGAATATTCGATATATTTAATCAGTTCATTGACCCGAATGTTGGATTGATCTATGGCTAGATTGATCGATTTAATTATTAGGCGTTGATAGGACAGACGTTCATTTATCACTGCTTTGCAATAAATGCTTTTTCTATATCAATAGGTGCCATGGGGATATTGCGACAGTTTGACGTGGCTCAGATATCATATACTTGTAATTGCTAGAACTTGTCGAAGTGCAGTAGGTCTGTGGAACGGTAGAATCTGTGATATACAGTGTATACGTTACAAGTTAATCAAGTTTTGCCCAAAATTAGCGATACGTAAATCTTTCTAATGAATATTGAAAAAAATCTGCCTATTGAATATATGTAAATCCGTCCATTGAATACTAGTATATGTTAATCTGTCCATGGAATATATGTAAATCCGTCAATTGAATATATGTAAATCCGTCAATTGAATATATGTTAATCTGTCCATTGAATATATGTAAATCCGTCTATTGAATATATGTAAATCCATCAATTGAATATATGTAAATCCATCTATTGAATGTATGTAAATCTGTCCATAGGATATATGTAAATCCGTCTATTGAATATTTATAAATCCGTTCACTGAGTATATGTAAATCCGTCCATTAAATATTATATATGTAAATCCGTCCATTGAATATATATAAATCCGTCCATTGAATATTATGTAAATCCGTCCATTGGGTGTACACTTTCATCGACTATATGTTTTTTGTCCATTGAATATTCATTGGCCTGTCCATTGCATTTTCATAGAATGAAACTAATATCAATAAGTCATTGGTGATTGAGAGCAATGTTTAACTTAGAACTCTTGGACTGACCCCTATATCTGCCAGGACAGTTTGTATGCATATGTACAATCATTGAGGTCAAAGTGTTATGTTCGTAGTGGGGTAAAATCCAAACAAAAGACCCATTGAAAAAAGCCTAACGGATCGTGGACTCCCAGAACAAGGACATACCAATATAAAACAAGTCGACATCCGGCTATCACAAGAAGACGTGAATATTCATTGGATTGTATAGTCTTCCAGTAAGGAACACAGTGACTGGAAGTTGCATGTGTTTTTGCTCGCCACGCCATAAGTCATACGTGTTTATTTATATAGCGGTATCTTAAGAAATGACACACTGTTTAGGTTATATAAGAAGAGTATCCGCTAAGAAGAGGTTGAACTTTTATAATTTATAAACACACAATAAGATCGTTCACCCCGAATGTTTCTTGAGCTTTAATCCATCCTTATATTGCGCATTTACCGGATATAAAGGTAAGTACATTTTGTGTATTGATGACAATCTGAATTGCTAATGAATGATATTGAGATGTAACAAGTAACACACACCAGGAAACATACACTTACGACCTTGATTTACATGTACATTTTGTAGGATATTTGTACCATCATTATATGAGCGTTACTCGTCTACGTAAGTAATGGCGTTCATTGTGCTTTCCCTAACCTTATTCTGTATACTTTTTTGTTCAGGATATTAATGTTTTGGATTAAAACTGATGGTTTCTAATACTTCTGTTTGTGATGACGAAGCGATACACTCTAACGATACTACTCCCCTCACTGTGTTAGATGTTATAGAAGACGAGAGATTTATCAAACTGGTTCAGAAAATACTTTGGAATGGAGACAAAGTGAGACTTTCTGGACATGCAGATTTTTCACCATCGTTAAGTTATTATGGATGTACAACAGTTAACGCCATATACACATTTGACAGAACCAAACTGTACAATTCAAGCGCAGAATCACTGTTCGAATGTTTTGGATATTGTTACCATAACTATAGTACAGCCTTTGCTTTCAATAACACGACTTGTATTTGTTTTAGTATGGATACCTATGAAGTGTTTGTGGAAAATGTATTAAGCAACCTTTATCTAGAAAAACATTGTATGGACAATAATCATGAAAAACTTCGTGACAATGTCAAAACAACACAATCTGACACATTGGCATATACCTCAGTTTTTACAATCAACAAATATTTTGTTTCAAACGAATACGGTGAAGTGGATGATAAAGGGTCCGCTAGGCAGAATTGCAATGACCAACATCTGGCACTGCATACATTTATAGTAACTAATGGGTTTGGGAGTTTCGAACTGAAATATGGACTGGCAAACAATTTTGAACATGTCTCTGGTGTATTATGTGAGCTTCCCAATACATTGCTGACAAAACTCATTATGAAACCATACCAGATCAAAATGCTTGATATAAAGCCTTCCAATTTTTCACATGCACAATTCTTATGCATGTCACATAATTATATTTTAGCATCAACAGCATATGAAGATTATTTGGAGTTAAATACACTGCGTAAAGGAGTTTATTTGTTAGGTGATGTAAGGTACATCAATTACAAGGAAAACAATTTCATCAACAGTACAGTGACATCGTGTGTAGTTCTGAAAAAGATGCCTGATACTGTATTCTTTAAACCGGAAAATTGAAACATTGCTTGGCCGTTTGTTTGTGTGACACATTCTACAGACAATGAACTTTTCCACACTCATAACGACGAGATTCTCAACAAAATGTATATTTTCTGTGGAACTATGTTTTCTGCGATAGTGACAATAGGTTGTATTGTGGCCATATACAAGTCACGCAAGGGTAACTCACGAAGAAACTACCACATATGTTGTATCAGACAAACAAATAGCATATCCGTACCTATTACTAATGGTAGCGTTCCTGGACGTTTACCAACGAAGCTCTGGATGTGTCCCAGGTCGTTTACCAACAAGCTTTGGAGATGTCCCCGGCCGTTTACCAACAAGCTGTGGATGTGTCCCTGGTCGTTTACCAACAAGCTGTGGAGATGTCCATGGTCGTTAACCAACAAGCTCTGGAGATATCCCCTGCCGTATTTCTATGTGTATCATATCAAAATAATTTAAGTTGTTATTAACCCAATAATTGTCCAGGCCGTGGGGTCTAGTTGCCATGTTGGATTAGAGAACATATTTATGTAAGAGTAATTCGAGTTTACTTTTGTTTGAAAAAGTAAAGTTATAAGTATGGTCACTATACAACATACATACTGACTAGTAAAGTTATAAATATCGTCACTATACAACATACATACTGACTAGTAAAGTTATAAATATGGTCACCATACAACATACATACGGACTAGTAAAGTTATAAATATGGTCACTATACAACATACATACTGACTAGTAAAGTTATAAATATGGTCACTATACAACATACATACTGACTAGTAAAGTTATAAATATGGTCACTATACAACATACATACTTACTAGTAAAGTTATAAATATGGTCACTATACAATATACATACTTACTAGTAAAGTTATAAATATGGTCACTATACAACATACATACTGACTAGTAAAGTTATAAATATGGTAACTATACAACATACATGCTTACTAGTAAAGTTATAAATATGGTCACTATACAACATACATACGGACTAGTAAAGTTATAAATATGGTCACTATACAACATATGTACGGACTAGTAAAGTTATAAATATGGTCACTATACAACATATGTACGGATTAGTAAAGTTATCAATATGGTCACTATACAACATATGTACGGACTTGTAAAGTTATAAATCTGGTTACAATATGTCATACATACGGATAAGTAAAGTTATAAATATGGTTACAATATGTCATACATACGGACTAGTCAAGTTATAAATATGATCACAATATGTCATACATACGGACTAGTAAAGTTATAAATATGGTCACTATACGTCATATGTACGGACAAGTAAAGATATAAATATGGTCACTATACAACATATGTACGGACTAGTAAAGTTAAAAATATGGTTACAATATGTCATACATACTGACAAGTTAAGTTATAAATATGGTCACTATACATCATACATACAGTGCATGGACAAGTAATTCTAGCTATAAACTGTTGTCTAGATGGACAATTGAGCTTTTTAGTAGCTGAAACTAGGTACCCCAGTCTTTAGACAGTTGTTACATGGCTTTTCGATATTTTGACAGCTAAAACGGTTAGTGGATTTGCTCGATGTTTTTAGTGTTGGTAATTGTGCCATATAATTATGGTATGTAATGTTTCTCGACTGATTAAGATGGTTTCTTTCTTTCCCTGCCCGATGGTCTATTTTATTTCCTAAAATGATTGCTAACATTACAACATCTTCTACTGAATTATTGCTAACATTACAAACTCTTCTACTGAATTATTGCTAACATTACAAACTCTACTACTGAATTATTGCTAACATTACAAACTCTACTACTGAATTATTGCTAACATTACAAACTCTACTACTGAATTATTGCTAACATTACAAACTCTACTACTGAATTATTGCTAACATTACAAACTCTACTACTGAATTATTGCTAACATTACAAACTCTACTACTGAATTATTGCTAACATTACAAACTCTACTACTGAATTATTGCTAACATTACAAACTCTACCACTGAATTATTGCTAACATTACAAACTCTACTACTGAATTATTGCTAACATTACAAACTCTACTACTGAATTATTGCTAACATTACAAACTCTACTACTGAATTATTGCTAACATTACAAACTCTACTACTGAATTATTGCTAACATTACAAACTCTACTACTGAACCACTGTTGTCTGTTTGTTAACATCCAATGTAATTTTACAAATCCTACTTTATACTGATTGACCCTTTGTTTGTTTACCTTTCTCCAATGTACTTTTACAAAGTTCACTATAACTCTAACGTGGTATTGGGACCTGTGCCACCTAAAGTAAACAGGTAAATCAGGTATAAAAACGTAAGGATATTGAAAAAGGGATCAACCTTCCAATGTATACCGTAATTTTAATTTACTTGGTGAATAAAAGTGAGCAGGTAAAATAAACTTCTGCTCTCTCTAAATCGATGTAATGGTCAGTGATTTCTGTTTATATTGACATTGCAGAATATCGCGTTAGAGTTTTACTGATTGACCTTTGTTTGTTTACCTTTCTCCAGTGTACTTTTACAAATTCCACTACTGATTGACCTTTGTTTGTTTACCTTTTGACAAAATAAGACAACACATGTTCTAAAAGACACACACGGAGGAGACATTTCGCGTGGCCTACTTTAGTCATTGATTGTTTCATTATCACATACCTATAAAGTAATTATCTAGTTGCATGTTTACAAACACTTTTAAAATAATTTACAATCAAAGTATTTCCCCATCACGTGTCGTTAACGCCTAACTAGAACATGTAGCACGCTCCGATACACACGTATCGAACCAAATATTTACAGCGTGTTAGGTGACGAATGCTAAAAACCAATCAATAATGATGAACACTTTAAGCTGAAATAATAATGCCTGGTTTTGTTATCAATACTACCTGGATCTTATCTTCACACAATCTCTTTCTATCGAGGCATTAATTACCTAATTATATTGACATGCTACGTTAAGTATGATTTCTTTGTATATCAATATAGAAGTTAATTTTGGCTTACACTTTGATTTTGTATAAATTTAGTTGCACACATACTTTTACAGTTTTATTTTTTATTTATCAGGTCACGATTGTTTTACTTCAGATAAACCAACGTTCAGTACAAGGTGAAGGTCAATTCTTATATCCATGAAGTAAGTAAAATGTTTCTGAGTTTGAGCAAAAGCCTTGTCTACATGTATATTTGATTACCTCAATGACAAATTGTTTGAGTATCTAGGTCAAATATACCTAAATACATAGACAGCTCTAGCCTAACTACCCGACTAGATAATATATTGCATCAATCAAATAGCACAATGCTTATCAATTTTAGCTATATTTCACTCTTGGCTGGGTGCAAAAGGAAATAATTTCACGAGAGAAGAGTAAAGTCAGGAGTTTAGCTATATTTCACTCTTGGCTGGGTGCAAAAGGAAATAATTTCATGAGAGAAGAGTAGAGTCAGGAGTTGTCTTTTTAAACATAGGGTATTATAGACAGATAAAGAAAACCCAAATACTTAACATAACGTAAATGAATAATTTAACAGACGAGGTCATGGTGTTATATATGGGTATTTCCCATTTGTTTTCAACTTTATAAGTAATTACGAGTCACCAATTGTTCTGCTAATATAATCCAATGTGTTTAATTATTCATTCTAATTTTATGACTATGGGAAACCACCATTCTTTTGAAGTCAAATGTGAAACAGTTATTCTAGTAGGAGGAATTTTATCCATTATAATTCAAGTACACAATGCCATGAAACTTGTTAATTACAATGACATACACGCGGTGGAGTTTTATGGCTATGAGAAAGCATCATTCTTTTGAAGTTAACAGTGCAAAACATTTATGCCAGTAGTGCAACAACCAAAGCAACAATAATAATTCGGTCCGATAGGCAACACTAAGCAGTACCACTACCAATTAATGTTTGTACAATTGAGCTCTGCTGTGCGATTTCCAACCGCTTGATAAAATATTGATTTTTGGGAAACCCATATTTAGTTCAGAGCACATATTTTTTTGCGAAAAAGTGCGAAAAAATAGTTTTTGTTTCATGATGTCAAACTATGGGTGTTCTGTAACATACTAAAAATCTAGGTCCTTACATGTTTGTGAAAGTCTATTATTTTGGGGTAAAACTTTACAAAATATAAAAGCTAAGTATGATTTTTTGGAATCAGTAACCCACGTCACCATTTACAGTTTTATGGCATACAATTATATTGTGATAGGTATGTTGTTACTTGTAGTTTACGATTCCATACCATTGCCTAAAATCCGATATTTTTGGGCAAAACCTGTCAAAATCTAAACAAAAGCGTGAATTTTGGGAATCTGTTGATTACAATGTCATAAAAAATATATTTGATTTTTTTAAATTGTGGTAGGTCCATAGTGCCTTGCAATTTAAGATATCAAAACTATAGTGACAGAATATTTTGCTAAATGATAGTATTTTGGGGGTAAAAAGGTGTAAAACATAAACGAAAATGAGAATTTTGAGAATTGGTTGATTATTTTGTTGTGTTTACTCAAAAAATCAAATATCAAATTAGTTTACAATACATCCATGAAGTATCATGATCCAACAAATTAAATATGTGTATTTAATTTCCTTTTTCATGTTTGCTGCTTATAAAAGGACCTGTACTTATTATATGACGTACCATATGTGTTTATTTTTTGTGACGTCAATGACGTCATTTTGAACATCAGTTGTAATTTCATGCCTCTAGTTTTCATTTTGTCATAGCATGTCACTTAGTTGGACGATTTTGAAAACTTATACCTTTTTGGAATCCTTACACATTAATCTACACCATCCTATCAAAATGTAAAGATGTGAAATTTTGACATCAGGTTGAAAATCGCACAGCAGAGGAAGATACTGTAAAGCCGAATATAGGGGAACAATCGATGTTCTTGCGTTCGGAAATACTTAGGTAGACTTTGGTAGGTAGATAAAGGATCTAGGTTTGAGGTTAGGAAGATTTTGGTAGGTAGATAAAGCATCTAGGTTTGAGGTTAGGTAGATTTTGGTAGGTAGATAAATGATCTAGGTTTGAGGTTAGGTAGACTTTGGTAGGTAGGTAAAGGATTTAGGTTTGAGGTAAGGTAGACTTTGGTAGGTAGATAAAGAATCTAGGTTTGATGTCATTTGAGATAACCCATCGCGCATAGTTTAGTTTTTATCATTGAAGTAATAACCACCGGATGATGAATCAAAACTTGTATCACAAAACATTCATATTGTTCTGGGTGTATTACAGTAACATGGCAAGGTCATAAACAACTCATGGATTCTGTTTTAACCTAAATCTCAATTATAGTTGTTATTTCCACATTTGAAACTTCGGGAAGACTGTCCCACAGAGCATGACGAACTGCAGCAAATGAACAAAGGACACAAAGACATGGCTCGACCTTCAAACACCCTGTCTACTCACTAGAATAGAACCGGGAAAAAGCAAACAAATAATATCGAATCGTAAGGACTGCTAAATATCTCGATGACAATTTTATTTTTTGTGTGTGTTCTGAGCGTCTAGCCAATTCATTCGAATTAGAAATCACACTGGCTAATACCATTCTTTAAGCTACTTTAACTAAATATGATATATGTCCAGTTTATTTCCCATTTTCTGGTCATTTACTGTTATTATGATCATGCGATATACTCTTTATCCCTTATATAAGAGAATGGTTTATCCGGCTACATTCCGTGTATTTAATAAGGTATACCAAAATTTGACTCTTATGGTTTGCTTATCACGATTCAACCATTCTTCTAATGCGACTGTTTTTCATTCCGGTCACTGTCATGTTTATCCACGCGACTTTTACTATGTGAAAGAAGGTCTTCCTGCAGCAGCGCGACTTTTACTCTGTGAAAGAAGGTCTTCCTGCAGCAGGGACTTGGGGAACTCGGTCAGGTCCTGGCTGCGTTTCATTGGGTTTCTTGGGATCCCTGTTATTTTGTAAGTTCTTTGTTAAATTTGGTCATTCTGATTTTTTTGCGGCGGGGACTTGGGCTTTTAATCATGTTTTGGCTTATGTGTGGGTATGGCTCAGTGTAGTTGTGTTGTGGTGTTACTGATTTTTTCTGTGCTCGTTTTGTTAAGTTGGGTGCTGCACAATTTCCTCATACCTTTTTTGTTTGTTTTGTTTGTGTATTCTTTGTATATAAACTGAAATTGATATTGTTTCTAGTCAAACCAATGTTCGTGTCTTATGTCCAAGTTTCGCTTTATATTATGAATGACGTGTTTTGTAAATGGTGCTTTAACTTGCCGTGTTCTCTAGTGATAGTAATATAGATTTCGGGTAAAACAAAAAAATAATTCCCTCGATTCATTTCCCAATATCGACTGTACAAGTTCGTGTACAAGTGTTTACTTATATACGTACATAGGGAGAATTTCTCTGACACGTTCGTTTCTAAGTATTTAATAATTCAGTGCTTATCTCCTTATTGGTGAAGAAAGTAGGAGATATTGTCTGATCAAAGTAAGTGCTGACAATATTAGATCGTTGTTTTGGTTTCGGAGGTAGATAATGTTTAGGTCAACAGTAAATATTTCATAAAGTGCGAAAACGTTTACATGTAAACGAGAAAGTTAATTAAAAGCAAAATATAGACTAAGGAACAGTGCTTATATAAAATGTGTAAATATGTATTTAAATGACGAGAACTGTAGAAAATGAGTGCATCAGAAGTGGACGATTATAAGGATACTAGTATCTAATGAAACATGAATAAAATGACATGAAGGTTGCCTCGTCAATGATTAATACAGTATGGACGAAACAATGACGTCAGAGCTGTCAATTACATACACATTGGACTATCAAATGGCAACAAGTCACCACCCTACCGACATAACAATTACCTAAAACAACAGATTGTATGATGCCACCTTGTTGCATTACTCACTTATCCAGATGAATGTGGGCTTTGTTCAAAATGTCTTATGTCGATACATACGACATATATAATATATGCATATACACTGCACGTTCTATAAAGATCACGTATTCTAAAGTAAATCTTTCAGGTTCCATATATTTTGATCAGATTATGGATATTTGAAACAAATAATTGTTTATTTGATTCATGCAAAAGCAACAATAATTAAAACACTATGTGTACTACTGTTACGGTACCTTTCTTGACACCCAAAACACACGTACACTTGGTGCAACTAACGCATATTGCGTGTACGGCACAATCTATTCTATCACATGATATTATTGTTTGGCGAAGTAAGGGTGTTAAACTATGAATAATATATCACAATTATGATCTGTATGTTCTAGGAACTTTTCCCTTTCACATCAGTTTTGATGAGTAGCATGCCATAAGTTGACCCTTGTATTCTGACTTGTTTATTTGTTATAAAGATATCATGAAATAAAAGATTGAAAGCTTGGAATGGAAGGAAGCACTCAGTTGAGCATAGGTAAGATGAACCTCTTATGCTTCCAGTTGCCTAGACATACTTGCATTTAAAGGATATAATATATATCATAATTATGAAATTATTAATTTAACTATACCGGTTCGTTCTCCTAAAGAAGGTTGTATTGAAAGAACGAATGGCGCTCAAGTGTTTCTAAATAGAATTCACAAACAAGCAGTATTGAATTGGTTGAGCTCACTACTTTTACAAGCCATTATCAGTATTCATTTGTGTCATCGGACCATTCTGTTTCCAACATTTGTTGCATATGGATCTTATAAGCTACATTATCATGTCGTACAATAAAAAGACTTGTTTAGCATATGTACTGGTATATGTAGCTGTGATTTAACATGAGTTCAATACATTTTGTGAAGAACTATGAAAATACTTGTCCGTGCTTTTCGGAAT
The DNA here is from genome assembly GCA_963678985.1 of Spisula subtruncata. Classification (NCBI taxonomy): domain Eukaryota; kingdom Metazoa; phylum Mollusca; class Bivalvia; order Venerida; family Mactridae; genus Spisula; species Spisula subtruncata. Next base: position 11,294,623 of record OY787671.1, on the reverse strand, counting down.
CAAAGTTAAGAGTAGAAAAAATCGTTTATACTTCAAACGAAATGTCGGAAGTTGTCATTCAATACTAAGATTATATAAAATTGTTTGTATTTGGAGATGCTTTTCCTATAGCCGATGTAATTATTTCACAACGGTTTCATTAATTATTCATTTGTAGACCTTGAACGAACGATTTTGGATGGACGAAATTGAGATATTGTTGTAAACATGTTCAAGTTACTCCAACCAGTAACATAAAACTGTCCCTGTATAAATGTAAGTAGTCACTTACGTCTATTTGAAGTACTATGTCTCAAGTATTTTGTAGACATTGCTCTTAATTCAGGCCAGAAACATATGTCTTTTAAATATGCACACTGAAGAGACTTTGACGTTCATCTGCAGCTTATATAAAGTTCATGAGACCGTTTACGTGTTTTTGTCATTCACTGTCTATTTGTAACGTACCGTTGTGGTACTGCTACGAGTAACCATCGTACGCCGGGGTGTATATTTTTGTTTGTTGTTTTAATAAACATCCTGGCGTACTGTGAGTTTCTATCATTCCCGCCAACTTAACGAGAAAGGGAAAACAACACGCAACATATACAGGAAAACAAGAAAAGGAACTCACAAATTAAGTGAACTGTTACAAAATAGAAACTGTACATAGCGCAGAGACAACACACGACCAAAGGCACAAACAAAGGGGGACAGCACTGAACTGCCGATGCACGAGGCAAATACAGCAGAGAACCGTTAATGAAATAAAAATTGTAACGCGCATGCAACCCAAAGTCACATAGAAACGACGATAGCACCGAACCGCCGACACAAGGGACACTCACAATAGACATATCAAAATAATTAAAACTGTTCATGTTCTGTTTGAAGTACAATAAAGCTCCAGTGATATAGGAAACTGAACTATGCCATAAACATTTGTAGTGTAACATATCTTATGTCAAGTTAATCAACTATATTTCGACAGAGATGCCTACAGATAACACGCACCAATAGTTATACATGTATCAAGTTAAATCAAATAAATTGTGATCACATTGTTATAAATGATGGCATGCGGAAATATGGAAATAATTGTCCAACTACTTATTCCCTAGTTCTAGTACCACTCTGAGATCCATTTGTCTCGCGACAATTTGCTTTGATGGTTTTGTACAAACTTTGGTGCGTTTTATTGTTCGTAATGTTGAACTAAAATTAATGACTTTCTGTGTCACTCCTTTTATAAGCATACTATACATTTTATGTGACGTAAGTTGTACATGTAATAAAACCTTTGTCTGACGACACAACATTATAAAAATAACAGTCTTAGGTAATGTTATAGAACACAAAAGATAAATAAGCACGTGTGTGTATGACGTCACGTACCACGTGATATGGCCACAAACATCGGGCATAATGGGGTACGACTGACTATTACTATGTCCACATATGATATACTTTTTACCCATGTTACCGTACAACTATGCTATCTGCCTCTTCGGACGTTTTAGAACGTCTGTTGCTAATGACGTTAGTATAACGTATATATGACGTCATCAGCTATTCGAGTATTAACGCATGACATAATTCACTACACAATTTTTAAATTTAGCTTTCATATGAGACTACGATAATCAATTTACTAACTCATTTGGCAAAGTGATGACCCTTTAACAAGCGGACATGTATTTTGGGCCACCAATATATACACGTATGCAACGTGAGGTTATGGTAAACGACCCTAATGCCATAAGCCCATACACTCATGTTTATACATGAGGACATAGCCCCTACGCATTTTTGCACTAGGACATACATACATATATAAGCCCCTACATATTGTTTACACTAGGACATAAGCCCCTTTACATGTTTGTTTGCAACATGAACAACTCAGCCATGTACCAGTGTCTACAAGTTCATTTTTTTAAGTTGTTATTAAATATCAAATGAGACACAACATAAAAATAAATAATTATTATATATCTATGAACTAATGATTGCATCGTACAGTCATGTAAGTGCACCGTATAAGTTCCTAACCACTGAGTATAACGACAAGGACACTTGCCAGAAAGTATCTCTGACGTTTACATATGGCAAACTTGATCATAGTTGTCGAAGGAAGCACGTCATTACAATGGTTTTCTATTTCAGTACTTTTAGTGTGTTTTTACGCATGACAATCGGATATGACATGTTTAACAAAAGATTTGCTTCATTTTCTGAGTTTGACAATTTGTATGTTTTATTACATATGGTTACGAGGTACGTTCTGACGAAATATATTCTTGTCCACCTGTACATGTAACAGTTAAAAGGGAAATACAATAAACTTTGACCACAGCCGCCCACATAAGGCGGAGTTATGATTATATATGACTGTATTAGTAACACATACAATAAAAGTGTTCAATATTACATTGCTCGCCCACACTGGGATGGCACCCAATCTCCATGACATGGCGATATCATTACACATAGAGTAGAATGACACGTGACCAACACACCATCGGGGAAATCCGAACCACATTGTACACGATCATGAGGATGAAACACCTTAAAATAAACATATACATGTACTCGAGAGACATCGCATTAAATTACACCACAACGTCTGTAGCACCAATCAAGTAGCAACTTTGTCGATAATAATTACAAACACAAGTATTGGACACTGAAGACAATACCACCGGAGAGATAAGGAGGACAAACACACGTATATCTTACGTGTACTCAAATTGAGATGTCCAAATATGTAATATGTTCGGTTTACTCAATTATGCTACAATACATGAATATAGAACATTTTCCAAGACAGTCCCTGTAAATAATTCATTGTAAGACCGTGTTAATATTGCATTGACGTTGTTTTGTCGATATTTCTTATAGGCAGCGCACATATGTATGCAACAGCGATTCAATATATCGTTGGGTTAAAATGAGCAGGTCGTAAGTGAAGGCCGCTTCTTGAGCCTACTGTCATCAAAATCGGAACTTCTTATGTTGACCAAACTGAAGTTGAAACAGCTTGTAAAAAATATTTTTCGGCAAGTTTTTCTTGGCTTCTCAAAACATCGATTTTTGTAATTACGACAGGCAAGATACTAGAATAATTTTGTCAATTCTGTGATAGGTAGGTGGAGTTATACATTCCACAGCATCATGGGGGCGTCTTGGAAACTATTTCATACCTAATATAACACAAACCTCTGTTTTGATACTTTTGAAACGACCACACAATACTTTGTTAGTAACATTTGACCCAAGCACCGACGACTTATGTTTTAAAACATGGCACTACAGACGAAATATCATACATAGTTATATAATATTAAATCATTTACCAACTTATTAATCAGCAATTAAACTTTCTAAATCACATGACCGTACACCCCTACCCACGTTTTGATACTTGAAATATATAAATACTCAAACTATGTAATGTTTTTACATACATTTGTACCGGACTCGAAATAATTTCATTGGTATTTACAAATAAAGAACATGCTATTTAATCATATCATGGTTGGCGGATGTTTACAGGGGATATATTGAATATAACATTGCAAAATTCCAAAACAGTATACGCAACCATGATTTCAGAACGAGGCTGTTACAGGCTAACGCGTGACCATTTTTCCAAACAAGGCTGTTACAGGCAAACGCGTGACCATTATTTTGAAAACGAGGCTGTTACAGACAGACGCTTAAATTCTAGAGAAATCGTAATTATGGTATCTATTATTCATAGTTTAACGCGGACGTTTCGCCAGAAACATATCATGTGTTGAGAAATGTGTCATTCACGCGAGCTTTTCAGTATATTGCTTATACACGTCTTAGGGCGCTTATAGCTATAAGAGAGACATTCGTGTTTAGGGAGTATGTATCGACACAAAGCAATTATTTCCCTGTTTTCTTTCTTAATGCGATTTTCACTCACTATAAATAAAACATATTCAGACTTTCGTCAATGCATTCCGAGGAACGGACAACTTCTTACATTAAATATGTTCAGCACACTTTTGATAGTATTTGCAATTTTAAGTACATACGTACGAACCTAAATATTATATATCACATTGTCATACTGCCATTGTCTCGCCTGGAATTTCTCAATCCCTTACGAGAATAGTTTTTGAAAATTAATTTACAAGCTAAAGTCAAATCTTTAAACTTTAATTTCTCAACAATAAGTGTTCGGTACTTTTGAATATTACATTCAAAACTATCTTTTTCACCAGACACATAAATGTCCTTCAATGTTTTATTGAACAATAGCACATGTTTGCCTGCACACAGATACGTGCTTGTTGAGACACATATTGGTAGGCTTCACAAAGTATCCGTAATAAGACACATTTACGGATAAATTTCATCGCAATGTTTACGGCCTGTGGCAGGATTATATATATATTAAGATAAATTCGAAGTTGTCTTTGAAAGTCTGGGCAATATCGATTGTAGGTTAGAATTAATACATGCAAGTTGTTTGAATTGTTGTATAACAGTGCAGAAAAGTATCAATAGGACATGTTTTGAGTGCAAAACATAGCCATAGAATACAAATATAGTTTGACAAGGCTCGGTGCGATTGTTTTTTACTTGATTAAGACTAATTATATATTACAAAACTATAATTGGTCTTTATGGAGAGCATTGTCCTTACACATAGTGGCTTGAAGGTAACATGCGTAAATGTATGTCAGAATCGAGTTCTGGTGAGGTTGTTCAACTTGTTTTTTTAAACGTTCACGCATGCGAACCAGGATGCTTTTAATGCAATCGATGTTAAAATGCAATCTTGCCAAGAAATGAATTTGTATTCAAATTGACGTACACGTCTATGGACTTTGGTATAATTGTAATTTGGTAACAGGTTTTGGATGTGATAAATCACACGAACGAATAAATGTGCCGATGTTGTTGTACAAGATTAAGACTCGTATCGACACACTTGTTAAAAACCTGTTTTGCGACCATATCTTTTTATTGTGTTCAAGGTACCTCATACTGTTAACTTTACATAGTGGCGTCGTCAAAAAAATGTTTCATTACATGTACAAATTACTTTACATAAAACTTATATGCATTTTTATAAAATTAGTGACACACATAGCCAAACAAGAATAGAATTTTAGTTCAACATTTAGAACTATAAAACGAACCAAAGTTTGTACTAATACATCAATGCGAATTGTCGCGTGACAGAGTGATCTTAAACTAGGGAATACGTAGTTCGACAATTATTTCCATATTTCAGCATGTCATCATCTAAAGCAGTATGATCAGAATTTCTTTGATTCAACATCCAATAACTATCGGAGCATGTTATCTGTAGGCGTCCCTGTCAAATATAATTGATTTAATTGACATAAAAGTAACGTAACTAAAGTTCATGACTTAGTTCAATTTCAATATCACTGGTGTTAAATAAGAGTACATGACATGATTTCACAAAATATATTGGATACGTCTATGGTGCGTTCTGTGTTTGCTTCTTGCGTACGTGATTCGATGTTGTCGTCGTTTCTACGTGACATGGGGTCGTCTGTGCGCTACAATGTTTATTTCATTAACGGGTCACTTCTGTGTTTGCCTCTTGCGTCAGTGATTAGATGATGCCGTCGATTCTCTGTGACTTGTGGTTGTATGTACGTTACAATTTTTATGTCTTGAATCGTTCACTTCTGTGTTTGACTCTTGCGTCGGTGGTTCAATTCGTTCGGTGGGAGGTTTGCTTGTGTTCCATACATTTTATTTTGTGTGTTCCTATTTGTGCTATTCTTGTTTTCCTGTATATGTTGCGTGTTGCCTTCCTTTTCTGTTTCCGTTGGTGGAAGAAATAAACAAATACAGTATGTGCAAAAATATGTTGATCAAAACTGATGAAAACAAACAAAAGTCATAACACCATACATCACTACGTACGATGATAACATGCAGCAGTACCACAACACACGTTCAGTCTTCAGTACGAGACAGTGAATGACAAAAACACAAAACTGGCCTCATGATCTTTATATAAACTGCACATGTATGGCAAAGCCTCTTCAGTGTACATATTCAAAACACATAATTCCCAGGTCTTGATTAAGAGCAATGTCTACGAAACGCATGAGACACACATGTAGTACTTTGGAGAATAAGTTTTCTACATTAGTGCAGAGACAGTTTCATGTTACTAGTTGGAATAACTTGAACTTGTTTACAAAAATGTCCAAATTTAGTCCAGCCATATTCGTTCGTTCAAGGTCTAAAAATGAATAATGAATGAATGTTAGCATCGTTGTGAAGTAATTACATCCTCTACAGGAAAAGAATCTCCAAGAACAAACAATTATAAGCTTAGTATTGAACGACGACTTCCGAAATTTCGTTTGAAGTATAAACGATTTTTTTACTCTTAAGTTTGACCCCGAAAAAACTGACAATTATGTCAATAATTCTTCCCAGTATTAATGAACTTATTTTAAATATAGGATCTTGCATGAGTGTTTATTACATACTAGTTTTATTACACGAGTGTGGATAAAATAATATGTCACAAGGCTTTGCAATATGATTGTGTAGCTTAATTGATCCGTATACAACAAGTGTTGGAAACAGAATGGCTGTTGAAACTTTAACAATAAGCAAGACAATGGCCAGCAAAATGAGTCTGAGCTCCCTTCAATACTGATTGTTTGTAAGTTCCAGTTAGAAACTCTTGAGCGCCGTTCGTTCTTTCAATACAATCGAATAATTATTTGGAAGAACGAGGTTATATTATATTAATCATTATTAAATATAATATATATAATACCAAAGTGGAAGTATACCTATTAATTGTAAGTCTGCCTGTGCAATTGGAAACACAAACGGTAAACCCAACCTGTGCTCGGCTAAGTGCTTAAAGACCTGGATTTTGGCACTGTGTCAACCAAATTTGGTCATAGTTTTCTCAGCATGTGGTTACTGATTTTTAAGATATCTTACCATATTGTACCCTCTTACATAATATTATGCAACATTGCACAGCATGTTAATTAGTTTACAAGGGGCCCTTGTATTAGATAATGAGACAACAGAAGTTCCCTTTATGACAGGAAGTTATAAAATATGTGTATGACTATAGTAAAAATAAATCGCAATTCTACATTGGAACGAAAATGTCAAGCAGGAGAAACTGAGTTTTAATTACAGGAATAATATTTGGTACAGGTGGGTTGGGAGCATATTTAAAAGCTCACTGTGGAGCCCTATTCATGTATAATAATACATGACTTTGTGTGAAAAAAACTGAACCATCAAGATTGAAATTATTTCGATTGTGCTGCTTGAAAATGACTGTCGTATGATTAGACACAAATGCATGCAATTACTAGTAATGCAAAATTATAAAAGTGTTAAAAAATCTGAAAATATATAGTATATATTATTAGCTGTATGCCTCATGATTAACATTTCAAAATAATGTATTCAATGAAATGAGTGAATTGCTATTATTCATAAGATATAAAAATGTTATTTTTGATGTTGGTAAAAATGTTATGAATTAAAAAAAATATATTAACTAATTCTTAGTATTATGTTATATATCTTACATTTATAAAAAGGTAGATTCACAGACACACAATCAGAATTGAAATTGTGTACCTCTTTTGTATATTTGCTTAGTTTTATTTGTATCTGGTTTGGGTTTGTATTTATTTAAATAACTCTTAGGGAATATTTATAACTAAAATAGTAAATATTTTGGCAAATAGTTTTTACACACTCAAACCAGATGGAAACAAAAATCAAAGAAATATATATAATTATACAAATTAAACAAACACACAATGTAACACATATTTTCAAGGGAACATATTACAGTAGCACATTTTGATTATCAGTGGCTATATGGGCCTCTAATCCCTTACACTGACCAGATACAGTGTTTTATGACCCCAGATAATCACTGATAGTGATCTCATGCTGGCACAATGCTGGCATCATGCTGATCCCTCTATAAAGTTCTGGACCAGAAACAAAGAAGGGAGAATGTAGGGCTTTAATTCCCTGTCCGAGCATTCACAATATCTTTAAATTCCGTTCTGGTAGTTGTTGATCAAATCTAGATTGGTAGAAGAACTATGAAACAATTATAAAAACGTACGACAAAAAACAATAAAGTGTAAAATAAATTATGGAACTTTTAATCAATAACGCTAAAAATCAAATAAAACAAATAAACAACCAAGGGGAACTACTCTTATCAACCGGTGACATAATATTAACAAAGCGTGACCAATTCACATAGTTATGCGCGAGTACGATTTAAATTTAAAGTAATATTTGTTTCCTTAATCAATTGTCACCCCCTATAAACAATACCTGCCAATTAAAAATTGATGCCAACTACTCGGGTTAGTGTCAACGAACGAACCCTAGTTACGTGTCATAAACTTACTAACAGAAGATGATTGACATGTCTGTGTTTTGTTTACACTAGCAATTAGCGACCTCACGACCACGATTAAGGATTGATACTTCATTGTTTATTGTAATTTTAGTTGACCAGACAACATTAAAACATCTTCTGTATTGCACAGGATTAATTTTTTTTCGAGTATTCGAATACTGGTTTTACTACTCGATAATTGGACGTTTGAACGAGTACTCGAGTACTCGAGTACTCGTGTACTCGTTGCCATCCCTACTTTAAAACAAATAAACAAGTCGGAAGAGAAGGGTAACCTGATGGCATGTTACATCAAAACTGATGTAGAAGGGAAAAGTTCCCAGAACATACAGGTCATAATTGTGATAAATTATTCATAGTTTAACACCCATAGTTCGCCCATGCAATAATATCATGTGTTGAAAAACTGTGTGCCGTACACGCAATATGCGTTACTTGTATCAAGTGTACGTGTGTTTTGGGCGTCAAGAAACTTACGATTGAACATAGTGTTTTAATGATTGTTGTTTTTTGGAGGTATTTAATTGTCTGAAATATCTACAATATGATCCAAATATATGGAGCCTGAAAGCTATACTCAAATGTATATAACATATCGACGGTGCCAAACAAAAACCCCGTAACTCAATTTTGGCGCGAAATATTTTTGCGGCATCCGCATCTGCTAGACGTCCCGCGAATTTCTGTCTTGTCGCCATCTAAATAACGCGGTTTGCTATTTAAATGCCGACAGAAATTTAGTTTGGCACCGTCGATATAGTGTATATGCATCGATGGTAAAAATGTATACATTTTGTATATGTATCGACTTAAGGAATTTATCAAAACCCACTTGAGTGAGTAATGCAACATATTAGCATGGTGCAATCTGTTGTTTAAGGTAATTGCTATGTCGGTAGGGCGGACTCCTGTTGTCATGTGATAGTCCAATGTGTATGTTATTTGGCAGCTTTGACGTCATTGCTTCGTATATAATGTTTCAACCTACCTTCGTGTTATTTTATTCATGTATTATTACATTCTAGTGTAATAATTGTCCGCTTCTGTTGCGCTCGTTTTCGACTAAGCCAGAAAACTGGTCTCGTCATTTACATTTTTAGAAATTTTATATAAGCTCTGTTCTTGGTTTCCTTAGTCTTACTCCTATATACAGTTTTACAGTATGAAATATTTACTGTTAACCTAAACATTATCTACCTCCGAAACGAAAACAACGATCTAATATTATCAGCACTTACTTTGATCAGACAATATCTCCTACTTTCTTCACCAATTAGGAGATAAGCACTGAATTATTAAATACTTAGAAACGAACGTGTCAGAGAAATTCGCCCTATGTACGTATATAAGTAAACACTTGTACACGAACTTGTACTGTCGATATTGGCAAATGAATCGAGGGAATGTTTTGTTTTTGTTTTACCGGAAAATTCTATTACTTATACTAGAGAACATAGCAAGTTAAAGCATAATAGTCAAAACACATCATTCTTACCATAAAGCAAAACTTGGACATTAGACATAAACATTGGTTTGACTTGAAATTATGATTATTGATGCATGTATACATACTATAGCAAACTGAAAACAGAATTAAAAACACCAGAACACGAAACCAAAACAGAGAATACACATCACCAAAAGAACATGGAAATTTAGCAGCAATCAAAATAACCAATCGACTATTCAAATTGGAGGACTAACAAGGGATAGTAAATACAAATAATGATAAATAAGATAATTAAAGCAAATTTCATAAAAAACAGACTACAGCAGAAGCAACACACAGAAAGGTTACAATACAAACACAAAGGAAGAACTTACACTGTAAAACACAAGTACTTTCTCATATCAACATATCAAACTAACTACAAGAGTGGTAGAGTAACACGTGCCTACAAGCAGAACAAGGTCACTATACAAACACTAGTTTACATGCTACATTCGACACATTTTATAAGTGTGTACGTCATATAGATGGGTTTTATTTTGTTATTGGTAGCAACAGCTCCATTCAACGCCATAAACACAAGCAACAAACGATGACAGAAGCAAAGTTAATTTTACACATTCTACCTTGTGTTTATCGGAATACACAAAATCAAATCATTCATAAGAGTCAAAACATATTATATCGTATGAAAAGCAATGAAAGTAGCCGGATGGGCTATTCTATTATGTAAGGGATAAAGAGTATAATGCATGGTCATAATAAAGGTAAATGATAAGAAAATGGAAAATAAACTGGACATAAATCACATTTAACCAAAGTATGGTAAATCAGCTGCTTACCTTAGAGAACGATATTAGGCTGGGTTACTAATTCGAAAGAATTGACAAGACGTTCAGCCCCATTAAAGGAACAAACGGCTTTACAGAATGTCGGCTATTTGAAGATTGTGTACTGTCGGACCAAAGCAGACGTCTTGCAGTCAACCGATGTATTATTTTCTATTTGTTAATTATAAACGAAAGTTACAAAAGAATACCATCATGAATCTGGTTTGTTAATTTGTCATTGATATGTGTGGAATTCCTTACGGTCCGTTATTCTTTGATTGCTTTTTTCGGTTATATTTTAATGAGTGAACAGGCTGTTTGAAGGTCGGGAAATGTCTTTTAGTCTGAGTATTCATTTTCTGTACTTAATTGTTAGTGTTCTGGCACCGTTCTACCGAAGTTTAAAAAGTACGAATATCACCTCTAATTGAGATTTAGGTCAAGTCAGAATCCTAATTGTAGACCAATAAGTTGTTAGTGATATTGGCATGTAACAGTAATGCACTCAGAGTAATTTGTCTATCTAGTAATACAGGTTGAATACTTCATCCAATCGTTAGTACTTCAACGATAATTACTAAACTATGTGAGATGAGTACGCTCAAATGACCTCAAATGTAGATCCTTTGGCAATGGTACTGCTTAGTGTTGCTTATCGGACCGAATCATTACTGTTGTTTGGTTGTTGCACTACTGGCATAAATGTTTTGCACTGTTAACTTAAAACGAGCGAGTATTTATCATAGCCATAAAACTCAACCGACTGTATGGCATTGCAATTAACCAGTTTTATGACATTGTGTAATTGAATTATAATGGATATAATTCCTCCTACCGGAATTACTGTTTCACATTCGACTTCAAAAGAATGGTGGTTTCCCATAGTCATAAAATAAGTATGAATAATTAACACAATGGATTATATTGTCAGGACAATTGTTGACTCATAATTACTGGTTAAGTAAAAAACAAATGGGAAATACCCGTATATAACAAAATGACCTCGTCCGTTAAATAATTCATTTACTTTATTAGATATTCAAACAATTGGTCAATACATTACTTTACTTTTCCGGATTATCCACTTCGTCACCAGTTATACATCTCAATATCGCATTGGAACTACGCGCAATGTTGACGTTGAGACGACTTTTTATGGTAAACTACTTCAAAGGGCAACGACACAATTAGCAAAAAATGCTTCCTGACATAACTAGAGGGTCTTCAGCTTAATTTAAAAGTAATACCTCTAGTTTTGGTTGTGGTTATCATATATACAAAGAGACATGCATATATGGCTTAGAATGAAAATGTATCGTTTTTTATATAAATCGAGCAACTGCGAAAACGTTTTGCAAAAAAACCATTGTCTTTTTGTTTGTTCAAATGATCATTTGGGCCTCTACTAGATACACATTTATGATCAGACAAATTTTGTCTACGTTATTCATATTTATCACATGTCAAATTAATTAAGTAATTGATATTTCGATAGAAAGAGATTGTGTGAAGATAAGAGCCAGATAGTAATGATAATTAAACCAGGGCATTATTTTTTTCAGATTCAAGTGTTCATCATCATTGATTGGTTTGGGACATTCGTCACCTAACACGCTGTAATATATTTTGGATCGATAAGTGCGTATCGTAGCGTGCTACATGTTCGAGTTAGGTGTCAAAGACATGTGATGGGTAAACGTTTTGATTGTAAATGATTAAGTGTTAGTAAACATGCTACTAGTATATGGGTGTGTGTATCGATGAATTCATCAATGACTAAAGTAGCACACGTGGAATTTATCCTTCGATTTAAGTCAGATGTGTATTTAGAACATGTTCTGTCCTATATTGTAGAAAGGTAAGCACAGTCGGTCATTAGTAGAGTTTGTAATACTGTAAAATCATTTAATTTCGTTGGGACGAAATTTCGTGGTTTTGGTAAAATAGACAATTTCGTTGGGACTTGGATTCGTGGATTTTGCATTTCAGGTAATAAAACAGAGGTCAAATTTTATGTTTGTTGGGAAAATTTTACAGTATAAGCAATCATTACAAAAAAAACATGTCTTATTGTGACGAAAGTTAAACAAACAAAAGGTCAATCAGTAGTGGAATTTGTAAAATTACATTGGAGAAAGGCAAACAAACAGGCAACAGTAGTTCAGTAGTAGAGGTTGTAATATTAGCAATCATTTGAAAAACAACTTCAAAGCTGATCAGACAGGGAGAGAAAGCAATTACTTTAATCAGCCGAGAAACACTACATACCACAATCATATGGCACATATGGTACAAAAAAGAGAAAATCCGACAGGAAAGGTAGCACTCAACCTACCCAGCCGAGTACAGAAATAAGAAACACCACGACACAACTACCCTGAGCAATGCCCACACAAACCCATGCCAAAACGATGTGACACACAACAGTTGCCTACACATAAAAATCGAGCAAATGAACTTAACTGCTGTAAACAGTGTCTAATCTGTCAAAAAAGTAAAAAGCCATGTAAGAACTGGCAAAGGCTTGAATTCCTAGTTTCAGCTTCAAAAAAAGCTAAATGACATAGTCAACATAGACAGCATGTTATAAATTGCAGCCATATATAAGTTCATGAAGAAGTCATATAGAGGCTTACCCTTAGTCAGTAGCTATGATGACGTCATTTTCGATATATCGCTGATTTAGAGACATAAGGTCGTATGCTACGAACAACCTTATACGACCCATATATTTTTGTAGCTGTATCGCAAAACGCATCGAACGAACCTACTAAATTATTTATAAAAATCGGAAATGGTCGTGTAAACCAAACTGAAGTAGAGCACGCAAATGTTTTCCCTACTTAGAGTTTAGTTCTCAGACAAACTTGTTTTGCCCAAGTGAGCATTTTATCTTTACTACTATTCGTTTGCTAAAAAGAAGAATAAGGTCGCCAATCGTAATTTCTCGGGTATTTCAGTAATAAATCCAGAAGATGATTCGTTAGAATCGTCAGATGTGCCCAAATTGTATGGTCGTAAGTACAAGCATCATTTGTGAAAACCTAGAAAAATTGTATATATATATGTATATGTATTACATATTCAAACGCTCCACAGACCCAGTATATTTCTATAGTTTCTAGCAATAACAAGTATATGAAATCAGAGCCACGTCTGCTGTTGCAACATCACCCACGGTACATATTGATAAAGAAAAAGAATTAGTGACAAAACAGTGATAAATGAACGTCTGTCCTATCAACGTCTAATAATTAAATCAATCAATCTAGCCATGGATCAATCCAACATTCGGGTCAATGAACTGATTAAATGTATCGAATATTCAATCACTCGAACAAAACAATCAACAGAATAACAGATATATCGCAGCACTTCAATTACTGTACAGATGAATATTTCTGCGGGTAACGAAGTTAGCGATTTTTGAATTTTAGACAATTGACATACGGATACCTTTGCATTTTTTAAAAATTTAGCGAGCCTTTTTAGCGAGCCTTTGGTGAACTTAATAATTTTTCTGAATGATTTTAATGTAAATATATCAATTGACAACAAATAGCACGCTCATACTCATATTTCTGTTGGGATAAGATACTCCATGATGAAGGTAATATTATACGCGTGTAGTATAAGAATATACGTTCTCGTTCAACCACTCGTTGTGGGATACAAATATGACCTAAGGCATGAAATTTTACAAATTCACCAATATTTTCATGTTGCTAAGCTAACTGCTTATATAGTATCGTGGTATAAATATATTCATAAATTTATACCAATTTAGTTGCATTTTCAACAACTAATACAGACACTATCTATTTTAATTTTTGTATTCTGACAGTGAGCAATTATCTACCTTCCATAAAGATCAACGGACATGATATATACAGTAGCTCTATTAAACTGACAATATGATGCAATGTCCGCCATTATCATTTAAACCAAGTATCACTAAACATAGATGGATCCAATACGGAACTATTGATCAGAACTTTATACCATACCGAACTTGTTGTCACGTAACAACCAAGGAAATGACAAAAACTATGGAACGACGCTAAGTCACAAGGAAAGTAAACACAAAACAACAACAATATACTTCATGTACGACGTTTGATTTATTTGATTACAAGCTATGCATGACATTTATAAAACTACGTCACCACACTCCGATAGCCTGCTGCTATAGTCAGTCAAACATTACCGGAACTAGGTCCAGCAGACAATAGAAGGAAAACATATCACATGAGCGACACACAAAGCAACATCAAACAGAAATAGTATCATGCATGTATTTGACTTTTGGAAAACAACCGAGCAGCCTTGTGCTGATCAACGAATTCAAAGAAGGGAAATTACAGGATTATTATCATCCAAACCATCGTAAACATCATACAAATAAAGCAACCATCGATCTAACGCATCCACTATTACTGGTATGAAATTCAATCTGGTTTGACCATCCTTTAATTTAAGACTGTATCTTAAAATATCAATTTAAGAAATTAGTTTTATATTTAAAACTTATGTTTGTGGTACTAATTTAAACAAATGCACAATTTACAGTCTGCAGTGCGCAGTAATAATAACCCAATTTATTTTATCGAAGAAAATAACCCATACTTTTATTTCCCTTATACGCATAGTAAATAATAGTAAATTTTATAGACTTCGGCGATTGAGGCGTTCCATAATTTGCAATACTGTCATTTCTATCAGCAAAATCAATTCCCACAAATCAAATAGAAAGAGAAGATTTATTTGTTTACCATTTGAAATCTAATAAAACGTGATAGAAACCCATTGTCTGATATAAATGTCCGATAAAGCAATTATTATCTCTAATGGTGAACACAAAATACGAAAGACGTTTAATTAAATTCCAACAATTCAAATGTTTGTAGGATAAAATAGATGTACTTGATGCAAAGTTTATGCATTCATATCACAACCTGATGTGCATTTTGTTGCTTAGTGTTGTATTGTGCCTAGTATAGCGATAATAACATAACGCTTCAGACCGTCCTCTAATAGTCAGGCGGATCCGTTAACAAATGTGGATTTTACGATAAAGGCCTGTAAAATTTTGAATGATGGTGTGAAACTCTAGTTTCTACAGGTCTCATTCGTCCTTGACATTTTAGCATTTGAACGGACATACTGACAACGGTCGGTAAAACGATAATAATTGGTCCATTTTCTAATATTTACTTTGAATACTTGACTGAAATAGTTAGGTAACGTATTTAATGCAAATGTCTAAAAAATGGAGCATCCCTAACAATACGTGCATATCCTATAGTTACCAAGGAATCGTATAGCCTTTTTGTGTTCTTTGACAGTCGTTGAAAATCTCATACGCGATAAGAAGTGACCAACATGCAAAGCAGTACACGTGACTATTATGAGTCACATAATGACATTGAAACAAATTTCGTTGAATTAGTTTGAAAGGAGAGCTTCAAAACTGAAGTTATATAGTTATAAAGTCATATAGAACAGACACTACATAGTCTGATAAACTATAATTCTATATTGCGATCGAATTATTCGGATTAAACAGTTACTGCCACAATCACATGTGCCTGTGCCACCCTACTACTGTAACTTCACATCTAATATCACATAGGTTAATCAAAAAATAAAATAAATGAGGACGGAATACAAAACGAAACTAAACATGACTATCAATGCGCGTAATTGATAACTCCGTAATATCACTTCATCACTCGCCTTTGTGGAAACGACCACATGGCCACCTGCTGTCAATCTTGTATTTTCACCGAAAAACGAGAGACAACGTGCCAATCTTCAAATGATGAAACAGATAAAACGGCAATACGGCAATACGGCTCTTCAGCATCACCTACATGTAAGGAAGTACAATTGCAAAGCAAAGCACACTTGGACTATATGTGCGCATTTATGCTTTCAAGGTCTGTATCTTTGTAAATGTCCTATTTTGTTTACATAAACCTGAAAAACGTGAAAAAAACATTACTAATGGGATAAACAAGTATATGACACTTGACCAAACTTGTCATCTTGGAGCAACATGTGGTATAATTTTACCAAAACTGAAATAAGAAAATCATGCAGCGAAATCAGCACTCAAACCAACCAGCTGAGCATATAAAACAGCAACAGCACAACAAAACAAAACACAACTACACGAATCAGTGCCCACACATAATCCAAGGAAAGAATCCTAAGCCCCCGTTGTAAAAGACCGGGATGACCTAGTTTCACAAAGAAATAACAAAAAGACGATGATTCCAAGAGACCGATGGAAATGTAGCCAAGACCCGACCTAGTTCCCCAAGTCTCAGCTACAAAATACCAGGATGACCTAGTTTCATACATATATGCCAAAACGGTGACCTCAAACTATACACAATCATGAGCATACCTGACCTACATCAAACTAAAAAAGTACAAAAAGGCATTGCATTGGAATTACCCCATCGTCTGAGGCGACAATCGAAACATTGTCAGCGTTAATTACAAGCACAAGTAAGAACAATGTCATTGAATAAATAAGAAGGACAAACAAACGTTTCGGTTTGTGTAATTAAAGTGTCAACATTTTTAATACGCTCGGTTGTATTGTGCATCCATACATGAAAGTGCAACATTTTCCAAGACGTTCAAGTAAATGATTTATTCTTTTATTGTAAGACATTGTTTACATGGAACTTACAATTTTTACGATATGTCCTGTACATAGCGCATAATACTAATGTCAATATCCATTCTGCAGCGGTGTAAAAGCTATTATACATGTTCATATAATAAACAGTATCTTTTCAACACAGAAAACAAATAAATATACAATTACCAAACCGTCTCTGTTCAGGACAAAAAAGGGTTGTTCAAGTAATAGATAAAAAAAGTACAAAAACTATTTGTCAAGATGTGCAGCTGTGAAGCAATTATGTTCGCTTATTGCGCTTTTGGTTGGACTTACCACATCAATGTCATTTGTGAAATTTGTGGCGTGCCACCTCTTATACGGTTCTGCCATGAGGATGCTTATTCATGTTGTTGTAATTGCTGCGTATAAAAGTGTATTCATTTTGCGAGTTGCTATTATTGTATTGGAAATGAATTATGCTTCTCTTCATATCTAGAATGAAGAAAATAATCCATTTATAAAAAGATAATACGTGGAGTCATTTACACCCACCGTTGTGTTATAAACATAGAACTGTATGCATCCGGTGCCATGAAAGATAAAATTTGAAGCATGCATAATTTCCTGATTACAATCCCACGTCGCTTTGTGATTAAGTGAGTAATTTAGAGAATTAGTACATGCCTTTTAAATTATTCACCATATACCGTTATAAAGTATTCACACGAAGGCAATAAGGAGAAATTACCAAAGTATACATCTATAAGTAAAGATATTGGATCGACAATTGACTGTTATATCAGGCAAACTATAAAACGTTTTGTTCTACTGTGTAGACATTGTCGAATCAATATACATTTTGTACGATCGTGTGTATCTGGATAGAAATTGTATTTTTCGTTACAACGAAAGACTTAATTGACATAAATGTATTTATTGTATTCATACGTAACAACGCGATTAAGAGAAATCAGAAAAAGTATCGACAGCCACTTCATGTGATATTTGTAGTGCGAAGCCAAGGTCGATGTGCATATACAACTTGACAATAAAACTAAGTCATTCAGTTATGTTTATACAATACATTTCTATATAAGATAAAAAGTGGATATTGATTTGACCGAAAAAGCATCAGTTACTGTAGTCAAGTAACATATTAGAAAAATGTTGCAGGGAACGAATTGTCAGTACCACATGTTTGTACTGAAATAGATACTGAAATAATTATATGTGCCATCTGGAAGATTTGTTAAAAAATTGCACATATTATTGAAATGACAGACACTTTTCGCGACATTTGAAAACCAACTTTCGAACATGTATATAATATGCAAATCACCGACAAGCTAACGTTTCCTAACCCTACATTCCCAGACAAGTGTCCCGGTATACCTTAGTGCAAATACGGTCTTTATTCTCATTTTATTTCTTTGAACTTGAAATCTGTTACATACGAGCTATAAAATAGGAGTGATGTGCCACAGTTAACGTAAATTATATACTGACACATCGTTAGAACTTGGTCCGATAACAGAAACTCCATTTGAACATTATCTTTGTTTGTTTGTACCGAAATGACGCTTATAAATAACAACCGCGTGATTCTTATAGGAAACCAAAGCAAAAATATTGTATGTATATCTAATTTTGTTACGTAAATAAGGGGGGGGGGCTACTCAACGAACTATATTCTTCAAAAGTGCATAAACATACATCGCAGTGATATATTACCACTATACATTGCAATAATAAAAGTGTAATAACACTGGCAATGGACACAGAAAACTTCTGTTGGACATCCTCAAATGTGTGAAACAACAAGCAAGTAGAAACATTGTCAATATTAATTTCATATTCACAAATATAGGACACTGAAGACAATGTCTGCGGATAGGAATGTAGGACAAACACACGTACGGAAATGTCCCAATTTGTTACATGCTCGGTCGACTCAATTATGCTTCCATACATGGACTTTGGACATTTTTCGAGACGTTTCCTGTAAATAATTTATTTTAAGACATTGTTTACATGGAACACACTTTCTTGTACACAGCGAATGATATAGTGCCCATGTGTATGCAATAGAGACTCAATGTATTGCAGGCTTAGAATGAGAAGGTCGTAAGTGCTACTTAGACTGATAAATACATTGTATTTACAATCAGCATCACAGGGTGCTTTTTAATTAACGTAACTCGATACCATTGCGCGACGTCATGATTTTTTTTCGACATCGCTTAGATTTATCTGAAATTTTCAAGGCTAAATCTATAAAATGTCTAGTTTCTGAAGATATATATTTTTTAAAAATCAATACACGCAATATCATATTTATTTAACGTCTCACTAGTGCACTGTGACGTAAGCGTGTTTAAACGTTTTGTGAAGCGTCGGATTTATACGCTGTTCGATTATTCTATTAAAATAGTCACTTGAAAGCCCCGCTCACGGCCTTTCACATGCATATAAATTAAATAAAATGTATAATTCGAAGCGAGAACGCTGTCCATTTTTGTTGCGGCGGAGCGCCGTTTTACGCTACTTTTATAACGCCACTGGCCTGACGTTATAACAAATTTATGCAATATTTACGAGGTGAACCTATAATTGCATTTTATTAAAACACTGCTGAAAAAATTCTCTATCGATCGACGTAAAAAACTCAAGGGCTTTGACCGCAAAATGTTGACCAAAAATCGATGTGAAATTAAAATTTACGCTATATTTTAGTCCTATTTTGTGCGACGTTACATATGACGTCGTGATCGTGAAATACGAATGTTTCTCAAAATATTCGGAACCATCGTTTTCATTTTGTTATTATAAATTATTATATACGAGGGTCATTCAATATATTCGTAGACAATCGTTCTCATTTTATTATATTTGTGTTTAGATGATAATTTCTTATATCATTATAAACATCTATCTATTACCCACCGTAGATACAAATTAATCTTTAATTATGCAACACACTAGCATGTCAGCAGCCGTTGTATTACCATAGTAACGCTCTACCACCCCCGACCGACGTAACGTACCCTTTTCAATAGTTCAACTAGTTATAAATTCCGAATTAATTCATTTACATTCCCATATGTTTGCTAGATTATTGCAAGATATTATCATAATCTTTGGTGAAATTATTAATCTGTTAAGACGTTTGAGTTTGAATTGAGAAGTGTTTGATCTATGCCTGTCACGTTGTCATTTACGTCAAAATGCCGATGAATTTACGTAAGGAAAGTCATGCAACTTTTAAATTGTGCACTTGTCTTGGAAATACACTACAAACACACATAAGCTGCTAATGAGAGCAAACGGAGAACATGCAGTATTCAGTGTCCCTGTGGTTTAGTGACAAAAGCACATTTGTGAACAGCAGCATGGTATTAAAACTGATAGGAGAGTTCGAACTAAATTGGCAAACATAGGGACGTTTGAGGAAACGCCAGTCAAAATTTTCAATTTAGTATACAACCATTGAGCCCAGCTTAATACTAAATTTTGAATACATAAACTGTTGTAGTAGATCTATTTAATAATATAAAACTTAAATATTTGTGTTCAATTCCATATTAATGGCATAAGTCCATTTCAAGTTTACCATTTGAAAAATAGCAAAACGTCAATAACGTCGCTGACGTCAGAATATATTTGCGGTGTGTGGTGGTTGCGGTAAGGCGATAGTTTTGTTTTATCCATATCTTCTTTAAAAATGCGTCGATTTATGCAATATTTTCTGCACATGTGTCCGAAAGGCTGCAGTTTAGTGTGATATAATTAGTTATTGTCTGTGTCAATGTGTATTAAAATGACGAGTCCAGTCCACGAATTTATTGAATGACCCTCGTATTAATACTTATACCATTATAAACATTGAGATATTACCTACAGTCAATACAAATTTATCATCAAAAACACGTTATAAACCATTATATAGCCACAGTACCGCGATACCATCCTAGACTGACGTAACGTAACCATTTAATTAGTTCAACTAATGATAAATATCGATTGAGTTGATCGATACTACTTTATTTCTACCAGATTATTGTAAGAAATTATCACAACAGTTCATGAAAGGTTGAAGTAGTTTGAACGCTGGAGTACGAATTGAGAACTGTTTGATCACGGCGAGTTAGGTCTTCATCGTCAAACTATCTATGACTTTAGACAAAGAAATTTATGCTACTTTTGAATTTTTTGCGAGCGTTAGAAAACACACAAAACACCCAAATGTGCTTATGAGAGTTAAGTCTGAACATACAGTGGCCTTGTACTGCAATATTAAATAAATAAGGATGGGGGTTATTGCAAATACCTAGAAACTAGTTGTTTACAATATATGGCATATAAGTGTATATATGTATAATTAGTTATTTGTTATTACATAATTGTTTTATGTGATATTCGTCATTTAGTTTTTAATATTAAATGACAAATTTCAATCATAACCATGTGTTGTTATTACTTGTATCATCAAACAGAGCTCATAAAGTGATTACCAGCGAGCTTACATAAATAAATATTTATTGCAAGATAAATACTTTTATGTAAGTACCGTAAGAACGGTTTATAGCCATGTAATATACGTCCGGTACGGGACGGGTTTATAGCACTATAATTTTTCCTCTTGATTAGTCGTTCTCACGGTTGAAATCTACTGCGAAGAAAAACTTTTTTAGAAAGCATTTATCGTTGAAAATTTAATTAACCCTCCCTCCCTACCCTGGTACATATTATTTATCTATAGGGGCATATAAGTGGAACACCATCTTTGATGATACATGTATTATTGAATGTATATATATGTATAATTAGTTATTTGTTATTACATAATTGTTTTATGTGATATTCGTCATTTAGTTTTTAATATTAAATGACAAATTTCAATCATAAATTTAATATTTATGTTTTAATTCCACATCGCTGTCATAATTTCATTCCGGACTAACCATTAGACAAACGGCAAAACGCCAATAACGTCAGTATATTAAATTTTATAAATAGAGCAGTGTGATGGTCGCGATAATTTGTTTTTATTCTAGCCATATTTTGAAACAGTGTTAAATGCGTTGCTTAATGAAATATTTTCTGCACTTGTGTACGAAGGGCTATAGGTCAAATTGATGTAGTCTGTATATTTCTGTGGCATTGGGTACTAAAATGATGATCCCCGTCTGCGAATTTATTGAACAGTCTTTTCGATAGCCTAGTGGTTGCGCGTTCGCCTCGAGTGCGTGAAGCCCCGGGTTCGATCCCAGTCCACGTCATACTAAAGACGAAATAAAAATGGTACAATAAATTCCCTTGCTAGCTAGATGTTCGGCATATGGGGAAAACAAGCATTTCTTCTGCCATACCCTTGTGGCGATGGATAACATAAGGAATGAGGTGTCGAGAGTGAAATAAATTTGTATAAACTAATATGGTGGTTGTAAATAAATCAAAGTACGTACGCCAGTGAACTTCAATCATGTTCCCTATACACTGAAAAAGTATGTCATTGGTATTTTAGTTATTTTTAAAATACTATTATAGCAACGTGATATCCTACCCCTGTATTTGATCAATGTTGTGATACACATTCCGTTATATACGCGTATTTCTAACACAGACCTGCCCAATCCAGATATACCTGTACCCAGTCTTACTCCAATCCCATCTCCAGCCTGATAAAAGTACAACTACATTAAATTATTTCTCTACTTACAACTGACTTCATAAACAGTCTCAGTAAAACAAATTACCCGTGTATCTGGCTAAATTCAATAAAAGAACCAGCCTCGCATCTTGAAATCAGTCATTTTCAGCTTCATGCACTATCCCCCAGATCAAACTGTCTAACCCCTTATATAATATGGCCCGTACGGGTCGCTAGTACTAGTCCTTATATGTCTGTATCTGGCTAACACCTTAAATGAAAAACCCTTTGGAAGCTTCAAAATGCTATCGTTATTTTAATCTTGTTGCTCAACATAGGTCCGTAGTGAAAATGGTCTAACGGAATCTTTGAAGATAATATCAAAGAGATGTTGTTGAACTATATAGTTCCGATTTGAAAAAAACTGATTATTCCTGTCAAGTTGTCTTTTTTCAAATCCGCTTCATGGTCTAATGTACTTGGAAGCATTTGAAACAAAACGTCGCGAAAACCGGTTACGAAGGATGCAGACAAATAAATATCATTACAATTATATCAATTGAATTGCCGGGAAAAACTGTCCAAAATTGATGTCTTTAATGTTTATGTAAGTAACGTTCATTGTCCCACTTATTTATTTTTGGAGGCATATAGCATCGGTGGTGTCCGTCCGTCTGTCTGTCCGTACGTACGTAACGCATACCTTGTTTTATAAACTTCTAGGTGAAATTTCTTCATATTTTAACAAACGAACGACCCTAGTGCATATATGATCGCAATGAATGTTCATTTTGCTGTGTCTTTTACTCCAGATTTATGCAAGTTCAATATAATCAATATTTAGTCAACACGGCTATAGAAACGGATTTTTATTGTAACATCAACCCGCGATTCACCCCCATCCGTTCCCACTCAAAATGATATATATGATATACATGTGGTATAACGGGGATCCTGTGTCCCATTACAATAATATTGATAACTTGCACTTTAATTCATAAACATACGCATATATTGCTGTTATTCTCGATGAATGTTGCTTTCTGTAAAATCATTTGACGGCACGAATATGCGGAACTGTGTGCATTTTAAATCTCCATGAGAGCGACACTTGTCTGAAACATAAAATGTATTTAATGTAATTCGTGGGTAACACCACAGGTAACTGTATCCTTAATAAAATGGTAAACTACTTTTTTGTAAAACAATATATTTCTCTTTCAATGTCCATTTGATTTACTCATTATCAATGATACAGTAAAAATTACCTTTTGTTGACAAGTTAATACTCGAATTAAGTAAAAAGGAAAACCAGTTAGGTATGCCCCGATGGGATATTAATAAGAACGTTATTAACGACGTCGCTCAAAATAGGACTAAAATATAGGGTAAATTTTAATTTCACATCGATTTTTGGTCAACATTTTGTGGTCAAACCCCTTAATTTTTTTACGTCGATCAATAGAGACATTTTTCAGCAGTGTTTTAATATAATGCAATTATAGGTTCACCTTGAAAATGTTGCATAACAATGTTATAACGTCAGGCCAGTGGCGTTATAAAAGCAGCGTGACACGGCGCTCCGCTGCAACAAAAATTGACAGTGTTCTCGCTCCGTGTTATATATTTTATTCAATTTACATTCATATGAAAGGCCGTGAGCTCGGCTTTCCAGTGATTATTTTTATACAATAATCAAATAACATTTACACCCGACGCTCCAAAAAACGTTTGAAATGCACTAACGTCACCGTGAACTAGTGGGACGTTAAATAAGTATAATATTAAGTGTATTGATTTTTAAAAAAAAATTATCTTCAGAAACTAGACATTTTATAGATTTAGCCTTGAAAATTTCATATAAATCGATGCGATGTCGAAAAAATAGTCATGACGTCGCGCAATGGTAGCGAATTACCCTAAGAAAACCGAAACATGTCATGTAGACCAAACAGAATGTGACAGAGTATTTTCCATACCGCAAACAGTTTTTGAGAGGTAGGTGGAGCTATAAATTTCACACCATGATGGGTGCGTTGCCGGAACTATTTATATCTAATTTAACGCAAACGTATTTAAACCCCTGTGTTGATACATTTGAAACGACCCCACAATACTTTGCTAGTAACATTTGGCCCAAGCACCGATGACTAATGTTTAAACAAATGGCACTACCGACGAAATGTCATACATAATTATATAATATTAACTCATTTACGAATTTATTAATTAACCATTAAACTTCCTAAATGACATAACCATGCAATTCATGTATAAATACTAAAACTATGTAAGGTTTTTTCATACTAGACTCAAATTAATTTCATGGATATATACAATTAAAGAACACGCTATTTAATCATATCACGGTTTGGCGGATGGTTACAGCGGAATTATTGAATATAACATCCCAAAACAGTATATACATGTATATGTAACCATGATTTCAGAACGAGGCTGCTACAGGCTAACGCGTGACCATTACTTTCAAAACGAGGCTGTTACAGACAAACGCTTAAATTCTAGAGAATATCGTAATCATGGTATTTATTATTCATAGTTTAACGCGGACGTTTCGCCAGAAACATATCATGTGTTGAGAAATGTGTCATTCACGCGAGCTATTCTGTAAATTGCTTATACACGTCTTTGGGCGCTTATAAATATCTACAAGAGAGACCTTCGTGTTTAGGGACTATGTATCCACACGAGGCAATTATTTCCCTGTTTTCTTTCTAAATGCGATTTTCACTCACCATAAATAAAACGTGTTCAGACTTTCGTCATTACATTCCGAGGAACGGACATCTTCTCATATAGAATATGTGCAACACACTTTTGATAGTATTTGTATTTTATTACAGTACACCAATCACTTGTACTTTAATTACTAAATACTTATACTTTGAAGTATTTTCAAGTTGTTATCACATTAATGTCTAATTGATTATTTCTTTACTAGCTCGATGCTGATATTGGATCCTCTGATTATTGCGGTCTTAATACTTATTGTGGACTCGGTCAGTTATATGTCCGTGTTCCTTATAGCAAATGTTCATGTTTTATACACTTACGTTTTCCTTTCCTGTTTTGTACTGGTTTGTGGTCTTCATTTGGCATATCGAGACGTGTCAAAATACCATTATTCTCACATATCAACATTCTAAAGTAAGTTATGTTGTCTCGTCTCACATTGCTCAATCACTGGTGACATTAAATTTTGAACATCAGTTCACTATTTGAGTCATCTTTATTCTCATGTATATTAGACGAATAAATGGCTCAACATAACATGTTTGCCTGTACGTAGAAAGTAGATACAAATATTGGCAGTTCAGACTTGAAGAAATATCCGTGACAAGACAGACACATTTACGGATAAATTTCATCGCAATGTTTCCGGCTGTGGCAAAATTGTGTAAATACATTTTGTATTAAGCTATATTCGGGACTGTCTTTGAAAGTTTGTACAATATCGATTGTTGAATCCATGTTTGTTGTTTTTATTGTTGAGTTACAGTTCAGAAAATCGCATACATTATAATTAGGGCTGTAACGGTATACCGCGGTATACAAAAGACCGCGGACTTCCGTCTTACACGGTTCACGATACAAGAGTTGCAAATTTCGGTACGGTTCGGTATAAGCTTTTTTATGAGCAAAATAATATTCAGAGAACAAAAATGTCTGAAAGCCCTCTGATTATGTATACTTACCATGCATCACTCGTTTTAATTGTATTAAGATATGCCTCATAGTGTCGAAACTCATTTAAAATAGTTGATAGCCACATAATAATTGCTGTTATAGAATCAACAAACTCATTGTCACTTAAAAATTGAAGTATTTAAGCTGCTGTTAGAGAATATTGTATCATACCGAAATATTGACGGTACGTATCATATCGTGAGGTGAGCGTACCGTTACAGCCCTAATTATAATCAAAATGACCTGTTTTTCGGTACAAAGCATAGCGGCGAAATAATTTGGCAATGATGGGGATGTTTGTTTAGTTCTTGGTTAGAACAAATAATACATTACAAAACAACAACTGATCTGTGTATTTAAAACGCTTTTGTAGGTCGGAAAACTAATCTGGCGAGATTGTTCAATTTGGCAGTACGTTGAAATATGTTTTTACGGTCAAGCATACGCACCATGATGCTTTTAATGCAATCGATGTTAGAATGAAGTGTTGCCAAGCAATGAATTTGTTCAGAATTTGATATGGAAAATCGTCTATGGTATAGTTGTAATTTTGCGATACATTTTCGAGTGTAATAAACCGCGCGAACGAATGCAAATGTCGCTGTTGTGTTACATGATTTAGACTCGTATCGACACACTTGTTGGAAAAAATGTTGATTGTGACCAGACCACTTGGTATTTGACGTCATACATACACGTGCTTAGTTATAGTTACGTATTGTGTTCTATAAAGGTACCTTATACTATCAATATTAGAATGTTGTTACGTCAGAAAAATCGTGTACTAAATTACATGTAAAAATGACTTCACGTACAACGTATATACGTTTTTATAAAAGAAGTGTCACTCATATACATACAAAAAAAGCATTTTAGTTCACCATTTAGACTAATATAATCAACTAATATTTGTAGTAAAACATCAAAGGGAAATATGACGAGACAAAATGATGTCACAATGGTACCGGAACTAGAAAATAAGTAGTTCGACAATCATTTCTTATTTCTGCATGCCATCATCAAAGGCAGTGGGACCAGAATTTGTCTGATTCAACTTGATATAACTATTGAGGCGTGTTATCTGTAGGCGTCCCTGTCAAATATTGTTGATTAAATAGAGGATTTCGCACGAGTGCTCATTACATACAAGTTTTATTAAACGAGTGGACAAAACTACTAGTATATGTCACGAGGTTTTGCCGAGTGTCATATTGTTTTTGTCGACGAGTTTAATAAAACTCGTACGAAATTAGCACGAATGTTAGATTCTATTTATCACATAACCTTAGAGAACGATCGTTAACGTTCTAACGCGGATGTATAATACATAGATTTCATGCAAAATTTAGCGTTAGAATGCGTGCGACGTCATGTCGACGTTGT
Source organism: Spisula subtruncata (assembly GCA_963678985.1). Lineage (NCBI taxonomy): Eukaryota > Metazoa > Mollusca > Bivalvia > Venerida > Mactridae > Spisula > Spisula subtruncata. The sequence continues at coordinate 11,266,528 of OY787671.1, read as the reverse complement.
ATTATACTGACGTCACGGGTCGATTCAAGGCACGGATTGTCTTACGTTACGTCATCCTGAACCAACCAACCAATCAACGTCAAGCTAATTTAAATGTTTAATGAATGGGCTAAGAGTGCAATACGATATTTTCCGAACGGCTTTAATGCACTCCCAGACCGCAGGTTATGTGATAAATTGACATAAAACATGTTACACAACACAAGTTCATGACAATGTTCAGTTTCTGTATAACACGAGCTTTATTGTACTTAATGTAGTACCTACACGGTATACTAGTATATTGGGTATGTTTATGATGCATTCTGTGTTTGTCTCTCGTGTCTGCGGTGGATATGCACTACCACCGTTTCTATGTGGCTATGGCTTGTCCAATGAAAGACAACAACAGTCACAACAACATACAAAACGTACGATGTAATAGTACATCAAGACAAGTCCTCGGCTAAAATTGACTGAAACACGACACTGGTATCATGGACTTTATAGAAACAGTGCCAGGACTTTAAAACCTCTTTAGTGTGCATAATTAAAACAAATATTTTCCTGGTCTGGTGTAAGTGCAATGTCTACGAAAAGCTTGAAGCATGTATAGTACTTGCGATTATAAGTTTCTACTTACATTTACACAAGGACAGTATCACGTTACTGGTTGGAAGAGTAACTTCAACGTGTTTACAACTTTTTTTACGAAAATATCCACATTTTGTCCAGCCAAATTCGTTCGTTCAAGGTCTACAAATAAATAATGAATGAAGGTTGGCAGCATTGTGAAGTAATTACATCCCTTGCATGAAAAGCATCTTCAAGTACAACCACTTATAATTTTAGTATTGAATGACAACTTCCGAAATTTCGTTTGAAGTATAAACGATTTGTTCGAATTTTAACGTTTAACCCGAAAAGCACTGATAATTTACATAATAATGTACATATTCCTTCACTCACAGTATTGTTGAACTTATTTTTTAATACAATTACATGCCATACGTGTGCTAAACGGGGTTTTTTATTATTGGACAACAGAATGTCTGTTGAAACTTTAACAATAAGTAACATAATGGCCAACAACAAGAGTCTAAGATCACTTCTAGAAACTCTTGAGCGCCGTTCGTTCTCTCAACACAATCGAATCATTCTTTGGGAGGAAGAACCGGTAACATTATATTAATCGTTTCATGAATATGATATATATTATACTAAAACGGAATTATGCCCTTTAAATGTAAGTCTCTCTGGGCAATCGGAAACACAAAAGGTAAACCCAACCTGTGCTCGGCCGAACGCTTTCTTCCCTGTCCGAGCTTGATAATATCTTTAAAAAAACAAATAAACAAGTCGGCAGGGAAGGGTTAATTAATGGCATATTAATTCAAAACGTATGTAAAAAAAGGTCCCATAACATAGACATCGTAATAGTGATATATTATTCGTAGTTTAACGCCCTTACTTCGCCCAAACAATAATATCATGTGTTAAAAAAGGGTGTGCCCTTAATGCAATATGCGTTGGTTATATCAGGCGTACGTGTGTTATGGGCGTCAAGAAAGGTACTGTTGAACATATTGACATAGTGAATTAACATCTAATTATTATGTGTCTGAAATATCCATAATCCGATTGCAAGATATGGATCCTGAACGATACACTCAACTTACATATTATGTGTATAGCATATGGTGTATATGCATCAATTGTACAATATGTATATAGGTATCGACTTAAGGAATTTTGAACAAAGCCCACTTGAATAATGCAACACACTGGCATCGTACAATCTGTTGTTTAAGGTAATGTTTATGTCGGTTGGGCGGTCACCTGTTGTCATGTGATAGTACAATGTGTAAGTAATAGTCAGCTCTGACGTCATTGCTTCGTATATAATGTTTAAACCTACCTTCGTGTCATTTTATTCATGTATTATTACATTCTAGTGTTCTAATAATTGTCCGTTTCTGTTGCGCTCGTTTTCCACTTAGCCAGAAAACTGGTCTCGTCATTTATATACATTTTTACAAATTTTATATAAGCTCTGTTTCTTAGTTTATATTTTGGTTTACTTTGTCTTACACTTATATACGCTTTTACAGTATGAAATATTTACTGTTAACCTAAACCTTATCTGCCTCCGAAACAATACAACGATTTAATATTGGCAGCACTTACCTTCATCAGAAAATATCGCATACTTTCTTCACCAATTAGGAGATAAGCACTGAATTATTAAATACTTAGACACGAACGTGTCAGAGCAATTTGCTCTATGTACGAGGGGTGATCAATATATTCGAGGACTTTTCATCTAGCAATTTCATATTGGCAGCAAGGCTCAAAGCTATTTAACATCATTCGGAGTAGATGTCTTCGACCGAATGCACTAATAAAATAATTTGATTCATACAAGTGGCGCGTGACGTTGGACGTCACGCGACGTCATTCCAAGCGTCACCGTCGAAGCAGCACATAGCTCCTTTCTGGACTGATACCCGATTCCATGTATGAGACTAGTTGTCTTTTACTACTGAAATAAATAGTTAATAGCTAATTCTGAAATGTAAGGTGGAATAAAAAGACTATCGATGCGTTATTGGAAACAAAACTCGGAAAAGGGCGGTTGGCTTTACAAAATTAGATTATTTCAATTAAGACTGAAACAGGACCTATCAGATTTAGGACGCAATATCGAAATAACCCTTTTGATTTGGATTCAACGATTTTGTGTGTTGTAGCCTATACTAGTCTTCGTTTTTGCCAGTTACATTTGATTGAGATATGTGCGTCTTATTGCAGAATTTAACGGAACATGTCCCTCACGCGGTGTTATTGTTGCTTTTTATCCTTATTTTATCGATTCAACCGCTTGACAGAGACCCTACAATCATATAAACAACGGAATCTTATGAAATGGCTAATTGGGAGCGCACAGAATCCATGCACAATTAAGTTAAGTCATTTTGGAGGTATCGCGAGGAATTTACAATTTTCATAGCGTGTCGTTTCTCAGAAATAAAGTTACGCCCGAAATGCTCTACGGTGTGCGCTTCACCATGGTTACAAAAAGTGACGTCATAAAGTAAATAGTGACGTTATTATAAAGAAAATTAGACAAATCGCGAGATATTTGATAGATCTACATCAGCGTGTAATTTCATTACTCTAGTTCCAAATTTCAAAATTGAGAAAGAAAGTCCTCGAATATATTGATCAACCCTCGTATATGTAGTTTTGGTAAATTCATGCCATAGTGACCACACAACGATTACATGTTTGGGTTATTTTTATTAGATATAAAACAAACAAACAATAAGCCATGTACTCATCCATTCGATCAAAATACACGTATAACTATATAACTTTACTTTATCGTACATAAACCATAAATTCCCTACACTCAGACAGAAGAAATATTATACTCAGGATTGCAGTGGGGTTTCCAAAACAAAAATAACTTGAAACACCCTAAAATAAATTTGTTTTCTATTCCAACATGGAAACTTAACTTCATGGCCTGGACTGTTAATGGGTTAATAACAACATATATTATATTGAATTGATACACGTGCTTTTTTCAAAGACAAGAAGCACGTCAAGGGATACTTCCAGAGCCTGTTGGTAAACGGCCTGGGACACATCCAGAGCTCGTTGGTAAACGACCAGAGACGCTACCAGTGGTCGTAGATACGGTTGTACCATTTGTATGTCTGAAACAGCATGTCTGGTAGTTTCTTCGTGAGTGACCTTTGCGTGTCATGTATAAGGCCATAATGCAGCCTATTGTCACCATCGCAGGTAACATAGTGCCACATACAATATACATGACGTTAAAAACCTCGTCATTATGAGTGTGGAAAAGTTCATTGTTAGTGTAATTTGTCACACAAACAAACGGCCTAGCAATGTTGCAATTTTCCAGTTTAAAGAATACAGTATCATGCATCTTCTCCACAACTACACACGATGGCACCGTACTGTTGATGAAATTGTTTTCCTTGTAATTTATATAACTTATATCACCTAACAAATAAACTCCTTTACTCAGTGTCTTCAACTCCAAATAATATTCATATACTGTTGATGCTAAAATATAATTATGTGACATGCATAAGGATTGTGCATGTGAAACATTGGAAGGCTTTATATCAAGCACTTTGATCTGTTGTAGATTCATAACGATTTTTGTCAGCAATGTATTGGGAAGCTCACATAAAACACCAGAGACATGTTCAAAATTGTTCGCCAGTCCATATTTCAGTTCCAAACTCCCCGACCCATTAGTTACTAAAACGTATGCAGCGTCAGATATTGGTCATTGGAATTCTGCCAAACGGGACTTTTATCATCATCTTTACCGTATAAGTTTAAAACAAATTTTTTGTTGATTATAAAAACTGAGGTATATTCCAATATGTAAGATTGTGTTGCTTTGATATTGTCACTAAGTGTTTCATGATTATTGTCCATACAATTTTTGTCCAGATAAAGGTTGCTTAATACATTGTCCGCAAACATTTCATAGGTATCCTTACTTAAACAAGTACATGTCGTGGTATTGAAACCAAGGGTTGTACTATTGTTTTGGTAACAATATCCAAAACATTCGAACAGTGATTCTGCACTTGAACTATGCAGTTTGGTTCTGCCAAATTTGTACAAGATGTTAATTGCTGTGCATCCATAATAACTTAACGATGGTGAAATATCTGCATGTCCATGAAGTCTCACTTTGTCTCCATTCCGAAGTACTTTCTCAACCAATTTGATATAACTACTGTCCTGTATAACATCTAACACAATGAGGGGAGTAGTATCGTTAGAGTGTATCGGTTCTTCATCACAAACAGAAGTATTAGAAACCATCAGTTTTAATCCAAAACATTTATATCCTGAACAAAGAAGTATGTAGAATAAGGTTACGGAAAGCACAATGAACGCCATTACTTACGTAGACGAGTAACGCTCATATATTGATGTTACAAATATCTTACAAAATGTACATGTAAATCAAGACTAAGTGTATGTTTCCTGTTGTTTATTACTTGTTATATCTCTTTATAATTTATTAGCAATTCCGTGGCCGTAACAAGGGAGGGTGGGTCGGTTGCGAACACACCCCCTTTTCGTCAAAGTAGTCTTTTCAAATGTGAAATAAATTCACTTTATATGTTCGCTCGCCAAATAACTTAATTAATAATCATGACCGTAACTAGGGGGTGCGTCGTGTGCGAATGTAGTCAAAGTGCTCTTTTTTGGAGTACAGTTATTTACATCGTTTTTTTCAAGTTCGCTTCGTTCGCTTAACACTTAGGGTTAGTCAATATCATTTTAAAGTATATATACAAAAATATTTGGAATGCTGCTCACATACACACTGCGTTCTTCCGGTTCGAACAGTAGTAATAGTTAACGAAACTTTTGATACCATAAGGAGAGAGCGCTATTTGGGTGATATATCATGCTCGGTAGCGCAGTCCATATTTTCTAGCTCCCTTATCCCAATCAAAAAATTCTTCGTAGATGAAGTATCCATATGTTATAAATAGTTTCTGCTGAATGTTGTCAGGACAAAAATATAAAAAATGTATCTTATCTTTCTGAAATGCGGATAAATAATGCCCTTTTTCTGATTTGCCTCACTAGTTAATAGATCAAATATAGACTGAATGAGTTAACATAGCATGCAGCTCTGACAAGCACTGCATTATGTCTGACTCCCTTGACTAGAAAGTAACTTAAATGATCCTTAATATCATATAGAGAACGACGAGTTTGTATAACAATCGCCAAATATGTTTTACTTATTGACAATATCTAACAGGGAAACGAGTTTGTGTGACAAGCTTCTCGGACAAATGGCGCATTTTGTCTGGCTCGCTGCGCTCACCAAACTTAAGTGCTCCATGATAATATCAAGCAGGGTCAAGTTTGTGTGACATATAGCTGGAAGAAATATTTTTTTCTGGCTCGCTTTGCTCGTCAAATGACTTTAATAGCTTATTTGTAGAAACCGATTTCGAGTGACATGCAATTCGGACGAGTTTGTGTGGAAGGCTGTTTATATAATCATTATGCATTCTTTCAAAGCTTCAACGCTATTTACGTAACAATGAGTATGTACAAGAACTCTTCATTACTCTTGAAAGCACTACGCCACAGCCTCCGTTAAAGACGGTAGCTCTCTAATTCACACCGTCTTCTAAACACCCCGGTCACCTTTTCAAGACCCGACTTTGCACCCCCTTTTGAAATGTCAAAAAAAAGTTACCAATTTTCTAGGGCTCTTTTCAGCTGTTAGGCCGCTCAAGCACCGCTCAAGCACCTACACTCGTGTCTCCCTGGGGAGACTATTTTTCTCCTGTGGTGTGGCAGCCAACATCGATCTGCGGCGCCCGGGAATAGACACTGCCCTCACTGGTACCATTTTGCACTATGGTGGAGTGGAGCTGTGGGTCTTGCTCAAAGTTTTTGACCAGTGGTCCAGAGGAGTATCGAACCCGGGACCTCTCGATCCCGAAACGCGCGCCCTACCTCCAGGCCACCGCTCCTCACGGTGTCCTTGTTACGGCCATGAATTTCACCGTTTCCATTGTCCTAGATCAAGCATATGAAATAATTGTCGCTCATATCAGTTTTACTACTGATGGGGATGATTGCAATCAAATCAAGTGTAAGTCATGACTATACTTGTGCATGCATTTCAAGTATATACTCCTTGATCGTTTAGATTGTCATCAATTTACAAAATGTACTTACCGTTATATCCCGTTAATGTTCAATATGAAGATGGATTCAGCAAACATCCGGGATGAACGATAGTATTGAGTGTTTATAAATTATAATATTTCAACCTCTTCTTAGCGGTCACTCTTTTTATATAACCGAAACATTGTGTCAATTCTTGCGACACCGCTATATAAATAAACACGTATGACTTATGGCGTGGCGAGCAAAAACACATGCAACTTCCAGTCACTGTGTTCCTTACTGGGAGACTATACAATCCAATGAATATTCACGTCTTCTTGTGATAGCCGGATGTCGACATGTTTTATATTCTTATGTCCTTGTTCCGGGAGTCCACGATCCGTTAGGCTTTTTTCATAGGGTCTATTGTTTGGATGTTACCCCACTTTGAACATCGCACTTTGAACTCAATGATTGTACATATACATACAAACTGTCCTGACAGATATAGGGGTCAGTCCAAGAGTTCTAAGTTAAACATTGCTATCAATGACTTTTTGATATTATTTTATTCAATGGATAAAACTTATAGTCAATGAAAGGATTTACAAATATGTATATCCAATGGACGGGTTTACATATATTCAATGTATGGATTTACTCATATTCAATGTACGGATTTACATATATTCAATGTACGGATTTACATATATTCAATGTACGGATTTACATATATTAAATTGATGGATTTACATATATTCAATGGACGGATATACATATATTCAATGGACGGATTTACATATATTCAATGGACGGATTTACATATATTCAATGGACGGATTTGCATTTATTCAATGGACGGATTTAAATATATTCGATGTACGGATTTACATATATTCAATGGACGGATTTACATGTGAGCTCTGCTGTACGATTTCCATCTTGATGTCAAAATTCACATTTTGGTAGGATTGTGTAGAGTAATGTTTAATGATTCCAAAAAGGTATACCTTTTCAAAATCGCCCTACATAGTGAAATGCTACGACAAAATGAAAACTAAAGGCATGAAATTACAACAATAAACAAATATGGTGACGTCATATAATTAGTACAGGTCCTATTATAAGCGCACTATGAGAAAAAGGAAATTGAATACACGTATTTAATTTGTTGGATCATGACACATCAAGGATGTATTGTAAACTAAGTTGATATTTGATTTGTTTGTAGTAAACACAAAAATATAATTAACCGATTCTCAACCTAGATTTTAAATATGTTACAAAACAAACATAGTGTGACATTATCAAACAATAATTATTTGTTCGCATTTTTTCTCACCAAAATATGTTCTCTGTACTAAATATGGGTTTCCAAAAAGACAATATTTTATCAAGCAGTTGGAAATCGCACAACAGAGCTCATATATTTAATGTTCGGATTTACATATGAGTCAATGACGGATTTACATATATTCAATGGACGGATGTATATATATTCAATAGGCAGAATATTTTTAAACATTCATTTGAAAGATTTACATATCGCTAATTTTGGGCAAAACTTGATTAACTTGTAACGTATATATCACGGATTCTAACGTTCAACAGACCTACTGCACTTTTACATTTTCCAGCAATTACAAGTTTACGAAATTACAGCCACGTCTAACTGTTGCGATATCCCCATGGTACGTATTGACAAAAAAGTGATAAATGAACGTCTGTCCTATCAACGTCTAATAATTAAATCGATCAATCTAACCATAGATAAATCCAATATTCAGGTCAATGAACTGATTAAATCTATCGAATATTCAATCACTCGAACAAAACAATCAACAGAATAACCGATATCTCGCACTCATAAATTACGGTATAGATGAATATTTCCGCTGGTGAAAACTTTTGAATTTTACTTGAAATGCGGATACCTTTGTATTTTTCAAAAATTTATCTTCGCAGGCACCAATTCACTCTGGATATAGAGGATCTATTACAAGTAGTCAATGTATATCCATACTTTTTTGTATTAAACAAGTTATGTAAGTTTTATTTAGCGAGCCTTTTTAACGAGCCTTTGAGGAGCTTAAAACATTTTCTTAACGTTTTTAATGTAAATATATCAATTGACAACAAATAGCACACTCATACTGATATTTCTGTTGGGACAAGATACTCCATGATAAAGGTTATATTATACTAGTGTAGTATAAGAATATACGTTCTCATTCAACCACTCGTTGTGGGATACAAATATTACCTAAGGCAGCAAATTTTACAAATTCGCCAACATTTTCACGTTGCCAATCTAACCGCATAGACAGTATCATGGTATAAATATATTCAAAGATTTACACCATTTTCAACAAGTAATACAGACACTATCTATTCTTGATTTTGTATTCTGACAGTGAGCAGTTTTCTACCCTCCATACAGATCAACGAACATGATATATAGCTCTCTTAAACTGTCAATATGATGCAATGTCCGCCATTATCATTTAAACCAAGTATCACTAAAACTAGATTGATCAATCACGAAAGTATTGATCAGAACTTTATACCATACCATACATGCTGTCCCGTAACAACCAAAGACATGACAAAAACAATGGAACGACGAAGTTAAATGAAAGTGAACACAAAACAACAAAAACAATATACACGTATGACGTTTAATAGGATTGCAAACTATGCATGACAATCACCTTCTGATAATGAGGCATGATTACTTTTAAATTGGTTACAGAAGAAAGGAAAATTATCATTATTGACGGATTGGAAGCTAGCATCGTGTGTTGTAATTCATGACAGAATATGACAGTAAGAACATTATTCAAAATGAATAAAACAGATGCAACTGAACATCTACAAAACTTCGTCATCACACTCCGGTAGACTGCTGCTATAGTCAGTAAAACATTACCGGAACAAGGTCCAGCTGATTATAGAAGGAAAACATATCCCATAAACGACACATAAAGCAACATCAAACAGAAATAGTATCATGCATGACTTTTTGAAAACAACGAAGCAGCCTTGTGCTGATCAACGAATTCAAAGAAGGGAAATGAAAGGATTATTATCATCCAAACCAACGTAAACATCATACAAATAAAGCAACCATCGATCTAACGCATCCACTATTACTGGTATGAAATTCAATCTGGTTTGACCATTCTTTAATTTAAGACTGTATCTTAAAATATCAATTTAAGAAATTAGTTTTATATTTAAAACTTATGTTTGTGGTACTAATTTAAACAAATGCACAATTTACAGTCTGCAGTGCGCAGTAATAATAACCCAATTTATTTTATCGAAGAAAATAACCCATACTTGTATTTCCCTAATACGCATAGTAAATAATAGTAAATTTTATAGACTTCGGCGATTGAGGCGTTCCATAATTTGCAATACTGTCATTTCTATCAGCAAAATCAATTCCCACAAATCAAATAGAAAGAGAAGATTTATTTGTTTACCATTTGAAATCTAATAAAACGAGATAGAAACCCATTGTCTGATATAAATGTCCGATAAAGCAATTAATATCTCTAATGGTGAACACAAAATACGAAAGAAGTTTAATTAAATTCCAACAATTCAAATGTTTGTAGGATAGAATAAATGTACTTGATGCAAAGTTTATGCATTCATATCACAACCTGATGTGCATTTTGTTGCTTAGTGTTGTATTGTGCCTAGTATAGCGATGATAACATAACGCTTCAGACCGTCCTCTAATAGTCAGGCGGATCCGTTAACAAATGTGGATTTTATGATAAAGGCCTGTAAAATTTTGAATGATGCTGTGAAACTCTAGTTTCTACAGGTCTCATTCGTCCTTGACATTTTAGCATTTGAACGGACATACTGACAACGGTCGGTAAAACGATAATAATTGGTCCATTTTCTAATATTTACTTTGAATTCTTGACTGAAATAGTTAGGTAACGTATTTAATGCAAATGTCTAAAAATGGAGCATCCCTAACGATACGTGCATATCCTATTGGTACCAAGGCATCGTATAGCCTTTTTGTGTTATCCGATAGTCGTTGAAAATCTCATACGCGATACGAATTGACCAACATACGAAGCAGTACACATGACTCTATTTTGAGACACATAATGGCATTGAAACAAATGTAATAGAAGTAGTTTGAAAGGAGAGCTTCATAACTGAAGTTATATAATTATACAGTCATATAGATCAGACACTACATATTTGATAAACTGTAATTCTATATTACGATCGAATTCTTCGGATTAAACAGTATCTGCCACAATCACATGTGCCTGTGCCACCCTACTACTGCTACATCACATCTAATACCACATAGGTTAACCAATAAAATAAAATAAATGAGGACGGAATGCAAAACGAAACTAAACATGACTATCAATGCACGTATTTATCACTTCATCACTCGCCTTTGTAGAAACGACCACATGGCCACTTGCAGGCAATCTTGTTTTTTCACCGAAAAGCGAGAGACAATGTGACAATCTGCAAATGATGAAACTGATAAAACGGCAATACGAAAACCAGGAACTTAATACTGGTATATATATTGTGTCTTGGACATATACGTGACCGATATAAACGAGAACATTTGAAATTTTAATTCTAGAAATGCTCTTCAGCATCACATACATGTAATGAAATACAATAACAAAACAAAGAACACTTTTACTATATTTGTAAACATGCTTACATATCTAGCCACATCATATCGTACACCATTCCAAAATATACGACAGTGGTTAGTTTTAAAGGTTTGTATCTGTGTAAATGTCCTATTTTGCTTAGATTACCCAAAAATAAACATGACAAAACATTACTAATGGGATAAACAAGTATAATGACACATGACCAAACATGTCTTCTGGGAGCATGTGGTATAAATTTACCAAAACTGAAATACGAAAATCATGCAGCGAAATCAGCACTCAACCTAACCAGCTGAGCATAGAAAACAGCAACAACACAACAAAACAAAACACAACTACACGAATCAGTGCTCACACATAATCCAAGGAAAAAATCCAAAGCGCCCCGTTGTAAAAGACCGGGATGACCTAGTTTCAAAAAGAAATAACAAAAAGACGATGATCCCAAGAGACCGAGTGAAATGTAGCTAAGACCCGACCTAGTTCCCCCAGTCTCAGCTACAAAAGATCAGGATGACCTAGTTTCATACATATATGCCAAAACGGTGACCCCAAACCATACACGATCATGAGCATACCTGACCTACACCATGCTTAAAATGTACAAAAAGAGGCATTGCATTGGATTACTCCCCATCGTCTGAGGCGACACTCGAAACAATGTCAGCAATAATTACAAACACAAGTATAGGACACTGAAGACAATGTCACTGAATAAATAAGAAGGACAAACAAACTTTTCGGTTTGTGTTATTAAAGTGTCAACATTTGTAATACGCTCGGTTGTATTGTGTATCCATACAGACGTTAAAATCACTTAATTGTAAGACACTGTTTACATGGAACTTACAATTATTATCGATATGTCCTGTACGTAACGAATAATACTAATGTCAATATCCATTTTGCAGCGGTGTAAAAGCTATTATACATGTTCATATAATAAACAGTACCTATTCCACACAGAAAACAAATAAATATACAATTACTAAACCGTCTCTGTTCAAAACAGAAACGGATTGTCCAAGTAACTATTTGTCAAGATGTGCAGTTGTGAAGCAGCCAGCAATTATGTTCGCTTATTGCGCCTTTGGTTGGACTTACCACATCGATGTCATTTGTGAAATTTGTGGCGTGCCATCACTTGTACCGTTCTGTAATGAGGATGCTTATTCATGTTGTTGTTATTGTTGCGCATAAAAGTGTATTCATTTTGTGAGTTGCTATTATTGTATTGGAAATGTGTTATGCTTCTCTTCATATCTAGAATGAAGAAAATAATCCATCTATATTGTTTAAAAAGATAAAACGTGGAGTCATTTACACCCACCGTCGTGTTATAAACATAGAACTGTATTCATCTGTTGCCATGGAAAGATCAAATTTGTAGCATTAATAATTTCCACATTACAATCCCCTATCGCATTGTGATTAAGTGAGTAATTTAGAGAGTTAGTACATACCTTTTAAATTATTCACCATATACAATGTACCGTTATCAAGTATTCACACGAAGGCAATACGAAGAAATTACCAAAATATACCGCTACAAGTAGAGATATTGGGTCGACAATTGACTGTTATATCGGGCAAACTATAAAACATTTGTTCTACGTTGTAGACATTGTCGAATCAATATACATTTTGTACGATCGTATATATTTGGAAATAAATTGTATCTTTCGTTACAACGAAAGACTAAATTTACATACATTGTATATGTATTTATTGTAATCATACGTAACACCACGATTAAGAGAAATCAGTAATAGTACCGAGAGCCAATTCATGTAATATTAGTAGTGCTAAGCCAAGGCCGATGTGCATGTACTACTTGACGATGATACTAAGTCATTTTCAGTTATGTTAATACAATACATTTCTATATAAGATGAAAAGTGGATATTTATTTGACCGAAAAAGCATCAGTTAGTCAAGTAACATAAAAAACATTTTTTGCAAGGAATGAATTGTCAGTACCACATGTTTGTAATGAAATAGATACTGAACTAATTCTGTGTGTCATCTGGAAGGTTTGTTGAAAATTGCACATATTGGTGAAATGACAGACAAAGTACGCGACTTGTGAAAATAACTTTCGAACATGTATATAATATGCAAATCACCGACAAGCTAACGTTTCCTAACCCTACATTCCCAGACAATTGTCCCGGTATACCTTAGTGCTAATACGGACTTTAGTCTCATTTTATTTCTTTGAACTTGAAATTTGTTACATACGAACAATAAAATAGGAGTGATGTGCCACAGTTAACGTAAATTATATACTGACACATCGTTGGAACTTGGTCCGATAACAGAAAATCCATTTGAACATTATCTTTGTTTGTTTGTACCGAAATGACGCTTATAAATGACAACCGCGTGATTCTTATAGGAGACCAAAGCAGAAATATTGTACGTATATCTAATTATGTTACGTAAATAAGGGGGGGGGGGGGGGGCTAATATAGGACACTGAAGACAATGCCTGTGGATAGGTATGTAGGACAAACACACGTACGGAAATGTCTCATTTTGTTACATGCTCGGTCGACTCAATTATGCTTCCATACATGGACGTAGGACATTTTCCGAGACGTTTCCTGTAAATAATTTTATTGTAAGACATTGTTTACATGGAGCAAGATTTCTCGTACAAAGCCCATATGTATACGTACATGTATGCAAAAGAGATTCGATGTATTGCAGGCTTAGAATGAGAAGGTCGTATGTGCTGCCAAGACTGATATATACGACGGGTGATCAATATATTAGAGGACTTTCCTTCTCAATTTTGAAATATTGGAACTAGAGTAATGAAATTACAAGGTGATGTAGATCAAGCAAATATCTCGCGATTTGTCTAATTTACTTTATGATAACGTCATTATTTACTTGTTGGCGTCCGTTTTTTGTAACCATGGTGAAACACGCACTGTCGACCAACTCATTATTTCAGAGAAACGACATGTTATAAAAATTAACGCAAACTTGTAAATTCCTCGCGAAATCTCCAAAATGACTTGACTTAGTTGTGCATGGATTCTGTGCGCTGCCAATTGTCCCTTTCATATCAGTCCGTTGTTTATGTGATAGTTGGCTTTCTGTCAAACGGCTGAGTCGATAACTTAAGTATAAACGGCAAAAATAAAACCGCTTTATGGTATTCTTCGTTTGATTCTGTGAAAATAAGACGCACAGATCTGAACCAAATGTAACTGGCGAAAACGAGGACTAGTATAGGCTACAAAACATTAAATACGGTTATTTTGATATTGCGTCCTACTAATGTCTGTAGTAAAAGAAAACCAGTCTCATACATGGCTACGGGTATCAGTCCAGAAAGGAGCTATGCGCTGCTCCGCCAGTAACGCTTAGAATGACGTCGCCGGACGTCCAACACCATGCGCCGCTTGTATGAATCAAATAAATTTATTAGTGCATTCGGTCGGAGACATCTTACTCAGAATAGTGTAAAATGGCTTTGAGCCTTGCTGTCAATATGAAATTGCTAGATGAAAAGTCCTCGAATATACTGATTACTCCTCGTACATTGTATTTACAATCACCATCACAGGGCTCTTGTGAGCATTTTTCATGAAAACCGGAACTTATCATGTTGACCAAACAGAATGTGACAGAGAATTTTCTAAACAGCTAACAGTTTTTGAGAGGTAGGTGGAGCTATAAATTTCGAACCATAATGGGTGCTTTGCCGAAACTATTTATATCTAATTTAACGCAAACGTATTTAAACCCCTGTGTTGATACATTTGAAACGACCCCACAATACTTTGTTGGTAACATTTGGCCCAAGCACTGATGACTAATGTTTAAACAAATGGCACTACCGACGAAATGTCATGCATAATAAAATAATATTAACTCATTTACGAATTTATTAATTAGCCATTAAACTTCCCAAATGAAATAACCATGCAATTCATGTTTAAATACTAAAACTATGTAAGGTTTTTCATCCCAGACTCAAATTTATTTCATTGATACATACAATTAAAGAACACGCTATTTAATCATATCACGGTTTGGCTGATGGTTACAGCGGAATTATTGAATATAAAATCCCAAAACAGTATATACATGTACGAGTATATGCAAATATTACTTTCAAAACGAGGCTGTTACAGGATAACGCGTGACCATTACTTTCAAAACGAGGCTGTTACAGACAGACGCTTAAATTCTAGAAAAATCGTAATCATGGTATTTATTATTCATATTTTAACGCGGACATTTCGCCAGAAACATATCATGTGTTGAGAAGGTGTTTGGTGCTTATAAATATCTACAAGAGAGACCTTCGTGTTTAGGGACTATGTATCCACACAAGGCAATTATTTCCCTGTTTTCTGTCTAAATGCGATTTTCACTCACCATAAATAAAACGTGTTCAGACTTTCGTCATTACATTCCGAGGAACGGACATCTTCTCATATAGAATATGTGCAACACACTTTTGATAGCATTTGCATTTTATTACAGTACACTAAACACTTTTACTTTTATTACTTAAATACAAAATGTTCTTATACATGTTCTTGGAAGTATTTTCAAGTTGTAATCACCTTAATGTCTAATTAATTATTTCTTTACAAACTCGATGCTGATATCGGATTCTCTGATTATTGCGGTCTTAATAATTATTGTGGGCTCGGACAGTGTATATGTCCGTGTTGCTTATAGTATAAGTTCATGTTTTATACACCTACCTTTTCCTTTCCTGTTTTGTACTGGTATGTGGTCTTCATTTTGTTGGATGTTTCGAGACGTGTCCAAAATCCATTATTCTCACATATCAAAATTCTAAACTAAGTTATGTTGTCTCTTCTCACATTGCTCAATCACTGGTGACATTAAAGTTTGAACATCGATTGACAAAGTGAAAATTCTACTTTTATCAATACTTGAGTCATCTTTTTTCTCCTTTATACTAGACGAATAAATGGCTCAACATAACATGTTTGCCTGCACGTAGGTAGTAGATTCAAATAATGGCAGTTCAGACTTCAAGAAATATCCGTGACAAGACACATTTACGGATAAATTTCATCGCAATGTTTCCGGCTTGCGGCAGGATTGTGCTAAATTCGGGACTGTCTTTGTAAGTCTGTACAATATCGATTGTAGAATACATGCTTGTTGTTTATATTGTTGAGTAACAGTTCAGAAATCGCATACATTATAATCAAAATGACTTGTTTTTCGGTACAAAGCATTGCGGCGAAATAAGTTTGCAATGATGGGGATGATTGTTTAGTACTTTGTTAGGACAAATAATACATTACAAAACTGCAACTGATCTGTGTGTGGATCATTGTTCTTACACATAGTGGTATGGTATTGTTAAACGCTATTGTAGGTTGGAAAACAAATCTGGTGAGGTTGTTCAATTTGGCAGTACGTTGAACTATATTTTCAAAAGGTATATCACACCCAATCGGTCACGCATGCGTACCATGATGCTTTTAAAGCAATCGATTATAAAATGAAGTGTTGCCAAGCAATAAATTGGTTCAGACACTGATAGGATAAGCTTCTATCGTATAGTTGTAATTTGGCGATATATTTTCGGGTGTGATAAACCGCACGAACGAATAAAAATGCCGCTGTTGCTTAGTTATAGTTTTGTATTGTGTTCTATAAAGGTACCTTTTGCTATTAATTTTAGAACGTTGTTTCGTCAGATAAATCTTGTATTATATTACATGTACAAACTACTTCACGTAAAATGTATATGCGTTTTTATAAAAGAAGTGTCCCTCATATACTTAGTTCAACATTTAGAACAATAAAACGGACCAATATTTGTACTGCTACATCAAAGCATAATGTCGCGTGACACAATAATCTCACAGTGGTACTAGAAATTGGTAATAAGTAGTTTGACAAGTATTTCCATATTTCCGCATGTCATCATCTAAGGCAGTGGGACCAGAATGTCTTTGATTCAACTTGATATGAGCGTGTTATCTGTAGGCGTCCCTGTCAAATATTGTTGATTAAATGGTCATAAAACATGTTACACAACACATGTTCATGACGTAGTTCAGTTTCTGTATCACACGAGCTTTATTGTACTTAATACGGAACATGCACGGTGTATATCGAATATGTCGATGGTAGGTAACGTTTTTCTCTTGCATCGTCGGTTCGGTGTTGCTGTCGTTTCTATGTGGTTTGGATTGTGAGTGTGTTACAGTTAATTTTGCTGACGGTTCACTTGTCGCTGGGACGTTTGCTTGTGGTCCATTCATTTTCTTAAGTGTGTTCCTTTTTGTGCCTTTTTTGTTTTCCTGTATCTGTTGTGTGTTGCATTTTTCAGTTGGTGGGAAAAAAAGAACTTACAGTACGCACACCCTGCAAAAAATATATATTTTACAATTCACAGAAATAACTGCAAGTAACCTGGTTATCAGCATTCGCAATAAATCAGCTTTTGGTTGAAGGGGAAATTTCTAGTTGACCCTGTGGATGAATTGAATGCGGTTATGAGTTATCACCACACGAATTCAGTTCAAAAGGTATGTGTAAATCAGACAAGGAAGGTAGCTCTCAACTCAACCCTTATTCCCGAAATTAAGGTTGTTACAATATACATTGTATGTATAAGCGTACATTTGCAAGAGCATTCGCAGATAATATTTCAAATAAGTATTCGCATACTAGTATAATGCTGTCGATTTTAGAATGGACTTTTATGGGTTTGTGATAAGGTAGATTTAGAATATTAGATTCGATAGTTATAATTTATGCCAGGTCACCCAGTATTTAATTTTTTTGGAGTATGTGTGGGCATTGCTCAGTGTAGGTGTGTTGTGGTGTTACTGACTTCTGTGCTGGTTGAGTGCTGAATTCCCTGCCCGATTTCCTCATACCTTTTGTGCAAGGTTTCATAGCTTAATAAAAAAAAATTCTCTCTTACGAAATTAAATGATAAATTTTAATTACAAACAATACAATATTTCCAGCTTCAAGATCTGCAGCGACTATAGCAGCAAACTCACTAGAAGCATCTTATTATTATTTCTTTCATTGGAATAATTGTCCTTGTGTCCTTGCTGTCAACTCTGACGTTAAACAACAGTGCTGCTTCGTCAAAATTCAAATGACATGGGCATTGCTTTCTTTAGTGATGTTGTAACCGTTTGGCATGGTCTTCCGAGGTCCATAATAAGGTCACTGGGTAAAACTTTAGAGGAACTTTGTTTGGTCACTGGGGGTGCAGTATGGCACGTTTGCTCTTGTCGTAAAGTGCCATCGTGTTGTCGCAAGATTTCGTGGTTTTTGGCATGGTGTTTGGGAACTTGGTCAAATTGCAGTAACACCTTGGTCACCGTGTTTAGCCCAATTGTGACACTTGGTTATCCTGCTCTTCTTCATTTTTTTACAGCGGAGGACTTTGGTTTTTCATTAGTTTGTTAGGAGATACATGGTAATTGTACAGTGCATTTGTGATTTTACAGCGGGAACATGTGTAACAATGTTACGTCGCAGCAAAGTTCCATTTTGTCACTTGGATAATCTTTGTGGAACTATGTTAGCACAACACTTTACTATGCAGACTTAAAAATCATATCGGTATATCAGTCAAGCAATTACAGTGAATGAAATCCTATTTGTGTGACCGCTACCAGACTGTTTGCATAGATGGAGAACTTTCAAAACCTGTACTAAAGAACTACAGCGTACCACAGGGATCTGTGCTTGGTTCGAAGAGCTACATCATGTACAGAAAACCAGTTGGTTCAATCTGTAGAAAAACATCAATTGCAACATCATTTCTATGCGGATGACTCTCAATGGTAAATGGCATTCAAACCAAACGATTGTGTCTCGCGGGATGAAACCCTGCAAAGAATTGAATCCTGTCTGAAGGATATTTTGCACAGGATGAAAGATAATTTAATGAAACTAAATGCTGACAAAACAGATGTAATCCTGTTTGTACCAAAACGGAATGCCAGTACAGCCGAGAATATCACAGTGAAAGTTTGCGACGCTGTAATCAGACCATCACCGATGGTGAGAAACCTTGGTACCGTGCTCTTTCACGATCATGTTTCATGCAGATCCGACAAATTAGCCAAATAACAATATTTGACTGTTGATGCAACCAAATCCCTTATTGATTCTTTAGTAACATCAAGGCTAGATTATTGCAATCCGTTACTGCGAAGCTCCCCAAAAATCATTCTGAACAAACTGCAAACTATTCAAAATACAGCTGCTCGCCTCATCACATGGACACCGCGTTACAATCACATCACACCTGTGCTGAAGGATCTTCACTGGCACCTGTACTCTACATAGTAGAACATAAGGTATTTGCTCATGTTTTCAAAGCAGTACATGGAAAGTCCCCTGGCTATATCATAGGCATGTTAGAGGTATATACTCCACCAAGACAGCTTAGGTCTCAAATTGACTCTGTTCTACCGGCTCTGCCGAAGACGAAGACTGTTACGTACGGTGATCGATGTTTCATGGCTGCAGCACCAAACGCTGGAATGTGCTGCCAACAGCACTCAGAGAAAGTAAAACACTACCGACTTTCAAGAAAGCGCTGAAAACACACTAATTTACAAAAGCTTACTCAGATTATTAAGGTTTTACTTCTAAAAGAAAGTATCATATTTCCTTGAAGTAAAGGGTCTCTTTAAAGGAAGCTTCGGTTTACCTTTGGAAACGGTTTCTTTTTAGCAGTGGATGTTTTGACCCTGCTCTAGAAACACAAATATCATACTAGGTACACATACATTGAAGTTAGGTAGTAAAGTTAAACGGAGGAAATGACTTGTGGAGTAATGTCATGTTTGGATTGGCCAAACAGCTTACGAAACCAACTAGACTTGAACTAATTTAGATTGTGTAAATTTTCCTATTTTACTAGTTTACATAAATAAGTGATGCATGTGTTGATTTTAAACATGTAATGTGAATAGCTTTTTTATTATTCATGATATCATGTTCATTTTTTGCGTGTCTTCATGCGAGTAGTAAGGCAGCAATATCCGATAATTCGATGATTATAATTTGCCCGCGGCGAGCAGTGAACCGTATATATTTAAATTATGCAAAATGAACGTGCAAAACAAATGATTTTCGCAAGAAGTCTCAAAATGTTACATACACATTGTCCACCAAATACACACACCAGGAAAACATAAAACTGGAGGAATTACGATAACAGACCGTACAAGTTAGGTTTCTGAAGCATACACGTCTCATGACAGTAAATAGCCCAGTGTAGATAAGGTCACCACGACCTTGAACTTTGACCTGTCGATCTCAAAATTGGAAGGAACTTGCATCTGATGATTAGCAACTTCTCTGTAAAGTTTTACAGTCTAAGATCCTATATTTCTTATGGTGTGAACCAGTGATTGTTGTGTGTTCAAAGATCATGGTGAGTTTGATCTTTGATCCAAATGACCTTGAAATTGAGTCGGACCGTCTGTGGAGGATGAATAATATCCACTTAAAATTTTAGAATCCTAGGTTCACCCGTTTTGAAGTTATTGTTGGAAAACATTCGGCATGTCGATCGACCGACTATTTGCACGTAACGCTATGTACAGTGTTGGTGTACTTATAACATTTAATGTGTGTATACGAGCCGTTCTCCCAGAAAACCGGGCTTATTGACAAAATTATGAATATCATGAAAATATGGCATTAGAAAGACACGAGTTTGATGAATATTTTCTGTAAGGTTTAGCAAAGTATAACATCAATTTGAAAGTTACATACCTTTAAAACTTGCAACTTCCGTCTAATTTTTGAGTGACGTCGAAAACGTCATCCAAACGTCAGATGACGTAACGTTTACAAACATTTCAGAAATCCAGAAATTTTATTCATTATGGACATAAATGTTATACAATTGTATCATTATGTAAAATGGTGTTCTAATTTTAATTTAACATATAAAAAATCTGGATATTTGCAGTAGGAGAAAAGTATCTACTGCTTTATCCAGTGGCCCCTCGTTTTCCCTAATATGGAGACTTTAAAGAATTGGGTGACCATAGCAACGACAGAAATTATTTTAACATATTCCATGAGTAAAATTAAATCTTAGACATGGGACTATGTTATCTAATTGCTCAAAATTAAATCAAAGAACATTACTTTTTCTCATTTTTAGCCTTTTCTACGCCTCATTACATAATTCCTATATGATGTCAATAAGCCCGGTTTTCCTTGAGAGCGGCTCATATGTACTCTAGAAATATGTGCTGTTTACAGGTTACAAACCACTAAATGCCTCCGCGAACCAAAATAGGATACACTCAAATAGTCCCTAAATAAACTTGTGATTGTGTTTAAATGGTAGTATGCTTTGACAAGGTGGAATTGGAATCATCTAATTGGGTTTACAGGCTTTGTATACATGTATGTGATGTATTGAAACTGTTTTATTTTACATATTTTGAGATTTTGGCCAAAATACCAAAGCGAAAGTAGGGTAGGGTAAAACCCGGATTTGGTCGGTCCGCGCGCCTGTAAAAATATGTTCACCGCGTTGGACGGACAAAATTTTTCTTATATGATACGTGACCCCCTGTTTTTTTTGTATTTTCTTAAAGCTGGTAGCCCCTTCTTTTCATTGATATATGTCTGCCACCTGGCCATAGACTTTAACATGTATAAACCTGGGACTGACTATTGTAACTTTACATTGAGCTAAAGAACAAATTTATTTAGTGGTTTGTGACCTTAAGAAATGACCCAAAAAATTAAAATGTATATTTTCAATATTTTGACTTTAAATGTCTAGAAATACATTTTTCTGTGGGTTTTATTCCATTTTTTAGTGAAATTTGTCTCAAAATGTGAAAAATTGTGTTTTGGGGTGAAAATTTAAGAAAAAAATGAAGATTTTTCCTCCACAAAATGACATTTTCATACCAATTTTGACCTTATTTAGGTATCAGACCTGGGATATTGTGTATATATATGAGGAATAGTCACATAATTAAGCACCCAACATAAAATAATTGCCCAATGTAAGGTTTATACAAAACTGCAACTGTTTAATTTGCCAGTATTCATACAATATGGCCAGCAGAATTCAAGAAATTGCGTTAAAGGCGCTTACTCTCTTTTGTCAAAATTTTGAGAAATCATGTCATTTCAGTCTGGCAAGTCATCATTTGGAGTTGTATATACATAGTAGTTGTCAAATAAGTGTTTAAATCAATTAAAATGGGGGAAAAGGGTTGTCTTAAGGTTACAAACCACTAAATGCCTCCGCGAACCAAAATAGGATACACTGAAATAGTCCCTAAATAAACTTGTGATTGTGTTTAAATTGTAGTATGCTTTGACAAGGTGGAACTGGAATCATCTAATTGGGTTTACAGGCTTTGTATACATGTATGTGATGTATTGAAACTGTTTTATTTTACATATTTTGAGATTTTGGCCAAAATACCAAAGCGAAAGTAGGGTAGGGTAAAACCCGGATTTGGTCGGTCCGCGCGCCTGTAAAAATATGTTCACCGCGTTGGACGGACAAAATTTTTCTTATATGATACGTGACCCCCTGTTTTTTTTGTATTTTCTTAAAGCTGGTAGCCCCTTCTTTTCATTGATATATGTCTGCCACCTGGCCATAGACTTTAACATGTATAAACCTGGGACTGACTATTGTAACTTTACATTGAGCTAAAGAACAAATTTATTTAGTGGTTTGTGACCTTAAGAAATGACCCAAAAAATTAAAATGTATATTTTCAATATTTTGACTTTAAATGTCTAGAAATACATTTTTCTGTGGGTTTTATTCCATTTTTTAGTGAAATTTGTCTCAAAATGTGAAAAATTGTGTTTTTGGGTGAAAATTTAAGAAAAAAATGAAGATTTTTCCTCCACAAAATGACATTTTCATACCAATTTTGACCTTATTTAGGTATCAGACCTGGGATATTGTGTATATATATGAGGAATAGTCACATAATTAAGCACCCAACATAAAATAATTGCCCAATGTAAGGTTTATACAAAACTGCAACTGTTTAATTTGCCAGTATTCATACAATATGGCCAGCAGAATTCAAGAAATTGCGTTAAAGGCGCTTACTCTCTTTTGTCAAAATTTTGAGAAATCATGTCATTTCAGTCTGGCAAGTCATCATTTGGAGTTGTATATACATAGTAGTTGTCAAATAAGTGTTTAAATCAATTAAAATGGGGGAAAAGGGTTGTCTTAAGGTTACAAACCACTAAATGCCTCCGCGAACCAAAATAGGATACACTGAAATAGTCCCTAAATAAACTTGTGATTGTGTTTAAATTGTAGTATGCTTTGACAAGGTGGAACTGGAATCATCTAATTGGGTTTACAGGCTTTGTATACATGTATGTGATGTATTGAAACTGTTTTATTTTACATATTTTGAGATTTTGGCCAAAATACCAAAGCGAAAGTAGGGTAGGGTAAAACCCGGATTTGGTCGGTCCGCGCGCCTGTAAAAATATGTTCACCGCGTTGGACGGACAAAATTTTTCTTATATGATACGTGACCCCCTGTTTTTTTTGTATTTTCTTAAAGCTGGTAGCCCCTTCTTTTCATTGATATATGTCTGCCACCTGGCCATAGACTTTAACATGTATAAACCTGGGACTGACTATTGTAACTTTACATTGAGCTAAAGAACAAATTTATTTAGTGGTTTGTGACCTTAAGAAATGACCCAAAAAATTAAAATGTATATTTTCAATATTTTGACTTTAAATGTCTAGAAATACATTTTTCTGTGGGTTTTATTCCATTTTTTAGTGAAATTTGTCTCAAAATGTGAAAAATTGTGTTTTGGGGTGAAAATTTAAGAAAAAAATGAAGATTTTTCCTCCACAAAATGACATTTTCATACCAATTTTGACCTTATTTAGGTATCAGACCTGGGATATTGTGTATATATATGAGGAATAGTCACATAATTAAGCACCCAACATAAAATAATTGCCCAATGTAAGGTTTATACAAAACTGCAACTGTTTAATTTGCCAGTATTCATACAATATGGCCAGCAGAATTCAAGAAATTGCGTTAAAGGCGCTTACTCTCTTTTGTCAAAATTTTGAGAAATCATGTCATTTTAGTCTGGCAAGTCATCATTTGGAGTTGTATATACATAGTAGTTGTCAAATAAGTGTTTAAATCAATTAAAATGGGGGAAAAGGGTTGTCTTAAGGTTACAAACCACTAAATGCCTCCGCGAACCAAAATAGGATACACTGAAATAGTCCCTAAATAAACTTGTGATTGTGTTTAAATTGTAGTATGCTTTGACAAGGTGGAACTGGAATCATCTAATTGGGTTTACAGGCTTTGTATACATGTATGTGATGTATTGAAACTGTTTTATTTTACATATTTTGAGATTTTGGCCAAAATACCAAAGCGAAAGTAGGGTAGGGTAAAACCCGGATTTGGTCGGTCCGCGCGCCTGTAAAAATATGTTCACCGCGTTGGACGGACAAAATTTTTCTTATATGATACGTGACCCCCTGTTTTTTTTGTATTTTCTTAAAGCTGGTAGCCCCTTCTTTTCATTGATATATGTCTGCCACCTGGCCATAGACTTTAACATGTATAAACCTGGGACTGACTATTGTAACTTTACATTGAGCTAAAGAACAAATTTATTTAGTGGTTTGTGACCTTAAGAAATGACCCAAAAAATTAAAATGTATATTTTCAATATTTTGACTTTAAATGTCTAGAAATACATTTTTCTGTGGGTTTTATTCCATTTTTTAGTGAAATTTGTCTCAAAATGTGAAAAATTGTGTTTTGGGGTGAAAATTTAAGAAAAAAATGAAGATTTTTCCTCCACAAAATGACATTTTCATACCAATTTTGACCTTATTTAGGTATCAGACCTGGGATATTGTGTATATATATGAGGAATAGTCACATAATTAAGCACCCAACATAAAATAATTGCCCAATGTAAGGTTTATACAAAACTGCAACTGTTTAATTTGCCAGTATTCATACAATATGGCCAGCAGAATTCAAGAAATTGCGTTAAAGGCGCTTACTCTCTTTTGTCAAAATTTTGAGAAATCATGTCATTTCAGTCTGGCAAGTCATCATTTGGAGTTGTATATACATAGTAGTTGTCAAATAAGTGTTTAAATCAATTAAAATGGGGGAAAAGGGTTGTCTTAAGGTTACAAACCACTAAATGCCTCCGCGAACCAAAATAGGATACACTGAAATAGTCCCTAAATAAACTTGTGATTGTGTTTAAATTGTAGTATGCTTTGACAAGGTGGAACTGGAATCATCTAATTGGGTTTACAGGCTTTGTATACATGTATGTGATGTATTGAAACTGTTTTATTTTACATATTTTGAGATTTTGGCCAAAATACCAAAGCGAAAGTAGGGTAGGGTAAAACCCGGATTTGGTCGGTCCGCGCGCCTGTAAAAATATGTTCACCGCGTTGGACGGACAAAATTTTTCTTATATGATACGTGACCCCCTGTTTTTTTTTGTATTTTCTTAAAGCTGGTAGCCCCTTCTTTTCAGTGATATGTGTCTGCCACCTGGCCATAGATTTTAACATGTATAAACCTTGGACTGACTATTGTAACTTTACATTGAGCTAAAGAACAAATTTATTTAGTGGTTTGTGACCTACAAGGAATATCGACACAAATCGCCAGTTCTATGTAAACAATGTCTAACAATAAATTATATACAGGAAACGTCTTGGAAAATGTTCCATTTTCATGTACGGTAGCATAATTGAGTCAACTGTGCGTATTATGAATTTGGACACTTTTATTTCCGTACAGATACGAGAAACGGTTGTTTGTCCTACCTATCTCGCCAGTGGCATTGTCTTTAGTTTCCAATACTTGTGTTTGTAATAAATGCTGACAATGTTTCTACTTGATTGTTGCCTACTTCGTTGGGGAGTAATTCATAGCGATGTCTCACGTGAACATGGTTAGTTTATGGTCATGTTATTCACATGACAGTGTATAGTGAGGTATCGGTACACCTTTTCGCTGATGGTTTGTTTGGCCACATCACATTCTACTTGTGGTGCTGCTGTCACGTCTCGCAGAGTGGATGGTATCCAAGTGTGAGCGTTCGATATAATATTAAACGTTTGTCTTCTACGTGTTTCTAATACAGTCGTATTTAATCATAAGTCCACACTTATAATTGACTCTACAAAAACATCTGCAATTTCCTCGAAACCCAAGATATTAACACAATTGATGTTGCATTTTGCTTCATTGACATTATTCTTTAACACTATGAAAAGTCTCAAAATTATCATTCTTGTCAAAATTACAGGTTTTCCTGGAGACTCACTTAAATGGTTGTAGTCGCGAGTTTTCCACATTAATTCTGTTCAAGATTGTTGCACATTAACAATAATACTTCTGACCAGTTCCTTGTCATAACCATTGCGTTTAAACATGCGATTTTATCAAATGCAAGAATATCAAAGTTTTTCTCTTATGCATACGTATGGTCCGTTGGGAACTTAATAGCACTTGGCTGTGCGTGCTGTGTAACTTTCAGACTTTTGAAAATTATTCAACAATATTATGCAGACAATTATAGTATTGTCGGAGTATATCTACGAGAGACTCGTACGTTTGCACATGATGACAGTATTGTCTGATCAATCAAAATATGACGGGGTCGGCTGGCTCTTCGGAGATTGAAGTGAGTTCGTAACACAAATCAACGATCATTGCCAGTCTACATGTTTAATGTGAAATGAATCGTCTGTATATATGTAATACACATATACAAAGTGTGACACAGTAAACACTATAGGTGTCCCCGAAACCAATCCATGTTCGTAATATAATGTCAAGTTGGTGTACTTTAAGTTTCTAACTACATGTTGCTGCAAGCTCTGGCCAAGAATTGACACAGAGTCAGAAATTCACTCTGCTTATATAGCCTTGTACCATATGACCATGGTACAAGTCACGTGACGCGTTACACCGAGTGCCGCCTTGGTGTAGCACCAACATGAGGCAGTACACCAACTTATATATGGTGTAGTACACCAAGTAAGTAAAGAAGCTATCAGTAAGGTGATTCGGAACATATATAATTAAGACAGGTATTATACATGTATAAAGAACAACAATAATAAGGGTATTCCGGACCATCGTACGAGATAAATGTGAACTGGAGTGACTCCGGGACATATACGTAATAGAATAATGTATAATTGGATACAAGATGTATATTAATTAGTATAACGTAGATTTGTGAAATGATCTCCGTAACAATACTCTACAGGTATTTAATATATCGCTGGTTTAGGAAGAGAAGATCGAAAGTGCCACTTACGACCTTATAATACTAATGTATATGTGAAATCTACATCACAAGGCGCTTCTTTCTTATGAGCCTATTTTCATGAAAATAGGAATTTGTCATATTGACCAAACTGAAGTTGAAAAAGCTTGTTTTACCATAGGTAAAGAGTAATTTTCAGACAGTTTTTCTTGTTTTCTCAAAATATTGATTTTGAAGATACGACCTTTTCACTCTAAGCTAGCAATATGTCAATATCATTACTCATTCCATGTTTACAAATTTTTGTTTCAGTCTATTTTCAGTCTTAAATGAAACATATGATTATCGTGGTGTCCTTTTTGGAGCAAAGAATATACTGTATGTTTAGTGTACGTACGTATATATCTCGTATATAGGAATTGTTCAATATGGACAAAGACATTATCATTGTACTTCTGTGAGACAAATTGAGGGAGATACATGCGTACGTTTTTATTCTAAACTTCCACCCCAGTTACTAGGTAGATTATTGCTGTTAGATAAAAATAAATGGGATAGCGCCCATGAACGGTTGTCAATATATATAATGTATTATTTCATGCACACGTCTTGTATTGTGTGTTGTTTCTTCACGCAATTTTGCAGATAACCGTATCGAACATTTACCATTGTAAATTAAACATGAACCAGACGCATCCGACATTTGAGAAGTTGGGTTGAATTGACGTTATTTACATGAACTAGAAATAAGCATTTCGTCTTTCTACAACTACAATGTAATATTACGTGGTGATTATTTATAAGCGTCATGTCGGTACAAACGAACAAAGATAACATCATGATTCAAATGACATCTATGTTATAGCACCTAGTTCCAACGAGTTGCCAGTACAGTATTAATGTTAATTGTGGCACATCACTCCTATTTTATTGTTCGTATGTAACATATTTCATGTTCAAAGAAATAAAATCAAAATAAAGTCCGTATTTGCACGGAAAAGGGGAAATTTCCGTGGTGTGTGTGGTTAGGAAACGTACGCCTGTCGGTGATTTGTGTATTATTTACAATCGTTGTTTTCAAATCATTTCATCAACATGTGCAATTTTTCAACAAATCTTACAGATGATACAAATAATAAATAAATTAATTACATTTTGTATTGTTTTTTTTTTACATATTTGTGATTGTGGAAATTCATTTCCTTCATCGGTTTTGTATATGCTACTTGACTAACTGTTGCTATGTCGGTAGAATCTATGTCCAACTTTTATCTTTTATAGACATGTCTTGAATAAAAAATAACTGTATGAAATCGGCAAAAACAATATGAGGAAATCGGACAGGGACGGCAATCAACCCTACCAGCCGAGCAAAGAGAAAGCAATGCCCGCCGCAAAAGTGCAGGATGAGCCCATTTCTAAATGAAATAATAAAAATCAGTGATCCTCAGTAACCGAATAAAACGCACCTTATACACGACCTAATTGATAGTAGTACATACACATCGACATCGGCGGTTCAAAACTACCATTGCCACATGAAGCGACTTTCGGTACTTTACTGATTTCGTTTAACATTGATGTTACGTATGAATACAATACGGATGTCAATTTAGTATTTCGTTGTAACGAAACATACATGTTATATCCAAATACATATGATTGTATATGTATATTGATTCGAAATTTTCTACACAGTAGAAAAAAATGTTTTATAGTTTGCCTGATATTACAGTCTGGTGTCGATCCAATATCTCTACTTATAGATGTATACTTTGGTAATTTCTCCTTATTGCCTTCGTGTGAATACTTAATAACGGTATATGGTGAATAATTTAAACGTATGTACTTATTCTCTAAATTGGACTTACTCACTTAATCACAATGCGATGGGGTATAGTTATCTTGAAATTATTCATGCTACGGGTTTTCCCATGACAACAGATGTATTCTAGTCTATGTTTATAACACGAGAGTGGGTGTAAATGACTCTACTTTTTATCTGTTGAAACAATAGTTTGTATTTCGTCCAAATATGTATAGCAGCATAACCATTTCCAATACAATAACAGCAACTCACAAAATGAATACATTTTCATACGCAGCAATTACAACAACATGAATAGGCATCCTCGTGGCACAACCTTAAAAAATGCAGGCACTCCACAATTTTCACAAACCACATTGATGTGGTAAGTCCAACCAAAAGCGCAATATGCCAACATAATTGCTGACTGCTTCACAACTACACATCTTGATAAATATTTATAACTTATTTATCTACTACATGCACAAACCGTTTCTGTCTGGATTAGAGACGGTTTAGTAATTGTATTTTTATTTATTACTTGTTTACTGTCTTGAATAGATACGGGTTGTTATATGTGTATGCGTTACAGCATTGTACCGCTGTGGAACACATATGAACATTAGTATTATGTGCTGTGTGCAAGAAATATCGATAAAAATCGTCAGTTCCATGTACACAATAAAACAATAACTTATTTACAGGAAACGTCTTGGGAAATGTACTATTTTCATGCATGAAAGCATAACTGAGCCGACCGAGCATGTAACTAATTTGGATACTTCAATTTACGTACACATACGAGAAACAGTTGTGGTGCCCTACTTATCTATCTAGAGGCATTGTCTTCAGTGTCCAATACTTTTGTTTGTAATTAATGCTGACAATGTTTCTTCATGATTGTTACCTCAGTCGTTGGGGAGTAATCCTGAGAGATGACTCTAGTATACATGTTTAGTTTATGGTTTTGTTATTAGCATGACGGTGTACAGTGTGGTACCAGTTCCCATTTTCCCTGATGGTTTGTTTGGTCAAGTGTCTAAACCAAGAATAATGCAAATAATTGTAATGCCGTGCTTCCTACATGAATTATGATAAAGTTTGTGATACGTAAATGTTGGTATAACTTTCTGATTTGACTGTGCGTGTTTTGTAACTTTCAGACTTGTGAAAGTATTATTCAATGTTGCTACAAATTATTAACGGAGACATATCGTGACGAATTATGCAGACAATTACACTATTGTCTCAGTATATCTACGTTTGCACACAATGTTTGAATAGTCTGAGAAATTAAACTGAACTTTAAGAGGATAGAAATTCTCGTATTTGATATAGGCTTACTATTTGGATATATCGCTTGCTCAGTTATGATTGACAATTATGCTGTGTCTTGTTTGACTACTTAAAACAACAGCAATTAAAACAAAACAAAACCGTCTATCCTCCAATCCGATGATCGACTTTACACCACGTGATGTTGATGACCATTAACGAACGCGATTAAAGTTTAAAATGAGCCACTGAAAACACCCGAAAAGAATAAAAATATATACACCTGATCACACATGTTAATTTGTTAAACATAATTAAGTACCAAACACTAACCTTGTATTTGATATTTAGTATTATATTTCTTATTTCAAGAACGTATTCAAGAACAATGCTATTGCGTATAAAGCTCGGAACAAGACATATTAACTTAGGCCTAAGCTGGTGTCGAACCTCCCATAACAAACACAAATGATGCTCAAATGTCTTGTCTGTTATCCGACCAAGTTCTAATGAGACGCCGGTATATTATTAGCGTTATTTTATTGCTAATATGAACCAGATTTCAAGTTCAAAGTAATAAGGCACATCTTTCTGTATCGGGCACATACCAAGTGTACGATTTCCAAGGTCATGAATATAACTTAAACTGACAAGGATCCATCTTCTCTGTATGTTTGTATGCTATGTAGTATATAGTAAAAATATGAAAGGGCCATAACCATGTTAAATTTAACGCAGCAAACATTCCTTCTTTTCATTCATCTAAACCTTGATCATTTTTGGAATTTTAAAAATATCCATTCAATGGTTTGTGAGGAGTTCAAAATAAGCAAGAGCCCCGACGATAATAGAACCAGATGCCTCTCGATATGCAATCATAAGGGTTATTCCCTCGACAACCCATGCACCACAATTGGCCGATTACGGTAAATAGCCGATACCTCTAACACATTAAAATGGTGGCCAAACGTCTCATAAGAGTATCCCTAATTCTAAGACCAGTTTCTTTATTTCTCTAAAACGAAAACTAGGTAGACATTAAAGCCCAGAGGAGCCATACATCTCCATTTATGTTTACATAGACTACGTTTATATTCATTGTGAGTGATATTATATTCTAATTGTATTGTTACTTTAGACGAAAGCATGGTTAAAAATCAATTTCGCAAGTAAACATCCGAACATTTGCTCGACTATGAGGGTAATTCATTGCGTATTTATTTCATTTTATTTTGAACGCGACCGGATGACGTAAGCCCGGTGCGATTCTAGTTTAAATCACTTAGTATCTTTGGCATGCACGAAGTAACCTGGGATAATTTTCCACAATTCTTAAAAATCGTTACAATTGCTTCTCAAGTGCTTCTCATACGACCTATAAGTTACAAGACTTAAAAATAGTCAACAGCTACCGTAAAATGGAGAAGCTGTCTTACATGAACCTAATGGTGACGCAATTGTGCACAATGAAATAAACACACATTTTATTCAGTTTATAGGTGACGTAATATCGTATACGCGAGTATAACCAATTTTTACCTATAGGACATGTTCGAAATTTATATAATATGTTTTCAAATGCACAGAAATCTTCAAGTAACGTGGTTAACGTGTTAGCTTTTGGTGGAAGGGGAAATTTCTAGTTCACCATGTGGATGAATTGAATGCGGTTATGAGTTATCACCACACGAATTCAGAAAAAAGGTATGTGTAAATCAGACAGGGAAGATAGCACTCAATCCAACCATTATTCCCGAAATCAAGGTTGTTTAAATATACATTGTATGTGTAATCACGCATTTGCAAGAGAATTCGCAGACAATATTCCAAATAAGTCTTCGTATATATTGGTATTGATTACTGGGTTTGGGATATGGTGGATTTAGAATATTAGAATTGGTTGTTATAAATTATGCCAGGTCACCTCAGTATTTCATTTTTTGACTTATGTGTGGGCATTGCTCAGTGTAGGTGTGTTGTGGTGTTACTGATTTTTTCTGCTGGTTAAGTTGAGTGCTGCCTTCCCTGTCCGATTTTTTCTTTCCTTAGTTTAAGGTTCCTTAAAATCAAAGAAACTTCTCTCCAACAAACATGTATGATAAGTTTTGATTACAAACAATACAAGAACACCAGCTTCAAGATCTGCAGCGACTTAACACACTAGAAGCATCTGATAGCTAACTCTTTCATTTGAATACTTGTCCTTGTTGTCCTTGCTGCTTCGTCAAAGTTCAATTGACACGGACATTGATTTGTTGAGTGATGTTGAAACCGTTTCGCCGTGGACTAAATGGTATTCCGAGGTCTATAATTAGGTCACTGGGTAAAACTTTGGAGAAACCTTGTTTGGTCACCGGGGGTTGCAGTCTTCTAATTGTCATTAGGTCATTAGGTGCAATTGTTGTGACGCTGGATTTCGTGGTTTTGGGCATAGTGTTTGGTTAATTGGTCAAATTGCATTGAAACCTATTAAGGGCACTTTGGTTCACCGTTTTTAGCCCATCTGCGAAACTTGGTTAGCCAGCTCTTTTACAGTTCTTTTACAGCTCTTTCACAGCGGGGGACATTGGCTTTTCATTTTTTCGTTAGGAGATACATGGGCATTATACAGTCTATTTGTGTTTTTACAGCGGGAAGATGTGTAACTATATTAAGTCGCAGCAAAGCTTCATTTTGTCAAGGTTATCCAGCACTTTCGCAGTGGGGGTTTGTTAAAAATGGTCCAGTGGCAGTGGCGCCTAATTTGGGCACTTGGCCAATGGGGTTACCATTTTAACATATCATTGTGAAAATAGGTTATCCATCTCTTTTTCAAGCGGAAACTCGGTGACGTGGTCAGATTTAAATTTTCGCCGAAGCAGTCTTTCGTTCAGAGAACATATTTTCTTTGTTCGATATGATGTATATCGAAATGTACATGTTTATTGATTCCGCCATGTCTAGAACGTAATACAACATATTTCATAGTTTGCCTAATATTGGAGCGTATTGGCGATACAATATCGCTTCTTAATATGGTATGTTTTGGTAATGTCCCTTATTGCCTTTGTGTGAGTAACATGTACTTTATAACGGTACATGGCGAATAATTGAAACGTATGTACTTATTCTCTAAATTAAAATTACTGACTTAATCACAACGGTAAAAGGGTTTGTTATCAGGAAATTAGTCATGCTACAGGTGATATTTTCCCATGGAAGCAGATGCATACAGTTCTATGTTTATAGCACGACAGTGTGTGTAAATAACTCTATCTTTCTAAACAATATTGTATTTTTCTAGATATGTAGAGCAGCATACAACATTTCCATGCAATAATAGCAGAAACAAAATGAATACACGTTATATGCAACCGTTAACACAACATAAATCGTTATTTCCAAATAAACAATACCTTACAATAAATTATTTACTGGAAACGTCATGGAAAATGTTCCACTTTCGTGTATGATAACATAATTGAGTTAACTGAGCATAATTATTTCGAATGTGGACACTTCAATTTACGTACACGTAAGATAAACACGTGTTTGTCCTACTGATCGATCCAGAGACATTGTCTATCCAAAACTTGTGTTTGTAATGAATGCTAATAATGTTTCTAATTGCTTGTGGTTTCAGATATTTGAGAGGTGTCCAACAGAACGTTTTCTGTGTCCAATGCAAGTGTTATTACATTACACTTTAATTGTGATTCTATATTCAAACCAGGCAAATCCAGACATGGTTGTCCACGCATAGTCTCAGATTTTAAAAATATTTGGCTACTTTTTTGGTATTCACCCATAAAAACGATTTCAGGGCTCAAAACTTCATTTTTCATATCGTTGCTATGGCAACAGAGGAAATTCGATTTTTGCTTTTTTTCACATTTTAAAAAAATGAATTTTGCCATTTTTACGCTTTTTTAAGAAGGACTCGAGACAAAAATGGCCATCACACCCCCTAATATTTCATAAATTATGTTACATATACTATTGTAGAACTGTTTAACTGTAAAAGATATGATGCAAGTCGATAGAAAAAAAAATTGTACTCATTTTGTTGTGACCCCTTTTCTCAAATCTCTGTTTTTCTAAAAAAATGAAAAAGTATGGGTTTTTTAAATTAATTTAAATGAGTTAGCACGCGGTTCCAGATACCACACATATATTTTTGAATAAGGTTAGTATAGGTGTTCATGGCCTTAAAGATTTTGTCAGGGTGCAAATGAGAATTTGTTCGTAAAAATGTGCCAAAAGAATGGCTTTTTTTCATTTTTAACAAAAATCTATTTTGATAGATTTTATCTTTATTCTAAACAATTTCTAATAATCTCCATAATTAAGTGTAACAGGTACATAGGAAGTTTACAAATTACAAAATAAAGTGTTTGTCAGTAAAATAATGATTAATGGTCAACACATATCTGAAGAAAACAATGAAAAAATCATACCCCACCCACTTTTTTAACAGGTAGAACCTATTTTTTACCGTATTTCCGGTATAAATAGAAATATGCGCTTTGTAATGATGAGATATTTGGTAAAATATGTCCATTATAATTCATGTTTCAATTTAGTTAAGAATAAAATAAATAAGCATGTGACTGTTGCCTTGGTTACCGAGGAAACGTTGTAGAAAAAGGACGTAGTTTTCAAATGAATTCCCAAAAACTTAAGATTAAAGTTGTGCATTTCCCTAATATGTTGATAATAAATAATCAAGCGATTTCAGATAGGACAGCTCTTTCTTTTTATATGATGCATGGATAAGTTACTCAGATCGTTGCCATGGTAATCAATCATTGAACAGTGAAAAATCCACTTTTTGACCATATTTTCACAATTCAAAATAATGCTGCATACTAGTAGATATCTGGTATGCATGTGGTTTGTAAATCATCCCAATTGAGAAGTGCTACATTTCTAACTGACGTATGACCACGTTTTCATGGTAGTTACCAAGGTAACGAAGCAAAGAAGGTAGAAAAATCACTTTTTACTGTATTTCGTAAGTAATACTGCATATTAGAGGATATTAGTTATTGGTATAGTTCGATTATCATCCTAATTGAAGTGTGTTCCATTTCTAACTGACTTATGATCTCAAAGTCGCGAACATTGTCTGTCATTTCAACAATATGTGCAATTTTCCAGAAAATCCGCCAAGAATGATACAAATAGTTAATTATTTATTTCTTTATACATTTGATACCGATAATTCATTTCATTCAAGATTTTGAGTACATGTAAGCTACTGTTGTGCTGTGGATTATTTCGTTGGGTTGTACGTGGGAATTGGTCATTGTAGTGGTGTTATGTTTTTTTTTTTATATTTTCTGTGCTCGACTGGTTGAGTTGAGTGATTCATTCGCTATCCGGTTTCCTCTTATACATGTTTAACTAATTGATGCTATTTCGGTAGAGTTAATGTCAACTTTTGTCTTCTATATCTTAGACAATAAGTGAATACTGATTGAGCTAACCGGATGTTACGTATGAAGACAATGCGGATGTCAACATAGAACAAAATGTTTTATAGTTTGCCTGATATAACAGTCAATTGTCGATCCAATATCTCTACTTATAGATGTATACTTTGGTAATTTCTCCTTATTGCCTTCGTGTGAATACATAATAACAAAAACGGTATATGGTGAATAATTTAAAACGTATGTACTTAAGTCTTATTCGCTAAATTGGAATGACTAATTTTATCACAATATGAATGGGGTTGGTTATAAGGAAATTATTCACGCTACAAGTTCGATTTTCCCCTTGGAAACAGATGCATACAGTTCTATGTTTATGACACCATAGTGGATGTAAATGGTTTTATCCTACCTTTAGGCCTTTATCATGCCAAAATCTACCCGTCGTGTAAATGACAGCTTTATCTTTAATATGTTATGTCAGCTTTACACGGTCATGTGGTAACATGACATGGGACTACTTTCGACCTCCACTTCAACCTAGCAATTCCGTCTTGAAGACGAATGTTGCTTACTTATTGGAGCCGAGCCGGGTATATGTAATCATAATAACGCCGTAGACCTTTTTCAGTCTACATGTTTAGTCTTTGAATCATATTGATTTATTTTGTTGAGATGCGATTTTGATACTCAAAATGCACTTACAGACAGTGGATTTTTGTTAAATTGCAGGTTTGTGTTCATTAATTATATTTGAAGCGAAGCACTTGATCAAATTCTCGTTCAGATTTTCAGATTCGCCTTTTTAAATAACGAACTAGATTTAGTTCAAGCCCTTGGCATTGGCAAACTAATGGTTCAATATCGTTGTGCAAGGGTTTTTGTTCGTATTTTAAAGTTTAAGACTTGTTTATTAATGAATAAAATAATTTATTGTGTTTGAAACATTTTGCAGGATAAAGAGTACAATATGATTAATGTCTTATAAACTTGAATTTATTTAATTCGTCTCCGAAATGCTCATACGGCTAAGCAAGCCTCGCCGTATAAATCTTCCACCAACTCATCCAATAAATTCAAGTTTATAAGACACTAACCTAGTATTCTCTATATATTCTCTGTATAATATTTGATTTTTATGAACAATATAAAAGGATTATTTTATTTCTTTCAGATATGTAGAGCAGCACAACTCATTTGCAATACAATAATAGCAA
The DNA here is from genome assembly GCA_963678985.1 of Spisula subtruncata. Classification (NCBI taxonomy): domain Eukaryota; kingdom Metazoa; phylum Mollusca; class Bivalvia; order Venerida; family Mactridae; genus Spisula; species Spisula subtruncata. The sequence goes on along the minus strand of OY787671.1, from coordinate 11,229,135 downwards.
CCCAAAGCATCACCATGGCAAAACTGTACAAATAGAGGCAGACCACAATTTCACAAATGACATTTATGAGGCAATTCCAACCAAAAGCGCAACAAGCCAACATAAATGTTTGCTGCTTCACAACTACACATCTTGACAAATAGTTTCTGTACATATTTATCTATTACTTGTACAAACCGTTTCTGTCTGGAATTGTATATTTACTTGTTTTCTGTCTGGAATATATACGGTTTATTATATGTACATTTTTACATGTGTAATAGTTTTGTACCTCTGTATAATACATAGTTATGTGCCTGTAGTTAGTACTATGCGCTGTGTACAAGACATATCGACAAAAATCTTCTGCCCCATATTAATAAAATCTTACAATAAAACAATAAAATATTTACAGGAAACGTCTTGGAATATGTTCAACTTTCATGCATGGAAGCATAATTGAGTCAACCGAGCATATTACTATCCTGGACACTTTCCGCAAACATACGAGAAACGTGTTTGCCCTACTTATCTATCTAGAGACATTGCGTTCAGTATCCAATACTAGTGTTTGTAATTAATGCCGACAATGTTTCTTCTTGATTGTTACCTCACACGTTGGGGGGTAATCCAAAGCGATGTCTCTATCTAGTGTACATGTTTAGTTATAGTGTTAATTTTATGCTCATGTTCAGTATTGTACTGGTACGCCTTTTCGCCGATGACTTGTTTGATCACATATCATCTTTCCCCTGCCACGTCATGGAGAGTGGATGTCATCCCTGTGTGATCGTTCAATGTAATATTTAACGCTTTGCTTGTACGTATTGATAATACTGTCGCACATAATCATAACTCCGCGCGTTATGTGGGTGGTTGCGGTCATTGTAGACACGGTTTTACGTTTTTGACTTGAACGACTGGTATATGTACAAGAGGACGTAGAGCACTGCGTAAAATACTATTTTGCAACCATATTTACGAAGCAATATTATATTGTGTGTACATACCCGATTGTCATTAAAAGAAACAAACTAAAACTAATGGAAATCAGTTCAATGACGTGCTTCCTACCTCAACTATGATCAGGTTTACTATTCATAAACGTAATACATATTTTCTGGCCAGTGTCCTTGTCGTAATTGCATTGGTTCGGAACTTATATGGTGCACTTTTGGTGCAATCAATCATTGCATTTCTTGTATTTTAAATAATAATGGTCCATTGGGAATTGAATATAATTTGACTTTGCGTGTTTTGTAACTTTTAGACTTGTGAAAACTATTCCACAATGTCACTACACATTCTAAACGGAGACAAATCGTGACGAATTATGCAGACTGTGTTACAGTATTGTCTCAGTATATCTGCGTTTGCTCACAATGTTTGAATAGTCTTGAACATACACTATATGGATAGAAATTATGATACTTCATAAAAACAAATGCCTTCTATGTATTTAAGGTATCGCTGGCTATCGCTATGGATATCTCGGTTAGTGAACCAGTTATGCTGAGAAAGTTAGTTGTGTCTTTTACGACAACTTAACGATGCTTGTGCATTTTATTTTTCCGGTGAGACCAAAAATGATAAATACACTACTCAGAAGTATAAACCTTTGTTTACTACTAGTGGTATATACATGAAATTAGTTAATTCGGTGTAAAATCGAATTTAATTCATTTTAGCAAACATTGGTCGCCGATGCTTGCGTAAAATGTTACAAGCAATGTTTTAATGGCGTCGTTTCCAATGTATCGAATCAGAGGTTTGCTGTAAATTAGATATAAACTACTTGTAGTTTCGGAGACATCCGATCATGGTGTTAAATGTATAGCTCCACGTGCCCTTTAAAATGTTTGCTGCATTGAAAATACTCTTTCCTATTCAATAATGGAAATATGAAAATATTCTTGTATATTTCTTAAAGTTTTCGTAATTATAAAAATGTTTTGAGAAACAAGAAAAAACTGTCCGAAAATTATTCTTTACTTAGGGTAAAACAAGCTGTTCTAACCTCAGTTTGGTTAACATGACAAGTTCCGATTTTCATGAAAATATGCTCATAAGAAGCGCTCTGTGATGTTGATTGTAAATATGTATCAGTCTAATATGCACTTACGACCTTCTCATTCTAATCCAGCAATATATAGAAAAGCAGTTACATACACATGTGCACCATAATGCACCGTGTTTAAGACATATCGACGCAGATCGAGTTCCGTGTCAACAATGTCTTACAATTAATTATTTACAGAGAACGTCTTGGAAAATGTTCCACTTTCATGTATGGAATAATAATTGAACCAGTCATGCATATTACGAAATTGGACACTTTAATTTCCATACATATAAAAGAAACTTTTGTTTTGCCCTATTTATCTCTCCAGAGGCATTGTCTTCAGTGTCCAATACTTGTGCTAGTAATTGATAGTGACAATGTTTCTACTCACTTGTTACCTCAGATGTTAGGGAGTGATCAAAGACGATATCTCTTGTGTAAGTATATGTTTATTTTTAGATTTTTTATTATCCTGATCGTGTACGGTTTGGTGCACCTTTTCCAAGATGGTGCACTTGGTCACGTGTCATTCTTTTGAGAGTGGATGTCATCCACGTGTGAACTGGACGTACCTCGTAAAATACTATTTTGGAACCATTTGTAAGAAAACATTACTCAGCTCAGACAAAGAAGCAATTATTTATATTCTATTGTAATGCTGTACATATCCGATTGTCATACAAAATAACTAACTAAAACTAATGCAAATGATTGTAATGACATGTGTCCTACATCAGGTTTGCAATACGTACAACATGTAAACATTAGACGTAATATTTGGCCAGTGTCCTTGTCGTTATACGAATTGATTCGGAACTTCTATAGTGCACTTACGATGCAATCAACTATTGTGTTTCTTCTCTTTTGAATAATAATGGTCTGTTGGGAATAAAATATGATTTGACTGTGCATGTTTTGTAACTTTCAGACTTGTGAAAGATTTTCTACAATGTTGCTACATATTATCGACGGAGACAAATCGTGACGAATTATGCAGACAATCACAGCATTGTCTCAGTATATTTACGTTTGTACACAATGTTTGAATAGTCTGAGACATAAAACCGAACTCCATGTGGATAGAAATTTTTCTTTTTGTTAAAAACACAAACTTTCTAAGTATTTAGACAGCACTGGTTATCGCTTTGGACATCTCTGTGGCACATTATGCTGAGAATGTATGTTGTGTCTTGTTTAGTAGTCAAACAAGACGCAACACACTTTATTAGCATAGTGAAAACATGATTCTCTGTGATCACCAAAAGTAAATGAATATTCTGTTATTATTTGCTTCATTTTCTTGTTAAAAGGTTCAGCAATAATTATTGGGCAAATTGGACTTAACACATAATTATTATGAAGGCCGGTGCTGTGGACGTTGTGTTTCTTTTTCTGCACGATACTGGAACCAGCTTCGAATAAATACACAATCCATTGAACGGAAATTGCCGAAGTGTTGCCGTGGCAGACCGATTAATGTCAACCACAATTCAACAACGGTATTGATTGTTATATAACTATATAAATATCATTTGTTAACCAAAAGGGATTGAATACCAGACAGATATCATATCATTATCAGACAAGCAGTAGTCAAACGTTAAGTCAAATAGTTTATGTAGTATATACAATTCGATTAATGCATTGAAATTACAACTGTTTTATCTAGGCTAGTATACACAGAGATCTTTAATGCGGGCTTAATTATTTTGATTACAGGCAAAAAGGAGAACAACGAATAATTTATGGGTGGCCTCTACCAGCAGCAAGTTTTAAACTTGCACGACCTTAGTACAGAAAAGACGAACATATTTTTTAAGTTATATGTGTCTGCGGCCTATAAACAAATTAAAGCGTCTAGCTCTGATAATTAGATGAAATCATTAAACTTGCTATATCGGTAGGCGAGAACACCAAGTATGTTAATGCTTAATAATGATATTACTGAATTCAATTATCTGGCAATTTAGTATGCGATTTGCGCGTTAAAACATTCCTAGCAATCGGTCATTTAAGCATTATACATTCTTAATCTGTCTAACGCAGCCTAACCAAAATGATATGTCAGAAGCGGATATAAAGGGCACGAGAAAAAACGATATGACGACATCGGACAAGGAAGACAGCACTCAACCCAACCAGACGAGCACAGAAAGCACCACAACACACCTTCACGGAGCCATGCCCACAGGCAAATCAAAAAATGATGAAAACTCAAAATATGCAGGATGACCCAACAACGACCACGAAGTAATTACAAAATAACGGTGATTCCAAGAGACCGCATGAAACGCAGCCAAGTCAACAAGCATTATTTGTCGTTGTAGGAGTAACTATCTAAACTTTTAGGTAAATGCTAGCACATACAATTGCAAGCATTTCCAATGGAAGAGACAATTGTGTGATACAAGGAATCCGGGTGCTCTGTCCTAGTTCTTTTCGAACAGACTCATTGTAACGTACCTAGTGCACAAAACCGCTAAACGCGAGCCTAGCTATGGGTTGCCAACAAGTTAATCGCTAGTTGGGTAGGAAGCAATGAAAAGCCTTTCAGAAATAACCATGTGCCTTAGCCGAGGATTTAAGCAGAGACCCCTGGATAAGTAGTCAAGTGGATTACCCATGAGACCACCGTGCCACCCACCAGACTTGTTGGTATACGTATATAGGGATTAATATGCTGGGGTTTTTTTTGTACAATCAAACATGTGAGGTGACAAAAACACCGAAACAAAATTGTCCTAATTGGCAATGTCAGAGCATTCTGCTATTTGACAACAGGTTGGAAAACACTTAGATATCTCTCCATCTGCATTCAAAATCGTTATTCCCTCCACCACCCTAGCACCACAAATTGGTGGTTAAGGCTAATAGCTTGCAACTCTAACAAATTCAAAACAAAAAATCTGTAAAGGCGAGTACGTCAATCTTTCTTTGCTCATAAAGGGTGCGGTGGAACTGGCCGAGCTATATTCCGGTAGTACGCTCAAATTAAATACCGACGGTACGATTGCCGTCCGGCCCACGGTATGTAAAGATGATATCGGAACTATTGAACGCTGGACAGACGCGTTTATTGTCTATATGTCTATCTATTTGTCGACACACCCCTCAAAGATACATGAAATGTTGCACTATTTTTATGTTATACGAGAATGTGCGTCCCGCCAGGGGGGACAATTTTGGAAAATATACGACCAGCAGTTTCGCCTTCGTCAGGCCACCACACCGTCGTCGTGGTCGGTGATTAATCAAGGCTTGTGGTCTAGGTGTTTGCCTTCAATGCAAGATACATATAGGTATAAACAATTTGGGGTCGAGTCGCGGAAGCATGGTCAATCGCAGAACATATGTGTAGCTTTTAATAAAGGCTCATGTAGCTGGCCGAGTTGTAAATATAACCACGCATGTATTAATTGTGGCGGCACGCATAACATAATGAACTGTCACACAGGTACTCAGTCAGGTCCGTCACGTTTCGGGTACCAACAGGGTACTTACGGTCAATCGCAAACATATAATGCGGGTCATAATACCCAACAAGGTTTTACTGGAAATCCCTTTCGAGGCCGCCGCCCATACAGAGGGCGGGGATATAACCAGTCCCGTGGTCAACGCGGTTCATATAGTAAATAATAACATACCGTCGCTTATGAATAATCCGACGAAATTAGCTCCTTCACCTATTAATATCCAATCTTTAAACCACTGGTTGTCTGATTACAAATCCCGTGATGCACTAATACTATTAGGAGGTTTTACACACGGCTTTCGTTTAAATTATACTGGTCCACGTGGGACACGCTTTTCAAAGAATTTGGTGTCGGCTAGACAATTCCCCGAGATTGTCCTACAAAAAGTACAAAAATAAATCGATGCCGGTCGTGCGGCTGGCCCGTTTACCGTTAGTACGATGAAAAACATTCAAATATCTCCGATCGGCGTGGTACCAAAGAAAACACCCGGGGAGTTTAGGCTGATACATCATCTTTCTTACCCAGAGGGGTCATCGATCAACGATTTCATTGACCCGAAATTATGTTCGGTTAAATACACAGAATTCGACCAAGCAATTCATATCATTCAGGAACTGGGAAAAAATTGTTACTTGTTTAAATCGGATATAAAAAATGCATTCCGTTTGCTACCAATTAACCCACAGGATTTCGAACTATTGGGATTTATGGTGGAGGATAAAATTTTCTTCGATAAGGCTCTTCCATTCGGCTGTAGTATTTCCCCGAGTTTATTTGAAAATTTTTCAACCTTCCTTGAGTTTTGCGTTAAAACCAAAATGAAATCGGGCCACCTAATACATTATCTAGACGATTTCTTAGGGGGCGAAAAAACGTACAAGTCTTGTAAAGAGTTGATGGTGTTATTCAAATCAATTATGGACAACTTGGGCGTTCCGCTAGCGGACGAGAAAACAGCAGGCCCGACTCAAATTATTTTTCTTAGGTTTAGAGCTAGATTCAATAAAAATGGAGGTTCGGATACCTCTCGATAAAATAACGGAAGTCGTTCAAAAAATCGAGTTCGTTCTGTCGCAAAAGAAGGTTTGTTTGAGGGTCATACAGTCACTTATAGGGTCTTTGAACTTCTGTTGTCGGGCAATTCCTATAGGTAGGTCATTTTGTAGGCGCCTTATAAATGCCACATGCGGCGTAAAACATATGTATCATTACGTGCGTGTTAATAAGGAAATGAAATCTGATCTCAAAATGTGGATGCGTTTTTTCAGTGGACATAATGGTGTCTCAGTCTTTCACGACCGTTTTTTGGGTGTCTAATGATGACGAGCAATTTCATACAGATAGCGCGGGTGCTATAGGGTTTGGTATTTGGTTTAAGGGGCATTGGTGTAACGCGAAATGGCCGGACGTGTGGCATGAAAATGGCTTTACCAAAGACATTACAGTGCTTGAACTGTTTCCTATTGTCGCGGCAATTTTTATTTGGGGTAATGAGCTACGTAACAAGAAAATTCGTTTCTACTGCGTTAATCAGGCAGTAGTCCATATATTAAATACCATGACGGGTTGTCATAGATCACGCCGCACATTCGATACGAGAGCCCCGATCACTATGGATATGTTAAAGGAAATATGTAAGCTTCTACCCACGATCTGTCATGATGCTTACGAATATCAGTTATTTAAGGCTATGTTTTGCCTGGCATATTTTGGCCTACTTCGCGTAGGAGAATTAGTCTCTACCAAGGGTCAAGTTAACATGTTACAATCAAGAGACGTAACTCTTGATATACCAAACAAACATGTTTTGATTTCCATGAGTAGGTTTAGAACAAATCTACGTGGTAATCCGGTGATTTTAAAGTTACCGTGTGAGCGGGATGGAAGCATATGTCCTGTTCATTCGTTACAGAAATATCTTTTTTATAAATCGAGTCAAACCGGTCCGCTGTTCATTCATAGTAACGGGGCAGTAGCCACCAGATATCAATTTGCAGCAGTGCTGAAAAAAAATGTATTAACCGTTCTCAGTATAACCACGCAAATGTTAAAACCCATAGTTTTCGCATAGGCAGGGCTACGCAATTAGCTTTAATGGGACTGTCGGAGTCAGCCATTATGAAAGTGGAAGGTGGCACTCCCCCGCCTATAACACATACATACGGGTTTAACCGTACTTTATGCCAGGTTTGTCTAGCGGGTGATTATATTCATGGTATTATATATATACAATTATCATGCACGGTATAGCAATAGTGTCGCTATGGTGATAGGACTATCGTAACTGACAGGCTTTAATAATGTCTTTACAGACGTATGGTTTATCGGGGATTCAATTCCATATTGGGCTGGGGTGCGAGCCGCCGAAAGAGGAATGCCGAATTTGAAGTTGCCGGACAACCTTACCATGGCTTGGTGGTGTAAGCGGGGTATGAGTTTGGACGATTTAATTAGCTCCTTGCAAATTCCCGTCCTGTTTAGGAGTTGTCCTAAAGTTATATTGTTCCATCTAGGTGGCAATGATCTTACAAAACATTCCTTAAAATGTATTTTTAAGATAATAATAGAGGCTGTTACTTATGTTCATCAAGCATTTCCAGAAGTAAAAATAATATGGGTTGACATTCTCCCCAGAGTTACTTGGGGAGAACACGCCTGTAGTTTGAAAGCCATAGAGAAAAAGCGTAAACGGGTGAACCAGATGGGCCGAAAACAATCCAACGGGCAAATTACGGTCGACATCGACGTTCTTACACTCGGTTTCTTCCGCGATGACGGTATACACTTGTCCGACGTTGGTTTGGAATTCTATAATGACGCCATTCGCGAAGGCATTTTAAGTTATATATTATAAGAATTTTGGGGAAATGAAAAATAGATAAATAAGAAATAGGGATATCGAAGCTTAATTATATTTTTCATTTTGTGGCGTAAAATTCTGTAGTGGGGATGCAACCGAGGGCATATCTATTATTTTTATTAAAAATGAATCAATACAAAACATATATTTTGCATTTCCATGGGTTTTCTCTCGGTTTCGACAGCTGTTACCAGTCGAGACTGAGGTTCCTGTGGTTACAAAATTCAGTCACTTGACTGTAGTTTTTTTATGAGCGTTTAAGACTTGTCCGAGCGTTGACTCAACTAGAAAAATGGCATCTCTTAAAAGGTCTCATCTGTTTAGATAAGTCACATTTGGTTAAAATACATACTTACTGTAGACATGGTTCTTTATATGGTGCCTGGAGCGTACCTGGTTTTATTACGGGGTACCTGGGCACTGTTTTATCAAAGCATTTACGCTAGCGTAAACCTAAGATTTCCTAAAATATTGCGTACGACGATAATATTAGCGTAAATGCGTTTTACAAAGATATTTTAGTTCACATTCTGTCGTAAGTTTTAGCTTAGTTCTACGCCAAGGCTGGGCAACCCTAAATGGCAAATATGACCGTAAGTGAAGAGTTTTTAACACGCACTGATGATTTTTGACCGTCGCATGTTGATTTTGACCGTCGTTTGTTGTTTTAGACCGTCACTTGTTGTTTTTGGCGTGATTAATAATCAAATCTTGACGTATATTTATTCATTCTGGTACCCGTTATATTTGTTATATTGGTTATATTGTGTCCCGAATTACGTTCAATCTTCGATATTATTTGCGTAAATGTATGCGAGTACTTGCGATCGTTTAGTAAAACACACTTACGAGTTTGCGTAAGGTGGATATCTATGCGTAAATATACGCGACATTTACGCATTGTTAGTAAAACAGTGCCCTGGAGCGTACGTCCCGGTATTTTATGGGTACTCGGAGTGTACTCGGTATTTTATGAGTACCTGTAGCGTACTCGGTCTCTTTTATGGGTACTCGGAGTGTACTCGGTATTTTATGAGTACCTGTAGCGTACTCGGTCTTTTTTATGGGTACTCGGAGTGTACTCGGTATTTTTTATGAGTACCTGTAGCGTACTCGGTCTCTTTTATGGGTACTCGGAGTGTACTCGGTATTTTATGAGTACCTGTAGCGTACTCGGTCTCTTTTATGGGTACTCGGAGTGTACTCGGTATTTTTTATGAGTACCTGGAGCGTACTCGGTTTCTATGTGTAATCGGAGTGTACTCGGTTTCTTGTTACAGTAAATTAATGTTAAAGTTTGATAATAAATCTTATATGCCCTCGGTTGCTACCTTGCGTAAGGCGTTTTCACCTCTAACAGCGTTACCTGTTAGAGTACAAGTCAACATGGCCATTCTTCGCCACTTTAATTTAATTCATAATCGCAATAAGGCAAGCCTATATATATTACATGTATTACAAACAATATTCGCTAGTCATTTTGTATATAAAGATAATTATAAAATTAAATTGTTATTACTGCTGTCAGTTGTTGTTTTGAAATTCTATCTTGGAATAATAAAGATTAATTCACCTATGCATTAATCTAATTTATTACGGCGGAATTTCACGGGATCTCCGGGTATTATATACACATGGTGCGTTTATCGCTACCCGGCGACGCTATCGTTTCCATGGTAATTCTCGCGAGAATACGATATTCACTGAGCGTGAACTCACATGATTGCCACTAGTCCAGTCATTGAAGCTTAAAAATATGGTCAACCTCAAACAAATTGCAAAACAGAGTTTCTTTGCATTTTCATCATCTACAGACTATTATCAACTACAGACAAAACGTCAAATATGCGAGTTCAGTGGGGGAAAATACAAAAAAATCGACATGTTTAAGGTCACTTTTGGTAGCAATTTCAGCATTTTCCTTATTTCATACTACATGGGAAATTTTAAGTTCTAATAATTCCCATGTAAGTCGATAAATATTTACTAATTGCACCTTAAAGCTTGTATTTTCTGAAAGATACAACCTTCTTCTATCGAATGCAAATATTGATTTTATCATCAGACAATTTACTTTTCATATATATGCCAGTCTACGTGTTGGTATACTACCCATTCAAAGGTCGACAAAATGACTCAAACTAGCACTTGGATGGGGAAACAAAAGTTTTACTCATTTCTTTTATATTAATCCAATTTGTTTAAAATTTACACATATCATGTGTTGTATACATGTTTGTCAAATGGAAAAAGGATTTTTGTGTTTGGACAGTATACAATAATGTCAATATACAAAATGTACACAAATTTATCGATTCGGCAGAAATAGTGATTGTTCTCTTTGTCTGTTCGTCCACAATTGCATTTGTATTCACAATTTTGACTTTATGATTATGAAACTTGGTCAGAGTGATCATCTGAACAAAATTTAGGCCTAGGTATAAAATGGATGATCAAGGATAAAAATCTAGGTCACTAGGTCAAATTGTAGCAAAACCTTGTGTAGACGCTAGAGGTCATAATGTAGACCTTATATTTATGAAACTTGGTCACAATAATAATATCAACAAAATCTATGTCAAAGTTATAAATTTGGTCATCCGGGGTCAAAAAGTAGGTCGCTAGTTAAAATCAAAGGAAAACGTTGTAAAGTTACAAAATTCACAATTTTGGTCAAATATTTATGCAACTTGGTCACAATGCTCATCTCAAAACATCTAAGACAAGTATGTTATTGAATAATTTGGGTCAAAATTAGGTCAATAGGTGAATATAATTGATGCGACTTTTTGGCGCATGAAGGTTTGTCTAATTTTTGACCTAGTGACCTAGTTTTAACTCATGATAAGTTAATATTGAATTTGACCTACATTTTGTCTTCATTATCCATGTGACATGGTTTCATAAAGATTAGGTAAAAAGGGCGCCTTCTAAAGATTTGTTCTATTATTTGGCCTAGTGACCTAGTTTTTAACTCAGGTTAATCCAATTTCATACATGACCTTGAGTTTTTTAAGGTGATCATTGTGACTAAGCTTCACAAGTGTAAGGTCGAAATTGCGACCCCTGGTGACTATATCTTGTTTTTTCTTTATTTTGACCTAGTGACCTAGATTTTGGCTCCGGTTAACTCAAACTTTTATTTTACCTAGATTAGCTTTCGATGATCATTGCTGCCAAGTTTCATAAAAATCAAACTAAAATTGCGACCTCTAAGCACAATGTAAAAATAAGTTACTGGTACAAGTCAAGATTTATTTACATCAAAAGTGACAAATATCGCGAAAACATGTGACAATTCAATATATTTGTAAATATCTCAAAAAGTCCCACGAATATTCAATTAGGACATTTTGTACATTGCTAAGGATAGCTTTACGCACCATATAAACTCAAAACTGTTTGTTTTGCAATTAGTTTGAGGTTAAAAGTTAAAATGACTGGACTACACGTCGGCTCACTTGCTTGTTCGGCAGCAAACGACGAACTTTAAACCCACCCTACCGCACCCTTCAGGCAATATCAGTCATTATTATTAATTATCAATGTTAATAGTCTAACTATGCTTAATGGCAAATAGCAGTTACTATTATTATGCTGTATGAGTCATTTTTCTGCCGATCCGTTTGTTGTTATTTCAGTTTGATATTGAGAGAGTCAGTAACATTGGCATACGTATGTTAGTCAGAACAGACACATGGTCACGTTGAGGTTGTACTGGAAGTAAACTACACAATATACGACACAAGATGGTTCAATATGGTACCTACGAGGACAGATCCGGCATCAGATAGCATCCAGTCTTCATGGAATTCACGTATAGGAACTCTTCGTGTGCAAGGTGATTCTTACGTACGGGAATAATGCTGATAATGTGTTTTTGTGTTGTGATTACCATGGTATCAGTGTTAATTATGATAATATTAGTGTTTAATATGATGTTCTTAGTGTCGTGAATGTGTATATATTAGATGCTGAAAAGAAAAAGACATGAAGCCTATAATGTGAAGTCCAGAAAGTACATTTGTAGCAAAGGACGTGATAGTAGTCGTTCTACCAGTGACCAGAACTGTGTCTTAACGGTGATTTAATAGCCAATAAACAATTAATAACCATATCTAGATATAGCACTTGCCTTACTCATGCATTTATCTAATTATAGTAGATATTTTATCATTTATTACATACATTGTCATGTTGGCGTAAAATTCTGTAGTGGGGATGCAACCGAGGGCATATCTATTATTTTTATTAAAAATGAATCAATACAAAACATATATTTTGCATTTCCATGGGTTTTCTCTCGGTTTCGACAGCTGTTACCAGTCGAGACTGAGGTTCCTGTGGTTACAAAATTCAGTCACTTGACTGTAGTTTTTTATGAGCGTTTAAGACTTGTCCGAGCGTTGACTCAACTAGAAAAATGGCATCTCTTAAAAGGTCTCATCTGTTTAGATAAGTCACATTTGGTTAAAATACATACTTACTGTAGACATGGTTCTTTATATGGTGCCTGGAGCGTACCTGGTTTTATTACGGGGTACCTGGAGCGTACGTCCCGGTATTTTATGGGTACTCGGAGTGTACTCGGTATTTTATGAGTACCTGTAGCGTACTCGGTCTCTTTTATGGGTACTCGGAGTGTACTCGGTATTTTATGAGTACCTGTAGCGTACTCGGTCTTTTTTATGGGTACTCGGAGTGTACTCGGTATTTTTTATGAGTACCTGTAGCGTACTCGGTCTCTTTTATGGGTACTCGGAGTGTACTCGGTATTTTATGAGTACCTGTAGCGTACTCGGTCTCTTTTATGGGTACTCGGAATGTACTCGGTATTTTTTATGAGTACCTGGAGCGTACTCGGTTTCTATGTGTAATCGGAGTGTACTCGGTTTCTTGTTACAGTAAATTAATGTTAAAGTTTGATAATAAATCTTATATGCCCTCGGTTGCTACCTTGCGTAAGGCGTTTTCACCTCTAACAGCGTTACCTGTTAGAGTACAAGTCAACATGGCCATTCTTCGCCACTTTAATTTAATTCATAATCGCAATAAGGCAAGCCTATATATATTACATGTATTATAAACAATATTCGCTAGTCATTTTGTATATAAAGATAATTATAAAATTAAATTGTTATTACTGCTGTCAGTTGTTGTTTTGAAATTCTATCTTGGAATAAAAACACATTTCATTCAGTTTATAGGTGACGTAATATCGTATACGCGAGTTTAGAGTTTTTCACTTACAAGTATAACCAATTTTCACCTATAGGACATGTTCGAAATTTATATAATATGTTTTCAAATGCACAGAAATCTTCAAGTATCGTGGTAAACGTGTTAGCTTTTGGTGGAAGGGGAAATTTCTAGTTAACCATGTGGATGAATTGAATGCTGTTATGAGTTATCACTACACGAATTCAGATTAAAAAAGGTATGAGGAAATCAGACAGGAAAGGTAGCACTCAACCCAACCCTTATTCCCGAAATCAAGGTTGTTTAAATATACATTTTATGTGTTATCACGCATTTGCAAGAGCATTCGCAGATAATATTTCAAATAAGCTTCGTTATATAAAGGTATTTATTTCAAAAGTTGTCTAAGTCACTAAGTATACCAGGCTCTAGCTATACGGTCCTAACCACCAATAATTACATTCATACCTGGTCATGAGGGGTACTCTGATTTAACATACATCTATGGATACTACCATAAAAGGCGCTTAGAGAGTAATAACCAAGAACAATTAAAACGGTATATGACCTTAAGGGGTAAGCAAACAGAAAATGAAAGTTTCTGATAACCACTGATTAAAGATATACAATGTACTTCAGTAGTTACCATCGCCAATTACAGTCAATAAGACACTACGTGGTATTCACTTCAATAATTGCAGTCATAGTTTGGGTTATGAGGTGTTCACCATCAACTACAGACATATTAAGCCCTTATTAGTTCTAAGTAAACCCTCTTCTAATTATAGCAATACTAGGCCCTAAGGGGAACTATTAAACAGCCCTACTATGCTTTATGTGGTAAGTATCTCAGCTTGGGAACCTAACATTGCTTGATTCAGCAACCTGTTCACTTTTAAACTGTGGTTGGTACCCCTATGAGGCACTTGGTATTACGACCTTGTAAGACTCATACATATTTGAAATATGCATTACAATGCACTTCCTATTAGCCTATTTTCATGAAAATCGGAAATTGAAATGTTGACCAAACAGAAGTCCAAAAAGTTGTTTTTACCATATGAGCCAGACTCTGCGATTTTCTCCTTTATCACATATTTTTTCGATTTTTTTATTTTCGCATTTTCTGATAATTCAATCCTTCCTAATCATAGAAATGTAAATTAATTTAATGAGGGTTGACCAAAAAGGGGTAAAACATTGATTTTAAAATGTATGTGACGTCACGTCACAAGTTGGAGCTATTTCACTTTTTCGGCGGTTTTTATTTCTTGTTAAGTGATTATGTTGTTTATCCGTCACGTAACTATACAATGGTATACATCATTTTAAAGAGAAACCATTGTTTTATACAAATGTGTAATTTTCTCTTAAAAATGATAAATGATTAAGACGTCAGTTTGTTTGAAAGACTAAAAAACTACAAAATACACGTTGTAGAGATGTAACATTTTTGTCGAGCACTTGCAGTAAAACCACATTTTTACCAATACTTTTACGCCAAAGGACGTTCAAAGTTTGCATGACAAGAATTGAAACCATGTGCTTCCGATATAATTTCCGTAGATTTGCTTAACGGAACCGGAAGTTGAAAAATAAACATCGTTTGAAGAAAAATATTGATGTAGAGATTTCGAAAAAAGTAGCGTTTCGGCTACAAATAAGAATTTAAAATGTGAATTACACATATTTTTTTCAACGCACGTATTAAATATTTGAATACACAAATATTGTTTTTTCCTAGATAAAAATGTGTGAAAACTCCAGTGATAAAATGACATAAACAAAGTTTTTTCCTTGTTTTTCTATGTCCACAGAAATGTCCCACTTGCGTAAAAAATACGTTCTTTATGTAAACCGTAATTTTCGTTTCTTCGTTATGTTTTATGCTTTATGTATTGCAAGCAAACGACTGAAGAAATAAAATATTGTTTTTCTTCTGAATCCATACATGTTTTATAGTGTTAATTGCTCCAAGCATGATAAAATGGTGCGTAATAAGCCATGTCCACAGAAATGTCCCACGGCACATTTTAGGCGACGCTGACGTTGGTATCTACTTAAAACGCTTCGTGTACTTCTACAAGAACAACATCTGTTTGCATGGCATTGATTAGTTATATGCGAAACCATTTTCTAAAACATCCCCCATCGATATGCTGAACGAAGGGTTTTAAATGGAATATATTATATTTACAACGGATATATACATGTATATATATAGAGATTGGTTAGAAATAATTTGAGTGTTAAACGAAGTTATATGCGGATCTACTGTACATAATATTAGATTACTCTTTTACTTTTGTTAAATATATTCTAGTATGTTTATAATTTAAGAATGATTTGATTTATTTCCTCAGTCGTTACTCGAAATACATGCATGTATGCAAATTATAGCACAACAACAAAGACGTTGTGGTTATTTACATGTAAATGAACCATTTTTGTCGCTAAATGATCGCTTCATTGTTGTAAGTTGTTATTTATGCTGTCATAGTTAATTTCTGCCATTCTTGGGGTGTGTCCCATTGCACATTATAACACAAATAGTCTGCTAACCTTGATGTTATTGTCCGCCCGTGATTAAATTATAATGACAACTATACGTTAAATTAACGCCAACCACATTTATCTTAAATAACGGCGTTTGACGTTACGCAAACTAGCTCCAACTTGTGACGCGACGTCATGTACAAAACAAATTTTCACTAAAATGTGTATCTGACGATAGAGTATAACTGAACGTATTTAATAATCTTTCACGGGATAATGATTAACACAACATTAATCAATACTTAGTGCCAAGTGTTCACTTGAATAACTACATTATGCTCTTTCAGTTAAGAGATAGTCCGAAGTTTTGAAAGATTTCATTCTGTTGCCATGGAAACAAAAACTCAAATAGTGGGATTATTTGATATTTAAGCGGAAAATCTTTTTAATCGGCCAAATCTATACTTACATCATCTAACGATAGCAGTATTAAATTATATACATTTGAATAATTATTTTTCCAATGATGGTTGACCAAACAATGCTGAAGTTGATAGACAAACGTGCGTGTAGAAAACAATATGATCCTTCGACGAAATTTGTAGATTTCTATATTTAATCTAACGCACATAACATGTACTTTGTTAAGAACTTTATTTGATGGTTATATATTGCCTATTTCTCTAGTTATGACCATTTATATATGATGCATAGTGCGTCCTTTTTTGCACTTGAAAACGTCGCGACCTCAACGTTATATTTACAGCGTCATTACATTGTAGCGAAAAACGCCCGTTTACTTTTGTAAATAAATACGAAAATATTATGATGATTGAAATAATTGTTACGGTTTCGTCATAGCTCTGCATTTCTCGACACGTCCATGTAGTTCCGTTGCCTAGCAACTGCAGAGTATACACTATGCTCTCAAGATTGTATGATTTAAAAATCTAACCAAACTTATACGCCAATCCGGCCAACTCTGTGCAAAACAGTCATAGTAACTATATTTATGCTGTTTAGTCTTCCAGTATAAGTGCTACTAACATACTGTATTATTGAAGATACATTGAGTTTTAACTTTTCATATTATTTCTGATCAATCAGTATTAAACAAATTGTTACGAAATTCACATATAGACTGCTTAGAATGCACTGTTTGTAAATTCACTCGAGGTATGAAAATACTGCTTCTTAGAATTTCCGAAAGTTTATCTGAAACATATATTTGGAACCGTTGGTGTAAATAAAGAAGAAGTTTGATAATAAGTTAATAACATAAGTTTTCAAACATTGTTTCATGTGCAGTATTGCTAACCCTTTAAATCCCCGTTCTTATTGTTCCGCTTTGACATCCCGGTAGAGCCCCAGGACTCATTGGGGCGAAACGTGTCAAACCGGAAGGCAACCGTAACAGCACCGGGGCAAACCGGGAAAAACCGAGATGCACCGGCTAACAGCACCGGTTGTGTTAAAATGTTTAATACAACCGGGAGTCACCGGGACCACCGGGCAGATATCGAGGACCGGCCTAATCCGGGGATAAACGGGACACAACCGGGGCTTTCGGGACACCACCGGGAACAATCGTATCTCTACCGTATGTCTACCGTGATAAACCGTGACGTATCGGTGTGATATAGACTACTAGAATGCAAGCTGAGTACATGTAACGAACGGCGTGGACCGAATTAGCACCAGCTGTTCACGGAAAATGGAGGCGCTTTCATGGTTATGACTGGCAGATTTCCGGTTCCGTTACGGTTAAGGACGGCGAAATTCATGTTGAATTCTGACCTCTCAAGCTGTACCGCATTTCTTGGCTTTTAAAGTTTTTATTAATTAATTACCATGACGTTATCGTAGGTAATTGGCAACCTAGTGAGAACTGATGCAGTTTGCACCTTTTCCCTAGTTTATAAATGATCGCCTGTGACAACCAGGTAACAACGGCGTGTCAACGGGACACAGCCATAGTATAACGGGGCAACTCCGACGATCGCCGGGATACCTCCAGCTGTCACTATAAAATCACAGGCATCAACATGGATCATACCGGACCTTTTCGGGGCGCTGCCGCCTTTCACCGTAACGTCACCGTACTGAAACCGGGAATAACCGTAGCAACTCCGGCCTAATTGAATATCCTTTCACTCCGGCGGTACACCGGGGTAACATCGGGTATATGGGAATGCAATTGATTTTTGTTACAAAAGCGTCCCGGATCATCCCGGTATACCGGCTTTACTTCACCGGGATGTACCGGGACCTGAACCAGGGCAGTGATAACGGGCCGTAAGCTCGAAGTCTCAGGTTAATGCGGTTAGAAAAAGTATTCGTAGTAGATCTAGGCTAACAATGTTGTATTTATCAATCTATGCTTCAAATATTGAACAAGTTTCTGGCATAATTAGTGTACCCTCGTATGTTGAAAAATGACCAAATGCACTCTGAATCGAATAACGGTCAGTGAGTCTCGTATTGTTTGCAACCGAGACATACACAAACTCCCTAATGGATCAACACAGCAGTCATTATTCTGTATGAATTATGTTATTGTGCAGCAAAACTTTAAAATACCTGCACTTAAAAACGTGATTACCGGTATTTACCTGACTAGATAAAGGTATTTATATTATCAATGTCAAACAATTTATTATTATTAAGTAATATGATCCAGCTCTACTTTAATTTCACATGAAATATTCTACTTGTTTTCAAATTTTTAAATCTTTTCACAGTGACATGTCAATGACAATGCAGTTAAAGACTGTTATTTGACTAAAGCATGTATACCCGGTACATACAAATGTTGTACCTTAGGCCTACATTTATACTCCTTTTAATCGATTACTTGTCTGGTGAATTTATATACTAAACCTTGTGCATTCAAAGATCTATCTTTATTTGGTTAATTATCGCTGTAATAGTTTCCATTTTGAAAGAAATGACAGCAAACCTGCACAATATTTCTATGCTTAAAGTGTTTTTTCACAAAGCAATAACAGGCTAAATATTATTAATTTTGTAAAGCGAGTTTTTGTTAAACTATGATCCAGTGCAGATAACATACGTGAACATTTTTATTTTACTTTTTTACTGAAAAAAAAATCGCTCTCAAAGTCACTTCAATCTAGGAAAATGTGTCAACACGTTCTTTGCGAAAACGTATACACTCCATAAATATTTTTCATATTTTAGATACTCCCACCTCCTATATTACTTTTAGAGGTTGTCAATTAGATATAAAGCCCTTAAAGGTTAACATAAACTAGTTCACATTAAGCATAGATTTCAAAATTGGGCACTTTTCTGTTTAACACCAAATAAGGTATCTCAGAACGCACAGAATGCATCAGATTGATCCATTGTTTATAATTTTTTGCCAGGGGAGCATGCCCCCGGTCCCCCTTATTTCAAATGATCAACTTCCATTTACCATGTAATTTCAAAATTGCCAGAGAATCATAAACTCAGTTGTTATATATCAGTATAAAGATATAACCAAAATACGCTTCCATGAATGAAGTGTTGTAATGTTAAAGACGCTCCTACGCCTATGCAGGACTATGCCCTGGACCCAGCAAATTTCTTACGCCCCCCCCCCCCCCCCTAACCGGAAAAAATGTTACTCTACAAAGTTTGAAGTGCCGGACAGGATCGGCTAAACCGATACCGCGCATTTAAATAATTTGCCTGAAGACAACAATTTTTTAATTAAATAAAATATGTGTTTAGATCTACATCTAGAAACATGGTTCTTATCTGATATTTTTTAATTAGTTATCGCAATGAATCGTCCATCGGTTCTTATCTGATATTTTTTAATTAGTTATCGCAATGAATCGTCCATCCTGCTAGCAGCTATATGTTTCGTCTTTTCAGCGAAACAGTAAATTATTGAAAAAAATAATGCAAAATATAAACATAGACGTTGATTGTTTTTAACGTTTAGTACGCGCGGTCTAGTGACGCTTTTTATGACGCATTTTATGACGTTAGCGTCGTGATGTCGTAAGGGACGTTTTCCTGCGCTCGACGCCATATATGTTATTGCTGTATTATTCAAATTTTCTAAAGATCTCACATGTTTATTATAATGAAGAATAACATTTTCCTGCTAATGTACGCTGAACGCTGATTTCTGTCATTTGACCATTACCTCAGAATAATTAGTATATTGATCACTGAAACAATGGGTATACTAGAAATCATGCGTGCACATGTTAATGTTGAAATACAGTGTTTGTTAGCATGGTGACACTGGTGTTACATTAGAGTATAACTATACTGTGTCACGTACATTTTGATAAAGGTTTGGCTGTAAGTTTTTTCCGACCATGCAAATTTATTAATGCTGATTGTCTCTTGATGGCACTAACTGGTATGGTACAATCATGCAAAATTTGAACAAATCAATTGAGCACATTTACCAATAGAGTGCTTATAAACAATTTCAGTTGATTGCTGACATGACCGTTGATTTTGAACAAAACAAAGTCGAAATTGCCTAACAAATTGCTCTTCGTAGCCTAACGTCTGCCATTGAATTAGCCCTTGGTACAATTGGAATCTTCAAGTTTATCATGAAAAGTTCTCCTGTTTACCTAGCAAACGCCGTGACAGCATGACTTTGATTACTTCCGCATTAACGTTAGCTTTGACGTCACTCACGACGTCATTTACGGAAAATGACGTCACTTGCGCTAAGGGTGAAAATCGCAGAGCCTGGCTCATATGTAAAGTGTAATTTTCAGACAGTTTTTCTTGTTTTCTCAAAATATGGATTTTGTACTTACGACCTTCTCATTCTAAGCCAGCGATATAGCCTTTGTATCAATAAAATGTTATATAATGCTGAGTTTGCATTCATAAAACACACAAAAACGTTAACAAGCATCAAAAGTAACTAATTACTTTACATGAACATGAATACGGCTATTTTTGGTTTGAAGGGGTAAATTACCCCCTCGCCATTTTCGGCTGCATTATAACTTTCGTTATATAGAGACAATTTCAACTATCTGGTTCCTAATCATTTGTATGTTACTATACGAATTATAAGCTTACTGAGCAAAACCTTATCCTTTTAAGAAAAATGATTGAACCCCTAACCCTTAAAAATACGAAATTTCCCATTTTTATAAAAAAGTACCATCTATTTGCTAATACATAGCTATTTGTACATATAAAATGTTATATAATGTTTATTTTTCATTCACATAATGCACAAATATTTGAATAAAGCATCCAATTTAACCAATAAAATACAAACTTCTTGCAATAATAAATTATTAATATTTTTCGTTTTGCAGGGGTCAAATTACCCCACCCATTTTTCTTACTGCAGTGTTACTTTTATGTCATACAGCTTCCAAATACTTCATCAAAAAAAATGTAACTTAACCCTTACTTGGTGTAAAAATCGCGCTCGCATATTAAACTACATTGTATTAAATTCGATTCAATGTTTTGTGAATCTGATAACATACATTACGACACCATCAAATGCATAACAACATTACTTCGGTAACTACCGTCGTCGGAACCCACGCTCAATTCATTACGTTATACTACTACATGCCTTCAATGCGTAACCACTAAATATTGATCTTTTTAGTGTAACTAAAGGAGTCCAAATACGACACGGAGGAAATTCAAGACGAGAATAATTGACGTAGATGATCTATATTACAGGTAAGTCTTTAACCAAATAAGTTACTGGCTAAGAAGGAGAAGGTCGTAACTAATATTTACGACCTTATAAGACTGATACATATTTGCAATATGCACCATAAGGTGATTCTTATGAGCCTATTTTCAGGAAAATCGGAAATTGCTTTGTTGACCAAAATGAAGTTGAAAAAGCTAAAGGGTGAATTTCAGACAGTTTCTTCTTGTGGTCTCAAAATATTGATTTTTTTTACTTACGACTTTATCATGCTATCAAGCCTAGATATAGATCTAAACACATATTTTATTTAATTGAACAAGTGCCTTCAGGCAAATTATATAAATGCGCGGTATCGGTTTAGCCGTTCCTGTCCGGCATTTCAACTTTTTAGACTAACATTTTTTGAAATCCATTTTGCATACGTGTATTTATTCCGTTATCTAATTATCACAGACACATCTTTTATCTAACAATCATGTTGACCATCATGCGCACTACTACAGATCCTATACGGATAGGAGTCGTACTGTGATCGAAAAGTTAGGTCGTATAATATCAATCATTGGTCAGTACAGTTTTTAAACATCGAGCAGAGAATTTACAAACTCGGCACATTGTATCAGAAAATCTGGATATTGTTCAAAAGAGATAATTGCTTGAAATTCAGATTACAAACCACCAAGAAGAAAACAGGTAAATACATCGTTACAAACATTGCTTAATAATCGATACAAGTTCTTGTTCAGTTCATAAAGAGTTTGATACATGAAAATGTCTTTTCGTTGTTGTCTGATAACATATTTACTTCTGAAAGTCTACATATCTTCGCAATTTTAAAATGAAATCTTAATGAACAATTCGTCTTTACGACCGATTTTCATGCAGTATTGCATATACGATTAGACTTAATTTATGACTAAATACGTGCTATTTTTGGTTTTAAAAATGCAACGTCGCAATTCGAAAATCATAAATTGACAGTAGACTACGGGGCCTTATGGCATCACATTCTGACCATGTATACAATGGGTTATCCGTACCAGTTATTGGTTCAAGATTCCTAACAAAGATTTCTGAAATAATTCTGATTGGATGATCCTAGCTTCTCTGCCAAGCATGTCTCTAACACAAATAGCATCAAACATAGAGAGGAGAACACATGTATTGAAGTTGGTACTGATCCTGAGATAAACAAAGTATATCCATTATGTGTACATATTGCAGCAATTAAAATGCCTCGTTCTGGATTTGGTTTATTATCGATTCGAGTAGACATTCAGGATCTTCGATGATGATGAAGTATGTTACTATCCCCACTCACTGGACGAACGTCTGGTCCCAAATTCACAAAGGATTAGTTTTAAGGATCAACATCAAATATATATATATACTAGATTAGATATTATCTGCTTGGCTATAAGTTGAATCAATGTTAAATTGGGACAATCGTGGCAACATTTTTGACTGCCATTCATGACTCACCACGATACTTATCAATTGTGTTAACGCAGAACAAAGAAAGTCAGTAACCATAAACATAATGCGGCGTAACGATTTATGCATTTTGAAAGAAACATTTCAATAAATGATTTAAAAGGACATTCGTTCCTTTTGAAATTTTCTGTACAACGTATATAAAACCTGTTATTTATATGAAGATCAGATCAATGCCAATCATTTAGAAAATTCCCAACAGCTTTGCTCGGCTAGTTTTTAAAATATTCTTAGATTTAGGGGACAACCCCTAAAAACTGAAAAATGTATTTTACCGAAAACGTTTTGGTTCAAAAAGCATAAAACTTGGCATTCATGAAATTACGCATGTAAGGAATCAAGCAGTAAAGTTTATCATATACTTCTCAAGTTATTTGTATTTTAAAAAATAGTGTTTTAAAATATATATTTTTTTTAAAATATTTTTTACGTGAAAATTCGTTGAACAAAATACGGTTTTCGTATATGCAACAAGTACAGTAACAATTATAGAAGTTTAATAGCAAATTTCATGACGATTGATCGGCTATATTTTTCAATAGAACTTATTATGATTTCAGAAATGCTGAAATCAGGGGATGTTACAAAACGAATTAACGTTTTGCATCCGTTGTCTATAGTTTTCGCGATAATACCTGTTTAATAAATGTTTATAATAAAACATGTTAACAGTTTAAGGGTTGTTTCTCCTGCATTTGCTTACCAATACCCTTTAGAAATAAACACAAAAGAACCTTCTTTTAGATAGTTTGGGTGCGGTTATAAAAATATTGACTAGTTTTGATATGATCGAGTGCATAGTACTACGTTATACAAACGTTTTCACCAACTCGTGAGATTTGGTGTTTAAAACCATTTGGAATAAATCATCGTAAGGAATCATCAGTAGTTTCTTCGATAATTTATCAATACTGTTAATTACTATTTAACATTCAGAATTATCGCGATTTTAAGACATGAAAATTTACTACCACATCAACTTTTGCATACGTTTTGATCATGGTAATTAGATGCTTGAGATACGTCTAAGGGACTGCGATTTTTAAACTTCCGCTCAACTGAAATGGAACGAATGTCCTTAATGTGTTGAATGTAAAACAGAAACTGTTGATTTATTATCTCGTTTCAGAATATTCGGTTCTAAAGAAGAAAACATGAAAGCACATATTTGGTTAAAAGGTTGGTATCGCATATTATTTTGTCTTTGTCGATACGCTCGGAACCCAAGTTCAAATGATTAGTTTTCAGGATCACGATCAAGACCAAAAATTTATGAGCCGTTCTCCAGTAAAACTTGGCTTAATGACATTGTAGTTTATTATGCAATAAGATTGAGATAAATGTCTAAAATAAGAAAACTATCGTGTCCTTTGATTTCATATTTAAGTAATTGCATAGTATAGTACTATCCATTAGCTTCAAGTTTTCTTAAAAATTGTGATTAAATAACATCTGCTGTTGCTTTGGTGGCCGGTTTCTAAAAAGTACTCATATCAAGTAAAAACAAGGGTTTAGTGGCTAAAAACACTCGCTGTTTTTTCCTGTAAACGAACACTCACAAATTGGATACTTTTTATTGTATCGCCTGAAAAGGCGATATATAGGTGTTACTTTTGTCGGCGGAGACAGTGGCGTCGGCGGTTGCGGTGGCGTCCGGATTCGCTTGTCCGGGCTGTATCTCACTCATGCATTGATAGTTTTTCTAAATAACTTGGCATAATTGTTAAAGAACACGAGGCGGTGTGTGCTGCGCAAGATCCAGGTCTCTAGCTCAAAGGTCAAGGTCACACTTGGAGTTCAAATGTAAAAAATGACCATTATAGACCTGTCCGGGCCGTATCACACGCATGCATCGACAATTTTTAAAATAACTTGGCACAATTGTTAAACAGCATGAGGCGGTGTGCAGTGCGCAAGATCCAGATTTCTAGCTCAAAGGTTAAGGTCACACTCAGAGGACAAACGTAAAAAAAATGACCATAATAGACCTTGTCCGGGCTATATCTCACTCATGAATGCATTGACAATTTTTTTAAATAACTTTGAATAATTGTTCAACACCATGAGGCGGTGTGCATTGCACAAGATTCAGGTCTCTTGCTCAAATGCCAAGGTCACACTTACAGGTCAAACGTCAAAATGACTATTATAGACCTTACGAATTCGCTTGTCCGGGACATATCTTTGTCACCATAAGTTTGAATGACTTGAAACTTGGTATGCATGTTTATTGTAATGATTCATAGTGCAGTGCACAAGAACCGTAACTCTACCTTGTGCAGTTTTTGAATTATTATCCTTTGATTTATTTTTATAAAGCATTTCTTGTCCAGAACATTACTTTGTTACCATACGTTCGATTGACTGGAAACTTGGTATGCTTGTTTCTTGCAATGACACAAGAACCGTAACCATGCGCTTTCCGACATTATTGCTAATATTTTGTCAGGCGACACATCCAGCTCGAGGAGCTTCTAGTTAAAAATATGATTCTAAAATGTGCCACAATTAAAAAAATTTACGTCAAAAAATTATCAGATACTGGATCTTTGAAATACCAGTTAACGTCATGTCAAAAATGTAGAGACTGACGTTTGCGACGTCAATAAAAAAAGTAGGCGGTAGTGGTTGGATTGAAAAGTCTATAACTTTGTAAGTGTATGAAATAATTTGTTCATATTTTTGAAACTGTTCACAAGAGTCAATGAGTCAATGTTGGCCCAATGATGTTCGCATCGTTGGCCTAACGTGGGCCAACCTAAGCATGCTATCTAGGTTGGGGCTATACACCGTTGTATACCTGTACACCATATATGTATTGTGTGTGCTTATTCAAAATTTCCTAATAAGTTTAATCGAAATTTGTGTCAGTTGGCAATGAGTGTTGGCTCCAATTTATAATAGGACACTAATCAAACGAAAATACACTTTATCTGTCGACATATAGAATCACTTTGTGTGAACTGAACTAGCATTATTGTTCTCATATTAATTTGCAATCAAAACATGTTGCTTTTTCCGATAATATTCAATTAGTATTTTAATGCTTTCTGTTTATTTCAGGTGGTAAATTATTGGTAGCTTTTCTGATATTCGCTTGCCTTTGCTACGTGTTCTTTATGACGTCATTGGGACGTTATTACATACCAATATTTAGTGTTAACGATGACGTTCAGGAAACACATGAACACACAGTTAAACATGGAAAAGTTTCTGATGATAGTTCTAAAAAAGGTAAAACAAAACTACATGAAACCGACTGTGTTGTCGAGCCAAATATAAACTATGATAAGGATAGTGGATTTTCCCAAAAAGGTTCTAACAGCGGACAAGTGAAGCAACCACATATATTATTGATTATCACTGACGATCAGGGCTACAATGGTGTGGGATATAATGGACATACACAAATTAAGACACCTGTGATTGACAAACTTGCAACAAGTGGTGTCATTTTGGATAATTATTATGTTCAACGGGTATGTACACCTACACGTGGTATGCTTCTCTCTGGACGCCATTCGGTGAGTACGAGTACAGATCTCTTTTTTAATTTTTTAAGAAAAGCATGGCGAAGTATCAGTATCATGCACTCACTCAAATTTACTCTTGATAGAAAGTCACTTCAAACTATATAATAAATTATTCGTCTTACATAATACCTCTATTGAAGTATTCTGTTGTTGTTTGGGACAATCTTTCTCTCCATGATCAACACGAATTGGAGAAAATTCAACAAGAAGCTTGCAGAATTATATGTGAAGCTACCAAACTAATCTCGATTGACAATCTCTATAGAGAAACTTGCTTCGAAACTCTCAAAGAAAGAAGAGAAAAACACATTTTGATAAAATGACTAACAACCTATCGCCTCAGTACCTAAATTCGCTGGTGCCAGATATCGTAGGTGATGCAACAAGGACAACCTTCGAAATGCCAACAACGCCAGAGACATCCCATGTCATACTCAGCTCTATGCAAACTCATTCCTACCATCAGTTGTACATGCTTGGAATCAGCTTCCTCTTAACCATCGCAACTGTTCATCACTGAATTCTTTCCAAACTCAGCTCAATGCTAACAAACCAAAAGTTCCTTCCCACTACTATTCGGGCAACCGTAAAACCGAAACTCTACACACTCGACTCAGAACACACTGCAGCAATCTAAACGAACATTTATTTTCTAAAAACTTGATAATGAGTCCTCTCTGTGAATGTGGCCAAATTGAGAACACTCACCATTACTTTTTAGAGTGTCATTTTTCCAACAACTACGCATCGAACTCTTGGAGCATATCCAGAATCTTACTACACCTTCATTGTCAATCTTTCTGTGTGGCGATCCAAACCTTTCGAGCGAGTCAAACATCGAACTATTCTCACACGTACATACCTTCATAAGAAAAACCAATCGTTTTGATGTATAATATTCCTCTTTATGTATGCAACACCTACACTACGTCCAACTTGATGACGACGAATCTCGATCAACGTTCATACATGAAACATCTTTGGAACCAAATTGGCAAATTGATCATATTTCTATAATTCTATCTTTCTATGTGTCTCTACACTCTTTCTTTAAATCTATCAAACTACTGTCCCTACATTTCTCTCTCCCTTAAATATCCCAAAGCTTCGTCCTCCCCTTTGTTTACAATTACCTACAGTTATAACTCTAACGCGGTATTGGGACCTGTGCCACTTAAAGTAAACAGGCAGATCAGGTACAACAACATATAAGGATATTGGAAAAGGGATTATCTTTTTCAATGTATATAGCTTGGCTATTGTGACCTGAGCCTGACCTTTATGCAAGAATATATTACAAGATTTTTGCTTTGATTATATCAATTTCCGTCAGCAAATCGTGCAATATCGGTATTTCAGATTTGTGTTTGTATTACATCTTGAGCGTCTTCGTGATACTCCCCGATTATGAAAACATACACTCGGTGTTGTAAACGTAGACAATGTATCGACTGTTAAATTATGCTAATCAATAGGTCAGGCTCATCTTAATGTGGCCAAGCTTTACCGTTATTTTAATTTACTTGTTGAATAGAAATGAGCAGGTAAAATACACTTCCGCTCTCCCTAAATCGATGTAATGGTCAGTGATTTCTGTTTATATTGACATTGCAGAATATCGCGTCAGACTTATACCAACAATTACTGCTATCCATAAGGAACGAGTTTCTAAACAAGCTTAGCTTTCTACTCAATCCTTGATTTGTATAAATAGGTTTATGTATCCCGACCACATGTCATGTGATAAACGTTCATAATACTTTTGATACGTGTTCTATAAAATGTGGTACGAGGGGTGTTTGAAAAGTAATGCAATTTCTCTTCTAACTTATTACTTACCGAACCGAATTCAATGAAACTCACTGACAATCTTCATCGAAATCTGCGCTTCAAGATGTACACTGATTTCAGCGTCTGCAACAGGTACTACTTTCATGCACTGCAATACGGTTGACCACATAGACTTCCTGGAAACGTACCTTCGCTATACAGAATGCGATCTTAGTCTAAGAACTTAAAAAAAGTCGCACGGGACTAGATCTATAGAATATTCTTGTAATTCGTCGTTCAAAAACTACTCTTCAGTAGATGCCTGGTGCAAAGAGGGATTTTCATGGGAAAGGGACATAATTCTCAGTTTCATTCACGAATCGACGCTATATGAAAGTGTTTCCTGCACAACCTATCTGTAGAACCTACTAGCTACAAATTTACGTACTGATTCAGGCATTTAAATAGTAGGGCCTTGATCGATGGACAAAATGCATCACATTCGTCACTGACTGAGTGTAATTTTCAAATACGAGCTTCTTAGAATTTCAGGATTCAAATTCATAATAATTCTGTTGCAGACTTCGTAAATGATAGCAAGTCTGTGTTCCGCTATCTGTTACGCTTCGTAAAAACATAAGTTTAAAGAATTAAGGATATGAATAAAATATTTGTTAGTATTTTAAACAAGATCATATTTTAGACACTACCCATGTTGTTAACATCTAGATTTTTCTTCAAAAATGCTGTGTAAATTTGATAACATCGAGCATGTGCGATGAGCTAACTGCCCTGCTGTCTATATTGCAGCTTTGAGACCAATATCTAACTTTTTAACCACATAATGTTTGCGTAATGTTGTATTCGACTGATCATTTTTGTTGTTGTCTTCCAGCTGCTGTTGGTGTGCTTTGAAATATGTTGAATATATAGACATTGCTAAAAGACACCCTACGATGTCTGTTAATCTTAAAATGTTCCTCGTGTATCAATCAACATTATGATACAACCGATTAATGGAAGTAAACCAAATTTTACCCAATAATAACCGATAGTTACATGATTAATACGGCATAGAATTTTAGAGGTAAAATACTTAAATAAATACAAAATGCTAATGTTTCACAAGTTATATTTTATATCAGTGTACTGGTTTATGTTATATACAGGCATCTATGCCAAAATATAGTGACTATTTAACAATTTTATTTGATTTTTGCTATACACTGAAACGTGACACAGTCCCTGTAAAATCCCGAAACTACAAAGATATGCATAAAATTGCATTACTTTTCGAACACCCCTCGTAATTGGAGCTGTGATGCTAATCAAGATTTAGTTTTTGTAAGTAGGTACGTTGATAAAACAGTACCCTGGTGTACCTCAGCCTTCATTTGAAAAGGGATGTACTTTTGACGGTACTCATATCGTAAATTTCCATTTTGTGTAGATCAAGACAGGCCTGAATCGTGTTATAAAGCCAGGACGACAAGCAGCACTTCCACTCGATAGTCTCACCATAGCTGAAACATTGAAGGAAGCCGGTTATTCCACTAATCTGGTAGGAAAATGGCATCTTGGTTATTACACAGATAATCATCTACCAACCAGACGGGGATTTGATCGATTTTTTGGTGAGAAATATACCAAGATAACAGTCCAAAGTTCCAAACCCCTAATTTCGAGTTATTTCAAATTTGCTGCACATTTATCTGGCACCTCAATTTTGAATTATATCATTACATCACAATCTCTTTATTTATTCCGTGTAAATCATTTAGTACTATTGTATGTTTTGGAAATATAGTGGGTATATTCAGTTTGTGCTGATTGTCATGCATTTTACTCATTTACACAATACATTGTCGATCGCTAAGCACTTTTAGAACACCACTTATACTCAATTGTTAGTCCATTTGACAATGTTGTCATGGTAACACAGTCAAAATGATCTCTTTTAAATTAATGTTAACTATTACCACAGTAGATTTTACCTTTGAATAGTTTTTATCTGAAGAATATCGGAGTTCTAATATGAAATAACAAACATTTGCATTTTGTTTTGATATTTTAACGTGAAATTGACAAAATGTATTGTCCTACCAGATTAATCTGAGCCTCGATGTATAATTCGTAAAAGTCCGGAGATGATTTGAGTCTTACCAGCTCTATAACTCTTAACACCTTAGTCAAACTGCATGCACTTTATATAGAAATTTAATAACGTAGTAGTCAAGGGGGATGTACAGACTGAACCAATGGTTCTACTTTGTGGTGTCAAGGTCATAATTCATTGTCAAATGTTTCAATCTAACAACTTGTACCCACTTCACGAACATTAAAATAACATTGTGGCACTGCGGCCTGATGAATCACGTTTCAGTCAAGCAGACTAGCATACAGTTTAGGTCACAGCTCACATACCATTATAGCGGCGGGGATTCTAGCCGCTGTTTGGTGTGGTGTGATTAGTATTGTTGTAGCAGATTTTGTTGGGTCCGTACCTATTGTTCTCCTATTGTACGCTATACAAACGTCATTGTTGTTCTGCAATTTTATGCCTAGATATCACTTGGTAGTTTTGCCTTGGCGATGTGCTCCCGATTGAATAAATAGTCATCAGAATGCATCGAGAAAGGAGCCTCGTGGTCTAAGGTAAGCTTCGGGGAAGTCATTAGAAAATTTGCGAAATTCCTGTTCCAGTTGCCTCCCGTAGCTAATAAAAGTAAGTGAGGAGTACATCGTGGAGGCAATTATGCTCAAATTGACCTAGGCTTTAATTTACAAAACATATATTACTCCCTGCAGGTATCCTTAATGGGCATTCAGACCATTTTACTTACATAAATGAAGGTTATGATGGTGACGATGGAACACTATGGAGAGGCTATGATCTACGTGAAGGTGAAACACCAGCAGACATGGGCATTTATAACGGCACATACTCAACAACATTGTTCTCAACCAAAGCCATTGATATTGTCAACGCGCACATACCCAACAAAGTAAAAACATATTATAGAAAAATATTTTATTTCTTTCATTTTTATAAAATGCCGACCATGTCCTGTATTTGTCAGTCAGCTTTCTGCTAAAATATTTTAGGCATATGGTTTAAACCCGGATCGCCTAATTGGGCGACAATCGCGCTAACCACAGAGCTACAAAGGCGCATTTTATTATTATCAATTCACTATGAGCTTAATACAATTTCAGATCACGTAAATAAATGACAAAAATGCATACCGTAGCCGAATGGTTAGGTAATCCGCTGTAATCCGCTTTCGGAGCGGAAGACTGAAGGTTAAAATTCAACTGGAAGCTAGTCAAGAACTGATTAGCCACCAGCCTGTTGAAAGAATGGCCATTGTAGGTAAATATCCACCAGCCAGCTAGGCGCTAGGCAATACCACAAGGAATTCGGGAGGTACTGTGCTCATGAGCAATGCGTCTCATAAGTCAAATTGGCTAGTAACAGTGTCAAACACAAATACTATTATACTTCTTTACTTTAAACGTTAACTTGATCCGACGTTCAATATAGCGATGCCGGTCAGGAAGTATTTTATTACGCTTTTATGTTTATACGCCAACTTCGAAGTAGTGTTACATTTTAACACGTCTATTTCAGCAAAGTGTACATTTATTTTTATCACATAGCGGTGGGGAGCGGTGGCCTAGAGGTAGGGCGCGTATTGGGATCGAGAGGTCCCGGGTTCGATCCCCCTGGACTACTGGTTAATTTCTCTGAGCAAGACCCACATGCACCACTCCACCATGGTGTAAAATGGTACCTGTGAGGGCAGTGTCTATTCCTGGGGGCCGCAGATCGATGTTGGCTACCACACCACAGGAGAGAAATTGTCTCCCCAGGGAGACACGAGTGTAGGTTTCCATAGTTAGCCCAGTGACCAGGGGAAGTTGAAATGTCAAAGGGTGCTTGGGCGGCCTAACAGCTGAAACTAGCCCTAGAAGATTGGTAACTTAACTTAACATAAAACTCAGTGCTATATAGTTTAAAAGCCCATTTAAATAAAAACGATATTATACTACGTAGTAATATAATAAATATGCAAATGAGGCGGCTGATTAATTCATTTATGTATTCATACGCCCTGTCAAAAGAAATTTAGAATAAACAAAAATGGCCGACCGTGATTTTAATCACTTTAACGTCGTCAGTGACTCGTCAGTTTAGATTGAGCTGGTAGTATACACAGTACTGGTTGGCGAACAGTTTCCAACATTTTTGCATATTTTTTCGTTATTTCTTGAAAACCAGATGGGTTTAAACAAAATAACTTACATTTTCGTAATCCTGAGCTCAAGGCCGAAATCATAGTAACAATTTGATATTTGTGACGTCATACAGCGGGTGGAATTCGGGGCGCAAAAGGGGTCACTATTTTAGTGCATAAATTAGATGTAGAGCACCAGTAGCCGATATTTCACATTTAATAACATATTATACCATATTTTCCCGCTTTGACCCTCTCAACTCAAAGTGAATTATTTCCCGTTGGATAAACATAAATTCTTATAGTTGTCTTTCTTTGTTTGGATATTCACTGAGGACATAATTTAGACATAATAGTCGTTGCATTTTCCAATTAGTAAAAATTTACAATGACGTCAATGATGACGTTTTTGTCAATATTTATCTTACACCGAGTTTCGAATGGATTGCCAATACAAATCATACCTGTTGTTGAGCTACACCTAGATTTATCAAAGACTCAGGAAAGCCCGTGGCTATTAACAGATGAACTTGTTTGTTTCATCGCGCATGTATATTTTTCGTATACAGATGATCCCCCAAGGGAAAGAGGTGACGATTATCATTTCATTGTGTGTATTTCTTAATATTTTCTTTATATTTACGTGAATTGTAGATTTTCTGACACACAATTGTTCCCTTGGTGTAGTTCTTTGATTATACCAAATATCTTCATTTTAGAGCTACGCTAATTATGAAAAAATACCAAATGTCGGATACTGATAGTCATCGGGAACCGATCGCCGACCAGTATGCAAGCTGCGAGGCACAATTGTGTGATATTTGTTGTGGGTCTTGTGAAGATAAAACCTAGGCCCCATAAAATGTCATGAGGTATCGCTTATGCAATATCTTCGATTTTCCAAGCGGATATGGACAAAAGACAAACATGGTTATGTCTGGGAGGCTGGAAATTATCTATACCGTATTCCTGGACAAAATAAAACATCTGACAATCCGAACGAGAATACAGCGCGTCAGTTCAAATATACTAAATAAACACAAACCTTCAATTAAACATAGCATACAATGCCTGTAAATGCATTTTGAGTTTAAAAATCGCATCTCTTAAAACTTACCAATCTCATTCCGGAATTCCGAAGTTATGATGACGTCAAAACTTATATATGACGTCAAATAGTACACGTGACGTTTCACGTTTTGGTACGAGTATGTTCACCTTACCAAACATACTATTTCGAAACCGGATAGGACCTACATAGAATAAAAAAGGTACGTGACGTGATTATCATTCAAAATACCCGTTTCGGCTCGTTTTTAGCACTAAATTAAATGTAATTGAAATACAGTCTCTGTGTTTCACTATGTTTAGATGCTCAGTTATTGTTTTTTTACATTTAAATTGCGTATTTTGTTTATGTGATAAAAAATATTACATTCGTGTCTTTCCATATTAAACTTATTAAACTCGTTGGATAAAAGTTATAAAATACTCGACAGAGCCTCGTATTTTATCACTTTTATCCAACTTGTTTAATAAATTCAAAATGAAAAGTCACTCATGTAAGATCCACTATATATCGCTGACTTGGAATGAGAAGGTCCTAAGTACAAAATCAATATATTGAGAAAACAAGAAAAAAAACTGTCTGCAATTTACTCTTTACTTATGGTAAAACTTAAAAGCTTTTATAGCTTCATTTTGGTCAACATCCCAAGTTCCGATTTTCATAAAAATAGGCTGATTAGAAGCGCCTGGTACTGGAGATTTCAAATATGTATGAGTCTTATAAGGTCGTAAGTAGTAGTTACGAACTTCTCATTCTAAGCCATCGATATGTAAGCATACAAATAATCGACATTTGCTGTAACATTCGATGTTTTACATATTTTCAGCCACTGTTTATGGTTGTGTCGTTCACGGCTCCGCACGGTCCCATTCAAGCCCCGCAACGTTGCATTGACATTTATGGAGACACATTTGGAAATGATACTTTCAAAGCCAAATATGCAGGTAGGTTAGTCTTTCAATTAAATTGGCTTGAAGTGAAACAACCCAACGTATTTGCTGAATTGCAGATTCCGTCAAAATAGTCGGCGCTTAAATTATGTCAGTTTTATATGAACAAATTTACTATATTTATATTACAGATGCATTCAAAATGGACGAACCACAAAGTATGTCAGATTTATGACTTTGAAACTCTACATAGACTTACATCTTTTACGAATAGTTTCCACAAACTTATTGACCCTTTATAGTTTGTTGATTATATGTATAATATGTTATATAGCATATACTCGTATTAGAGTAAAAAACAAAGTAAGTGCGAGGGAGCGATAGCAAGAAAAAAATGTTATAATTTAAAATTTATGGCTATCAGAAGCTTTGAACTTAGATCGCCTGAGTGTGAGTCAACAAACACATCCACAGAACCATGCTTTGGTTGAAATAAATTAATTGCTATAGACATACTTATACATACTATAAAGTATGATCCTCAATCTTTTTGGGATATATTGTGCTTATTTATAGTTTGTTTGCAAAATGACGTCACTGTCAAAAATCGGAGCGTGCTAATCGTAGTGGAGCGCATTGCATCTTTACAAGCAAGGAGAGCGTAAATGCATGCGAGCCCCTTCCATGAAGCACAATGTTCTGATACGCTATGTTACGGTCTGAGAAGATGCAATGCGTTCCACTACGATTAGCACTTTCCACCACGCTCTGTCAAGACCAAAGTTGAATCAGGACAATCGTGACAAATGTGTAACTGTCAAAACAATCGCAATGATGTCACGATTTATCCATGCTCACCTACGATCATCACGATTAGATTCCACGACCTCTACGACCCTCACGCTCGTCACGATACTTCTTCATCGCGGCCATCGTGGGAATCGTGGCTGACTTCAAATGCAGCATTACTCCTGACAGACGACTCGATGTATACAATTGTAGCGTATGGCAAAAATCAAATAAAATTGTTAAATATTTACTATATTTGGCATACAGTGCCTGTATATCCCATAAATAAGCACTCTGGTATAAATATAACTTGTGAAACATTATTAAAGTATTTTACCTAAAAAAATTCTATACCATATATCTGAAATATAGCTTAGCAATTACCCAACATCTATTTAATCCCCGTTTAGGCGGTGCCTTAGTTCATAGATTATTCTACTGCCCTCATTGTATACAGTTTAGAATACAGTGACACAGTGGAACAATCTACTATTACGGTGTTAAAACAAGTATAAATGCTTATATCAACAGTGCGATACCAAACTAAACTCTACCTGTTTAAGCAATGGTTTTGATCTTTTGGGTACACATAAATGATGACGTCACTGTCAAAGTATCCTAACTGGACTTTATATGTTTTGAAACATCTGTAATTTTATTGTTTTTATTGAACACGATGAATGTCTGAGAAGTATAGATAGCCGGCGATAACTTCTAACTAATTGTTATGAGATTGTGTTTCACTTAACTAATATTTTACATTAACCCAGGAATGATATACTGTCTTGACGAAGCCATCGGTAAAATAACAGAGGCATTTAAGAGTAAAGGAATGTGGGACGACACTGTAATGATATACACCTCAGGTAATAATGCATGTGATAAATTTTCATGTTTAGCTTGGCCACATTGACACGAACTTGACCTATTGATTACCATAATTTAACAGTCGATATATTGTCTACGTATACAACACCGATTGTATGTTTACATAATCGGGGAGTATCACGAAGACGCTCGAGATGTAATACAAACACAAATGTTAAATGCCGATATTGCATGATTTGTTTGCGGAAATTGATATATTCAAAGTAAGAACATTGTGATATATTCTTGCATAAAGGTCAGGGTCAGGTCAAAATAGCCAAGCTGTACATTCAATAAGTCTAGGTCCCACTAGGTGAGCATGTGTTTCCTTACCTATGTAATTCCGATTTAGATAAATGAGTATTTACAAAAAAGCAGAAATCGATCGAATTTTAGGACTTTGTGGTAGAAATGAAATTTTGAGCTGTGTGGAGTGGTGACCTAGAGGTAGGATGACGTTTCGGAATCTAGAGGCAATGGTTCAACCCCGTCCAAACAAACACAGTAAAACTTCGTTATGACGAGCACCGGTATCACGAGCACCCGGTCCATATCAAACAAGTTTTAAACCAATATCCGTTTGTATCATCAATACATGCCTTTTGGTTTTTTCGAGCACATGATTTATCTCGAGCATTTTACCTCAATCACCTTTTGTCTCAATCACTCCTCGAGATAACGTAAATTTACTGTTGTTAATTTCTCTGAGAATATTCCCCCATTCGACGGATGTGTAAATAGGTATATTTGAGGACAGTGTCTGCACATTTGTGATATTCCTGGGCAATATAGATCGATATTGGCCCTTCTGGAGAGAATTAGTTTCCGCAGGGAGACCAAAACGTAGATATTATTTGGAAGCCGAATAACTAGGGAAAGTTGAATGTCAAAGCGTGGTTAAACGATTGACTTCCTAAAACAGCCCTCAAAAATTGCATTGTTTCGTTTTTTCCGTTTAATTATTTTGTTTGTTATCCTGGTAATTGGACATATTCCGTTCACTTTATTATGCCCCCCATCTTTGAAGAGAGGTGTTTTGCTTTATACATGTCTTTCTGTCAGAATATCAAAATAGTTTCCGTTCAAGAACGCTTTGCCCTAGGATCTTCAAACTTAAGCTGAAGGTTGACCAGCAACAAAAGATGACCCTATTGATTGTGATGTCAGTTAGTCAAAGGTCAATGTCACTGTGACCTGTACCATTTTCACCAGGGGAATATGTGTTTTACAAACACCTCTTATTTTAATCACATTTTGTCATATTTCCGTTAAGCTGAAGATCAACTAGCTTGCATGCTAGATAAAGCATTTGGATGCAAACTATATTTTCGCTACGTTGCAGTTAGTATAGGATTATCATATAACTATTACCTACTGCTTTTACAGACAACGGTGCCACAATCAAACACCCGGACTCTAATTACCCTTTAAAAGGGTACAAAGGCAATTTATACGAAGGTGGAATCAAGGTACCAGGTTTTGTTCACAGTAACCTATTAAAGGACAGCGTAAAAGGAACTATATCTAAGGAGCTTCTACACGTGACGGATTGGTTTCCAACTCTAGCCGGCCTTGGGCGTGCTAATCTGACTTACACAAACGAACTGTATGGCTATGACGTACGCAAAACTATTTTGTAGGTTGAAACTGTGGAACGGGCATATCACTGACTTAGAATGAGAAGGTCGTAAATACTACTTACGACCTTATAAGACTAATACATATTTGAAATCTGCACCATAACGCTCTTCTTGTGAGCCAATTTTCATACAAATCAGAACTTGTCATATTGACCAAACTGAAGTTGTAAACACTTGTTTTCCATAGTAGGTACAGAGTACATTTCATACAATTCTTTTCTTGTTTACTCAAAATATCGATTCTGTAGTTACGACCTTCTCATTCTAAGCAAACGATATGCCCCAGCTATTGTCCAGTATTACTTAATTGTTCAGTCCTTGCAAACTTAACCTTACAGCATTTCATATTGTTATAGCTAGATCTAGTTTGCGATAGAAAAAAATCGTGTTTTTCTTCATTTTCTGAAAAGCTATTCATCCGATTTTGATAAAAAATTACACAGAAGATGTTGGAAGTTGAATTCGTTAAACAATAAGTTAATTACCTAAATACACACGATGTCATTACTCGGAAACAAGGAACACAATCTTTAACTCATAGCATTCATGCATTATACCATGGAATCGTACCTGTAGAGTATACACTTTGACATTGAAAGTCAGGTTATTCGTACCCGTAACGATTCGGACCTATATATATTATTTCCATTCGTACCAATCCAAATTATTATGAACTTACTACAAAACATGAAATTAAACCAGCAAACTGTGTGGGTAGAAGAACTGGATCTTTTAAAACTGATTTTAGTTTTGTCAAAAATATGACGATCTTAGTAATATCGATCAACCACAATATCTCGATAATGACCCAATCAGTGATAGAATACAAAGTACTTAAATGTACTATAGTGCGCCCATGTCAATATGATAATTTCGAACATTGACCGGGTTGGTCTACTATTGCAACATATGGTCAATTGTATACTAAAATAACACAACTCGTGCACGTTTGATTATTTCACCTAAAAGGCTTTTCCCACACTTTCCCGGCTTTTAAATTATCCTTTGTGCACTAAATTCACACATACTCGTACACGCTTGTTGTAGATCTATAGTAGTGATATTTTCAGTTGTATGTACTTTACAATTAGATCACACAAAGTGTTTAACTGATTTCTAAAGCAAAATAATCTATGACATTTATATTAAAAAATTTTCATTTAATTTCAGTGAAGGGGATGTTAGTCCACGGAAGGAAATATTACATGACATTCTTCAGTGGAGAGTTGTAGAAGGCGATAGAAAATTTAATAATACCTTCGATACCCGCATTACGGCAGCTCTTCGAATGGGCAACTGGAAAATATTGACGGGGGAAAACACTGCAACAGGCGAGTCTTATATGTTGCAATACACACGGAACAAAAACCTTCATAAGACATATTGTTACGGTCCAAAGACTTAAAATGTTGTATACCCCTCGTAGATCCATGTCTGTCTACTTATAAGAATATACTATTAATGTTACTGAACTTGTAGCGACTTCTGTCTGTTTACCGACGCATATCTCTACTGTAGTATATGTTGTAGTGGTACCTAGCCCTCGGCAACAACTTCCGTCGACATGGTAGCGAAGGCTCTCTTAGTCTGGTACCTGGTACCTAAATCTTTCATTACATTACAGTGTAGGTCCGGCGTAATGCTACTGTCATGGAAGATACCAAGGGTAAAACAAGATTGCGGTTGTACATTAGTTTATATAGGGAATTTTAGAATATCCCCCCAAAGTGTGTGTTATGTATGTGTCATTTCGATGAGACTTTGTATATTGATGGGACAATGTATGTTCTTTCCTATTAAACATATTTCATTAAAATGACACAACTGATATGTACAAAAAAGCGCAAAATGAATTAAGAAATATTCCGTACCAGCGTGTTTATAGTGCACACAAATCTCACTTCATATCAAATGCCCGGTTGGCTCAGTTGGTAAAGCGTCTAATTTGGATGTTGAAGGTTCGATTCCAGTATTGTCATATATTGCATATTTTTATATAACGTTATTCGCTGTTATTTTATACTTTAATAAGGAGCATTATGAGCAAATAAAGTATTTTTATAGCACAAATTAAACAAAATATTTAAAAACAATGTAAACAATAATTGACCTACACAGGGATCGAACTAGGGATCCTTTAAGTACAAGCCAGTGGCTCTACCGATTGAGCTAATCGGACAGGTGGAAATTTGCACATTTATGGACTATTAAAACCCGGCTACAATTTTTTTTAATCATTTTATAAACTTTATTTTGAAGATATTAGTACTCTTGTAGCAAATAAACTTCTTTCATTCTAAAGACCATTTTTTCCATTACTATGCAAAGTCTCATCAAAATGACACATACATAACATACACGTTAGGGAATATTCTAAAATTGCATATATAAACTAACGTAAGTCGGCCATTTTGATTTAACTACTGGGCGCGGCCATATTGGTTAATTTCTACATGACCCAAACCACTGTATGATGTAGTGCATGGAACTAGACTCAGACTCTCTGACTGTCCAAGTATATATTTGCACCGGTTGTGTAGATCTGGTCAGGTGTAGCCTGTGTACTGGTAGCGTAGACTCTCTGTCCAGGTATATATTTGCACCGGTTGTGTAGATCTGGTCAGGTGTAGCCTGTGTACTGGTAGCGTAGATTCTCTGTCCAGGTATATATTTGCACCGGTTGTGTATATCTGGTTAGGTGTAACCTGTGTACTGGTAGCGTAGATTCTCTGTCTAAGTATATATTTGCACAGGTTGTGTAGATCTGGTCAGGTGTAGCCTGTGTACTGGTAGCGTAGACTCTCTGTCCAGGTATATATTTGCACCGGTTGTGTATATCTGGTTAGGTGTAACCTGTGTACTGGTAGCGTAGATTCTCTGTCCAAGTATATATTTGCACAGGTTGTGTAGATCTGGTCAGGTGTAGCCTGTGTACTGGTAGCGTAGACTCTCTGTCCAGGTATATATTTGCACCGGTTGTGTAGATCTGGTTAGGTGTAGCCTGTGTACTGGTAGCGTAGACTCTCTGTCCAGGTATATATTTGCACCGGTTGTGTAGATCTGGTCAGGTGTAGCCTGTGTACTGGTAGCGTAGATTCTCTGTCCAGGTATATATTTGCACCGGTTGTGTATATCTGGTTAGGTGTAGCCTGTGTACTGGTAGCGTAGATTCTCTGTCCAGGTATATATTTGCACCGGTTGTGTAGATCTGGTTAGGTTAAACCTGTGTACTGGTAGCGTAGACTCTCTGTCCAGGTATATATTTGCACCGGTTGTGTAGATCTGGTCAGGTGTAGCTTGTGTTCTGGTAGCGTAGATTCTCTGTCCAGGTATATATTTGCACCGGTTGTGTAGATCTGGTCAGGTGTAGCTTGTGTTCTGGTAGCGTAGATTCTCTGTCCAGGTATATATTTGCACCGGTTGTGTAGATCTGGTCAGGTGTAGCCTGTGTACTGGTAGCGTAGACTCTCTGTCCAATTATATATTTGCACCGGTTGTGTAGATCTGGTAAGGTGTAGCTTGTGTACTGGTAGCGTAGACTCTCTGTCCAATTATATATTTGCACCGGTTGTGTAGATCTGGTCAGGTGTAGCTTGTGTACTGGTAGCGTAGACTCTCTGTCCAATTATATATTTGCACCGGTTGTGTAGATCTGGTCAGGTGTAGCTTGTGTACTGGTAGCGTAGACTCTCTGTCCAATTATATATTTGCACCGGTTGTGTAGATCTGGTTAGGTGTAGCCTGTGTACTGGTAGCGTAGACTATCTGTCCAGGTATATATTTGCACCGGTTGTGTAGATCTGGTTAGGTGTAGCCTGTGTACTGGTAGCGTAGACTCTCTGTCCAGGTATATATTTGCACCGGTTGTGTAGATCTGGTCAGGTGTAGCCTGTGTACTGGTAGCGTAGATTCTCTGTCCAAGTA
This sequence comes from Spisula subtruncata, assembly GCA_963678985.1. Taxonomy (NCBI): domain Eukaryota; kingdom Metazoa; phylum Mollusca; class Bivalvia; order Venerida; family Mactridae; genus Spisula; species Spisula subtruncata. The sequence goes on along the minus strand of OY787671.1, from coordinate 11,187,175 downwards.
TATATTTGCACCGGTTTTGTAGATCTGGTCAGGTTAAACCTGTGTACTGGTAGCGTAGACTCTCTGTCTAGGTATATATTTGTACCGGTTGTGTAGATCTGGTCAGGTTAAACCTGTGTACTGGTAGCGTAGACTCTCTGTCCAGGTATATATTTGCACCGGTTGTGTATATCTGGTTAGGTGTAGCCTGTGTACTGGTAGCGTAGATTCTCTGTCCAATTATATATTTGCACCGGTTGTGTAGATCTGGTCAGGTTAAACCTGTGTACTGGTAGCGTAGACTCTCTGTCCAGGTATATATTTGCACCGGTTGTGTAGATCTGGTCAGGTGTAGCCTGTGAACTGGTAGCGTAGATTCTCTGTCCAAGTATATATTTGCACCGGTTGTGTAGATCTGGTTAGGTGTAGCCTGTGTACTGGTAGCGTAGACTCTCTGTCCAATTATATATTTGTACCGGTTGTGTAGATCTGGTCAGGTGTAGCCTGTGTACTGGTAGCGTAGATTCTCTGTCCAAGTATATATTTGCACCGGTTGTGTAGATCTGGTCAGGTTAAACCTGTGTACTGGTAGCGTAGATTCTCTGTCCAGGTATATATTTGCACAGGTTGTGTAGATCTGGTCAGGTTAAACCTGTGTACTGGTAGCGTAGATTCTCTGTCAAAGTATATATTTGCACCGGTTGTGTAGATCTGGTTAGGTGTAGCCTGTGTACTAGTATCTGTCCTGTGACCTTGGACTGTTCAATAACTTCGGTTATGTCAAAAACAAATAGAAAAGAGCTGTGTACAAACACTGAATTATACACAACACGCCTATTGAATATATAATTTAAACACTGTTGCGCCTTATCAATATATTCCCGTCTAAGTTAAACCTGTATACATTTTATCTTTGTTTAATATATCGGTAAAAAACCTTCGCCAGACTTCTTCATAATTATACCATTTTTTTACGTTTCGGGCCCACAAGCGTAACCCCATTTATTGTCCCCGTCTGCTGGTTTTGTGGGGTCAATTTGTTTCATGGTGTTTTGTTGATTTCAGAACGTTTGGTGAGGCTTTACAATATCAAAGATGATCCCAGAGAGAGTAATGACCTTGCAGATACACATCCAGATGTTCTCTCACTTATGTTAGACAGATTGGAACAGCACCGAAATAGTATGGGACCAGTTTTATCATATCCAATAGACAAGAGAGCTAATCCTGTATATCACAATGGAATCTGGAGTCCATGGATGTAGTACATACATGTACGAGACTGAATGTCAACTGTTCAAACGCTTCTACAAAAACGATAAGATAAGGTCGGACAGGAAGGACAGTGTTTAACTTAGACAGACGAGTTCAGAGACCATCGCATGCATATCATATGTACAGTATATAATGCCCTAAGGGAAAATGAACTTAACTTTTAAATACAAGAAAATAATTATGAAAATATCGGACTAGGGACAGCATCACTCACACACATTTTCAGCTGTCAACATGTCAAAATCCCAAGTGCCAGCAATCCAAATCTTTACTCAAGATACAATCATTTTAGCGCAATTGTCGTTGAAAAAGAGTATGGAAAAAATAAAATAATTTGTATAACTTGGCTAATTTGATCTGAGCATGACCGTAATGCAAGAATATATTACAAGGTTCTTGCTTTGAATATATAAATTTCCGCAAGCAAATCGTGCGATATCGGTATTTCAAATTGTGTTTGTATTACACCTCGAGCGTCTTCGTGATACTCCCCGATTATGAAAACATACACTCGATGTTGTAAACGTAGGCTATATATCGACTGTTAAAATATGCTTATTAAAAGGTCAGGCTCGTGTCAAATTGGCCAAGCTATACTGTATATCGTACAACAAATGGAACAGGATAACAGTGATACAAGTGGTTTTCGCTTCGGGTTATTAACTCGAATTTTCGAGCTCGAGCTATTGTCATGATGTAATCGTGTGCATTTGTGTTCATTCTGCATTATTTTCGGCAAATACTTACTGGGTTAGGTAGGACCCTACCTATTGGGTATAGTAGAGCCCCGCCTACTGGGTAAAGTAGGCCCCCGCCTATTGAGTGTAGTAAAGCCCCGCCTACTAGGTTAAGTAGGGCCACGCCTATTGTGTATAGTAGAGCCCGGCCTACTGGGTATAGAAGAGCCCCGCCTACTGGGTTAAGTAGGGCCCCGTATATTGGGTGTAGTAGAGCCCTACCTACTGGGTTAAGAAGGGCCCCGCCTATTAGGTGTAGTAGGGCCCCGCCTATTAGGTGAAGTAGTATTTTACCCGTTTGCATAAATGAGTGCTCGATATAATTCATATATGTGATTTATAAATTTGTCTAAACTTGTGGTACATTGTTTATTGCTTTAACAATGTATTGGTCGTGATTGTAAAGCACTTTTGAACGTGTGGATACATGTACATAAAAAGGGGCTGTATAAATATGGTACATTTGTTACATAATAATAATACACTGAAACGAATGTCTAATTGGCCACCCTAAAAATATTATATCATCTGATAAATCATATCAACAAATCTTAGGCTGTATTATTTGTTCATTCTACGCACTATTCTATTTATTTCCGGAAAGAAATGGCGTATTCATGTACAAAATCATCCATGCGTAACGGTTGGTGCGAAATTGCTTGCTTTTTTGCACGTTGGCCTCGTGCACAGCTCGGAATAGTATCGTACTTGGTATGAATTTGTTCCCTGTTGATTGACCTTTCTTAAAATACTACAATTTGTGGGAATGGACCATGAGGAACGCGCACATGACGTCAGATGCCTGCATACTTTGAACAAATTTCTGATTGGCCACATGCTTTTATAAATTAGTTTAAAAATACTTTAAGAAGAATATAAATAATCGAAATCCCCATACTGTCCAATTCTATTGATAGAAAATATGTTTTTTCGCAGTAATTCGAGCTCAACCTCACGTTATTATAAATATCGCATTTTTCAAAATTACGTTTTGACGCACATATATGGATTTTGGTGCTAGTACTCGTCATTCTGACAGCTTCAGCACGCCCCACATTACTTATTCTCGCCAATATTAATGATTTTCATCAAAGCCAATTGACAGAGAACGCATTCTGACTAATTTCAAAAATCAAACATGTCGGGCACTTGAACCACGTGCATATTAGCCATTTAGCACTAACCGTTCCGCATGGATGATTTTATACATGCATGCGTAATTTATTTCTTGAAATCGATAGACAAGTGCATGGAATGAAACTAACCACACTTTTAGAAATATTGATTGAATATATCGCATGATAAAATATTTCATTGATTGGCCACTTAGAAATTCGGTTAAGTGCAGTAATACTTTTGGAAGGTGTTCTATAATTGCCTGTACGCAATGTTTTTGTGCAGCTCTGGATCAATCAGATTTCGAGATTTGCGCACACAATTCTGTGGTACAGACTTTGTGTAGCACATTATTGTGTGTGCAAGCTGTCTTGTTATAAGGCGAAGCTACCGTCATTCGGCGTCTGCACACTTTTACAATGCTAAACTCTATTTAATTCTTTTTTGTAATCAACTTTATGTACAACTTCACGTATGAGTTGGTAAATAACTATATTTTTACCTTTTTTGAGTCTTTCTATTTCTATTTTTGACCTATGACCATCCCCCCCATCTTAGCAGGTAAACCCACATTAACAAGCTTAGATAGATCTACTGATATACCGAGTTCATGTGCTACACCAAGAAGTACAAGACATCCTGAGAACTGACAGACAGCTGAGAAGTACTAGGTGGCCTGGGTCTACAGATGTGCTGAGATCTACTGTTGTACAGCGAAGTACTGGGTGGTCTGGAGTCTGTAACTATGCATTTCAGCTTAAATACTGTAGCACAACAATACTCCAAAGTCACACAGAAACAGTAATCATCACCTAGCCAGAAAGGCTTCTTTGTTGTAAGTCAAACAATTGCTTTGTTTAGTGATGTTATGTGTTTGCCCTGGTGTTGTACGCTCGTCCTTGTGGTCGGTCGTTTTCGGTCGTTTTCTATTTCTTATTCTATTAATATTTGACAGTCTGCTTAATGTAGTAGGCAGAATGGTATTTGTAGTTCATTAAATGTTTTCTCGTTCATGTTATGACTTGTATTTTTAAGAAGAAATTTATGTTCACAAACGAATTTCTCAACCCCTGTCCGACCATATTTTGTATTTAATACCCATACTTTTAAAGCAATGAACGTGTAGTTAAGGACATTCGTTTCTTTTGAATTTTTTTGTACAAGGTATATAAAACCTTTTATGAAGATCAAATTAATGCCAATCATTTGGGCTAGTTTTTAAGATATTCTTAGATTTAGGGGGTAACCCCTAAAAACTGAAAAAGTTTTGGTTAAAAAAGCATAAAACTTTGCATACATGAAATTACGCATACAAGGAATCATGCAGTGAATTTTTTTTTTGTATTTTGTAAGCAATTTGTATTTTTAAATAATATTTTAAAATATGTATTTTTAAAAAATATGTTAAACGTGAAAAATCGTTGAACAACAAACGATTTGCGTATGTTCATCACGTCAAGTAACAATTATAGAAGTTTCATAACAAATTTCATGACGATTGCTCGGCTAGATAGTCTGAATTGAACTTATAGTGATTTCAGACATGCTGAAATCAGGGGAGGTTGCAAAGCGAATCAACGTTTTGCATCCGGTGTCTATAGTTTTCGCGATGTTTAATAAATGTTTATAATCAAATATGTTAACAGTTTAAGGGTGGTTTCTCCTGCATTTGCTAGTCAATACCCTAAAGAAATAAACACAAAAGAACGTTCTTCTACATATTTCGGGATGCGGTTTTAAAACATCTAGTTTTGATATGATCGAATGCATAGTGCTACGTTTTACAAACGTTGTAACCAATTCGTGAGATTTGGTGTTTAAAACCATTTGGAATAAATCATTCGTAAGGCCTCATCAATAGTTACTTCGATATTGTTATCAATAATGTAAATTAGTATTTAATATTCAGAATTATCTCGATTTTAAAACATGAAAATGTACTACCACATCAATTTTAAACTTTTGCATACGTTCTGATCATGGTAGTTAGATGCTTGAGATACGTCAAAGGGACAGCGATTTTTTAACTTCCGCTCAACTGAAAAGGAACAAATGTCCTTAAAACGTAATTACAGAAATGGTGAGCTATTCATTAAAAGCATCAATGGGTGTTGTGAAGTAGGTTATTGGTTTCCGAGAATAATTTGGATAGTATGACGGTTTTAGATACATACAGTCAGGTTGTTAACGATGAATGCTCATTAAAGAGACATTCCCTATAACTAGCATATTTTTCTATACTATCACATTAAATGAGCTAAATGAAAAAAGCACTTAGTCTATCTATTATCATAATTTGTCAGAATAATGTGTGCGCAAATATCTCTCTATAATTTCAAAAATATATTAAAATCACCAATAATAATTTATCGGCTCCATCGATTTATTATTATGTGGTCAAAGGGAAACAACTCGAGACTATTTTGGCTCGTTACGGAAATATGTTTTTATCCATTTCTCGGTAATTAGTGGGAGCTTTTTGTTGAAAATTTGAGAAGTTTAAGCTATAATGATTCTCAATAATATATAATATTCCCGAATCGATTTAAACGATCAAAGTTACTGGGAATGCCTCTTTAATCAACCTGATATGTAGAATTACATTTTTAGAATGATAAAACTAGCCCCGCTCTGTACATGTTTGTCAGGCTGAAATGTTGTTAACGACTTTGACGTGTGTATATGAAAGCCTGACAAAACTAACATATGTGTGTCTGTATCGTCTACATTCGCTCTAGAAAACTGCCATATACCAGGAACACCGTTTCCAAAGTAGTAAGACAATGCTAACTGGTAAGGGAACGCATAATAAAACAAGTTCCGGTCCACGGCTGTATCATCTACATACGCTCTAAAAACCTGAAATATGACAGGAACTCCGTGTTCGGTCAGGAATTTAGTTTCTTATGTTGTTAGACGATGGTACATGTAACTGGTATGCAAAGGTATGATAAAACAACTCCCTGACTACGACTGAATTGTCTCCATAAGGTATTTAGAAAACTAGCATGTACACTGTGCCCGAAACTCCGTGTCCGCTCAAGTATTATGTTTCTGATGTTGTAAGACAATGTTTGTTGTAACGTTATTCTTTTCTATGCAAGTTCCCTGCCTTCCCTGTCCGATTTCCTCATTGCTTTTTTGTATGGGAAAGCATGATTAAACAAGTCCCGGACTACGACTGACTCGTCTCCATCAGCTCTAGAAACTTGACATGTATCAGAAACTCCGTGTTGGGTCAGGTATTGCCCCGGTCAACGATAATTCTCCATCAGCTCTAGAAACTTGACATGTATCAGAAACTCCGTGTTGGGTCAGGTATTGTTTCTGCCCCGGTCAACGATAATTCTCCATAAGCTCTAGAAACTTGTCATGTATCAGAAACTCCGTGTTGGGTCAGGTATTGCCCCGGTCAACGATAATTCTCCATAAGCTCTAGAAACTTGTCATGTATCAGAAACTCCGTGTTGGGTCAGGTATTGCCCCGGTCAACCATAATTCTCCATCAGCTCTAGAAACTTGACATGTATCAGAAACTCCGTATTCGGGCAGGTATTGTTTCTGCCCCGGTCAACCATAATTCTCCATCAGCTCTAGAAACTTGTCATGTATCAGAAACTCCGTGTTGGGTCAGGTATTGTTTCTGCCCCGGTCAACCATAATTCTCCATCAGCTCTAGAAACTTGTCATGTATCAGAAACTCCGTGTTGGGTCAGGTATTGTTTCTGCCCCGTTCAACCATAATTCTCAGTCATGTATCAGAAACTCCGTGTCTTGACAGGTATTCTCTCTATGGTGTAAGACAATGGTGAGCGTGGAATGATACAATGTATGTCTATCCTGTACTGCTGATAACCAATAAATCCATACATGCAGAGGAGGAATGGAATAGTTACCTCGATGTAATCCTTATTGATTCTGGTAAAGTTAGCTAGGCGAATAGTGTAAACTTAGTTACTGTATTCGGTGGTGCTGTTTTGTGTACCATGTATAGTATAGTGTATACATGCGTGAGGCTGAGCTAACGTAGCCCAGTATTGAGGCGAACTTTTCTCGTATTGTAACTGACATTTTGCGTGCATCGTTCGGGTTTAATTACGGGGAGATGCAGTATAGAAGGATAGGAGGACGAGTGAATATTGGATCGGCAATGTTTAACATTCTGTAAGCAGTGGGAATACAGAGGATCGATTTTCAGTCGGCCGAGAGGAAAACATCTCAGAATAACAAATTTGAAAAAAAAGGAATACAAAAGATGGAATTTTATGTTTTTATTCCGATGGTGAAAATATAAATACGTGTATATTATTGTCTTCTATTTAAGAGTATTGATGCTGGATAATGGCGTTTTAAAAGATGTTTATATATATTTTAACAAATTTGTGGAACAATACGTTTAATTAATGGACAATAACAACCGTTGAATTTAGTAGAAATATTTATTCAGATATATCTAGGATTCGTAGTTTAAGTAACAATAATTTCCTGTTAGGTAATTGAATGCGGTGTTTTAACTACCTAGTACATTGGTCTAAATAGAAACTAGTGGAAGTGTAATATCATGGTTGTAGTATGGTTAATTCAGTGTCTAAAAATGAACAGAAATATCATAGAAAACGCGCGGTAATACATGTATTAGCTGCCAGGTTACATAACATATGATATCATTGTGCAGTATATTACTACAGTTGGAATATAGCAGATACAGGCTTATTGTGAAGTGGTGCTAAACATTTCATTACAATGGATATAAAAATATTGCTCAACTGGATTAGGTTCGCTTTGATTGCTATGATGTTATTTATGAGAGATTCGTTCAGTTTGGATGATATGGTATGTAAAACCACTTAGTCTCTTTCATGTTAATAATATCAAAGTGTTATTATGCAATTAACTTATAGTCCAGTTAGGATTTATTGACAGTGACGTCATCGTTTATGTTTACCCAAAATATTAAAACCATTGCTTAAATAGGTAGAGTTTAGTTTGGTACTTAACTGTTAGTATAATCCTTTATACTTGTTTGAACCGTCCATCGTTTCAATTTTTACTCTGCCGTGATTTGGATTACTTTACCCGAGTCATTGGAGAGATATTTTCGATTCCATAAGTTATACTATTTTGAGGGAGCTGTCCCACTCGAGAGAATAGCTGGGACTACAGTTAACTCAATTACCACCGTTAGACCCAGATAAACAGAATTTACCTGACGGACGAGCTTTTGTTTATAACCGTTCTCATTTAACTTTGAGTCCGTTATACACAAATACACAAAACGTTGGTATTCAATTAATACTAAGGATTCGGATTATATAATGAAACACACAATTACATTGAATTTATAGGATCACATGAACTGTTTTAATTTCCCACCAGACTTTGGATTTAATTTTAATTTCAATTAAACTTGTATATCAACCACGAAATGCCATGTGTGCAGTTTAATCATCTAAATACGTGTATATGTGACAACGATTTAGTGTGAGAAAGTAATGAATTAATTGACTTATAATTGTGACCAGGATCATACATCATGATATTTACAAACATTGGCCGAAGATGCCTTATGTTAAAAAAATGGTTTCTTCAGTACAGTCCTTTCAAAGTCAAATGAGAACGGTTGTAAATATACTATCGCCCGGCAGGTTAATTGTGTTTGTCTAGGTTTAACGGGGTAAACATGTACCTGAGTTAACGGTATTTCCGCTATTCTTTCAATTGGATAGTTCCCTCATTAGTGTTACTTTTTTATTCGACTATATACATTATGGTCAATTCTCTACTAAAATAAGACTGATAAATCGTGCATACTTGGTTATACCAATTTTCTCGCCTTTCATGCTATTCTGAGCGCACTATAGTTTGGATGATACGTATTCTATGATAACATGTAGTGTTATAATTATGATATGAATTAAGATTTACTGTATACTGTATAGTTATTTTATATTCGAGGATTTATTTACGTTGCTTTCGTGGTAGAATAAATCGCGAAATAAAATTATTTTAATCCTAGTATGCCTGAAACCATCAACTTCCCATTTAATCATTAACCGCCAAATCTAAACCCACGAAATTAACTTATTTTACACTGATGTTCACTCTAAGGTTTGGTACAACTCTAAGTCATTCTTGACAAACCCTCATACATATACCTACTATGTGTATTGAACGAACATTTGTTTGAACGACGGTTTGAACCACGGTTTGAACGACGGTTCCGGGTCAGAGTCCCTCAAGGGGCCACATTTAATACATGAGCTATGGTAGATTGATTATGTTAACATCTTTGTTTGTTTGTTTTCGTTCTAATGAAAGACCCGTATGTGTTTTACTCGACAATTGTATAGTGCGCCCAGGATAACGCAAAAGGCGGATACATTTGGTATAGTCCACATAGGTGAAAAAATCAAGCGTGCACGATGTATCAGTGTTATTTTACTATACAATTGACCATATATGTGCTTGTTTAAGTTACATGCAATTGTAGACCAATCCGATTAATGTGTGTAAAAATCACATTATCCTGGACGCACTATATACTGTAAAACACCCGGCCTATCTCGAACAAGTTTTAAACCAATATCCGTTTGTATCATCAATACATGTTTTTGGTTATTTCGAGTACCTGGTCTATCTCGAGCATTTTACTTGTGCCAATCACTCCTCGAGATTACGGAGTTTTACTGTATGAGTAAATTGTACATGATCATTTCGGGATTCGAATCCACAACTCCGAGATCAGAAGTTTTGTGCTCTACCGACTGAGCTAAGCATACTGGCTGTACAAAAAGCTGCAACTGAACGTAAGACGGCATTAAGATTTAACCTTTTTAGAGCAACACCCGCTCAAATACGAACCTAATCAAAATACAACATAATGGATCATTTTCTGCAGAATTTGCATTTAATACTCGAAATTCCCTTCATCTTCGCTAATTAACAGCTAAGCAATTCCCTCGGAAATCTAGGTTTTAACGATTTAATTTAAAATATAATCAAAAGAAAATTAAATTATTTCTGCGATGTTTATTTCATTGAAATAGTTTGAAACAGCAAACCAATGCCCGCAGAGTGTGTATGCATGTGCATTTAATTACACACGTCAAATACCCAGTCGATAAAATTAATTACGCAGACGTAACGCAAATTAATTAAAACGGAAACAGCAGGTATATATGCATGTTCTAATCTAATCGCCTAACGTAAGGCCTTGCCAAATCATTTCTTCATTTTGCGTGCGGGGACGGATAGGTTTGGGCATCATGGGAAATAACAAAAGTTTTTGACCTCCTGCATCTTCAGAAAGTGTATATCGGACGATATTTTTTTTTAAAGTTTCAAAAACTGAAAAACAATTATGCTTTCATATTCATTAGATCATTTTTCGCTTCAGTTTCAACAAAAACTCTCTGTGATTTATTGGACATGCGAACAGTCCATTTTCATACGATAGTGTTCTAGAACACCCTATGCAATTATAAGAATCGTCTAGTTTTCGACGATTGAAAAAAAGTACACGAAACCCATCCAAAGTTTTAATTTGCAATTAAGGTAGTCTAGTATCATACTAAATACGACGCAAGTAATTATTTTTATATTCAATGACTCTGAGAATATAGCTCTATACACTTTAAGCTATTGCTAAAACATACCTTTCATACTTATTCACCTTTACTTGTCCTCAACCCCTACACAGCAGTAGGTTTCACACAAACACGTTTTAAGTTATTTTATTGTGTTATTATGAATGTCAATGCTTGTAAGCCATATACTCAGGGTATAAGTCGTTATGACTTCTTTTTATCGAGTTTGTTTTCCGTTGTTTGACTCTTGATAGTTAGATATGTTTTGGAACTAAGAGTTGACACGAAAATACGAATTGGTATGGCCTAATGATGCCCTAATGATGCATTGTTTAGTTACGTTCATACTGTCGATATTACCAAGTCGACCTTCAAACTAGTTTCACGGTGCTTTCTCTCGCAACACTCGAAACCATGACGTCCTACCATGACATCATGCCGGTGTAAAAGCAGTCAAAATCAGTAGATCATGTGTATCATCTTTGAAATAAAGATATATTATAATAAAAAACCTCGCCAAGTCAGGTTCTACAGTATAATCCTAAGACTACATCATTGTTCAAATACAAGTTATGTCTTTGCTGATCTGACATCTGAAAATGCTGGTGTCTTTCTATTATTTCTAAATATATGAAGAAAGTGAACATATTGTATAGCTGCATTTCAGTGCAAGTTGCACTTGTTGATATATTGATTACAGCGAATGGAGCGAAATATTTCGAGCTAAATTTCATATTACCGCAACCGTGGCGGAGTAGTTAGTGCGTCCACCTTGGAAGTGGGAAGTCAAAGGTTCGGATCTCGGTGGAAGCGGGAAGTTTTGCAGTCGCCAGCTAGTTCGGATCCTGGCGGGAGCGTTAGTCATGCAGCCGCCAGCTAGTTCAGATCTCGGCGGGAGCGGGTAGTCATGCAGCCGTCACCTAGTTCAGATCTCGGCGGGAGCGGTTAGTCATGCAGCCGTCACCTAGTTCGGATCTCAGCGGGAGCGGTTAGTCATGCAGCCGCCAGCTAGTTCGGATCTCGGCGGGAGCGGTTAGTCATGCAGCCGCAAGCTAGTTCGGATCTCGGCGGGAGCGGGTAGTCATGCAGCCCCCAGCTAGTTCGGATCTTGGCGGGAGCGGTTAGTCATGCAGTCGCCAGCTAGTTCAGATCTCGGCGGGAGTGGGTAGTCATGCAGCCGCCAGCTAGTTCGGATCTTGGCAGGAGCGGTTAGTCATGCAGTCGCCAGCTAGTTCAGATCTCGGCGGGAGCGGGTAGTCATGCAGCCGCCAGCTAGTTCGGATCTCGGCGGGAGTGGGTAGTCATGCAGCCGCCAGCTAGTTCGGATCTTGGCGGGAGCGGTTAGTCATGCAGCCGCCAGCTAGTTCGGATCTCGGCGGGAGCGGTTAGTCATGCAGTCGCCAGCTAGTTCGGATCTTGGCGGGAGCGGTTAGTCATGCAGTCGCCAGCTAGTTCGGATCTCGGCGGGAGCGGTTAGTCATGCAGTCGCCAGCTAGTTCGGATCTCGGCGGGAGCGGTTAGTCATGCAGCAGCCAGTTAGTTCAGTAAATAGTTTTTACAGGCCCATCTCTGTCAGGCGCCTGACGAAACTAGAAGGGGTTCGGGAGGTAATGTAGGAATGAACGATACGTGCATCATAAGTCAAAATTTACGGGCCCTTTCAATAGGGATGACACTATCATATACTAAACATCCCCGCCTTTCGCGTTATCCTGGGTGCACTATAGTACAAAGTACTCGAAATCGGATTGAACACGTCATAGAAAAGCAATCCTGTACAGTATTAAATGTCATTGCCCGTAGTGCGTATAACATTAAATCCACTTCATTAACACCTTCATTATAAAATACGTATTTTCCTGAATTACTCACATCGATTTGAGCTTACCAGAGCGATTCAAGAACACTCAATGACTACTGGCTAGCATACTGAACTCTGTCAGGGATTATGCACTTGTATAATTCAGTTAAACTCAGAATAATGTACTAAGAAAACACTATGGTTAGCTCAATGCCGAGCATATCCTTTTTTGCTTTATTTCTACTGAAATATGGCTGGCATTATATCGCTGGCTTAGAATAAGAAGGTGATAAGTCGAAATCTGCATCATCAGGCGCTTCTTATTAGCGCATGTCATGAAAATTGGAACTTATCTTGTTGACCAAACTGAATTCGAAAAAGCTTGTTTTAACATAAGTAAAGAGCGATTGTCAGACAGGTTTCCTCTTTTTCTCAAAGTATTGATTTTGAAGTTACGACCTTCTCATTCTAAGGCGGCGATATATGTGGCCCCGACCGGATTTGAACCCGGGTACTAAATAATGAGTAACGGAGGCACATACAGCTATGGAACTCTAGTAGCTTCATCACCACTTGGCACGTAACCCCCTCCATGACTTCAGCCCTCCCCATACCATAATAAACTTCGTATCTTAAATTTATCATGTCTTTAAACATTGAAGCCGCATGGCACAGCAATTAGCAGAATTGGGAGAGGATAAGCATTCAAAATAAACTATTGACAACTATACACATGTACGAGTATGCATGTAATCTTGTGATAGGCATTGCAAACAGGACTACGACCTCGGATACACACAATAACTGCAGTGAAATAACATATAATCACAAAAGGCAAAGCGTTTCATTGGTTGTTCAAGAATGAAATCGGAATTAACTAAAATACAAGTAACCACCATATAAGAGGTCTAGCAATCGCACAACGCTCAGTGGAGTGGCAAGTCATGGGCAAATAAAACTGTTGCTGAACGTTATATTTCAATCGTAACTACTCGGGTATTTCCGTGATTAATCCAGAAGCTTTAATAGATTGTTGCGTTAGTAACGTCCGAGGGGTGGCGATTTGGTTCTACCTGTAAGGGATATGTTATGTATATGCTATTAAAGGATTTGAGTCAGTTCCAGTGTTAGCACATTTACTCTGTTAATAATAATAATAATAATAATAATAATAATAATAATAATAATAATAATAATAATAATAATAATAATAATAACGACTTTATTTATTGTGGATTATATATTTGGCAGTTAATATTAATTTTCTATAAGGTCAACTGAAAAGAAGAAACAACATGTGAATGTATGTTGAAGTGCCTGGTCCATTAACATATGCTGACGCAAAACTGAATAAACACCCCTTCTAAATTATATTACACACCGTTGGTCAGCGAAACGCGGTGTCTCCAAATTGTAACAAATATTATTTTACTGACACCATTCAACAGCTTACAACATTATTTCTGTGAACTATTTATATCCTATCAATCGATTCCAATATAGAGCAACTTTCAAGCCTCAATGAGCTATTTACACTATCTCATGTCTTGTTATTCCTACTAAATCGGTCTATATATATTGTTTTAATATTGGGATTCTGAGGGCATGTAAACACAATGGACTAGTTCAAACAACATTTTATGGAATAGTAATCATATAGTAATCAGATAGTGCTGACTTTGAGAGAATGTTCACATTTGTTGAAAACTCATTAATTGTCAAATCATCAATTACAGAAATACGATCTATATAACAGGCATGATATATTGTCAAGCCTATATTTTACTAGGTCGGTCGATAACGGATAATTGACATTACGCCAGTTGTCAATCAATACCATTTAAATCAATTTTGACGGTACATTATAATCAGGGTCCAATGGATTAACTTGATAACCTTCGCCAAGTAACCTTCGACAAACAATAAGGTCATGTCAACCGTTTCATGGTTCTATTATTTTGATGTACATAATGCTGGTTTAGAATTACTTACAACCTTATAAGACTGATACATTATTACAATCAGCATTGCAAGGCACTTCTTATGGGTCTGTGTTCATGAAAATCTGAACGTGCCATGTTGACCAAACTGAAGTTGGAATAGCTTGTATTACCATATGTAAAGCGTACTATTCGTACAATTCGTCGCCTGAGTAAAGAACGTTGCTCCATCTCCATTTTTGACAAAAATGAGATTTTTTAGTGAAAATGGTAAATAGAGCAACGTTCCACTCAAGCGACGAATTCAAGACTTTGGAACATCCTCATTGCATCCCTAGGACTCTGCATATATATATAATGCAGTGATACTCTATTTCACTCTCTCCTGACTGTGCCTTATTCACATATATTGTAAGACTAAAACTCATACTTAGACTTACTATTGACAACATTTTCAGTCAGTGCAATTTATTTCCATTAAGCCATGTGCTATTTTATCAGATCATTTGGTGTTACATGGTATTAAATAAAGGCACCCATTTATATCAAAATCGGTACATTTATAATATCATGAGAGAGAATAGAACATTTCACCATAAAAAGTCTGAGTCTGAATTTCAGACTTACAGTGTTCGTGAATAAGGTCCAAGGGCGCTGTACAGCATTCCTGCACTCTTTTGTATAAATGATAAATTGACATATATATCCTCACAAATAATAAGCATGACTACACTAAAGCCTGTCATTGCCTCGTTTTTTTGGCAATGAAGTCGGCCCTGTCCTGCACAGTTGATGTTTTAATATTGTTTGTCGAGAGACATTCTAATTCTGTATATATGTCGTATGCTGAATGTTGAAAACAAAACGACCACGGTTACACAATAATTCTGCTAATGCATTCAACTCGTCCATAGAGAGAAAATTCGCCAATAATTGTAATTAACATTTTACGTACGTAGCCATATGTTAGGGCTAATTTGATTTTAGTACATTGAGTTGGTCACCAACTGTATGGATAATCCAATTTTGATAGATGTTTTATACAGTCAGTATAATTAAATCCAAATGGAACATTTTCTACATATCACTGACTTAGAATGAGAAGGTCGTAAACACTACTTACGACCTTTTAAGACTCATATATATTTGCAATCTGCATTACAAGGCCCTTCTTATGAGCCTACTTTCATGACAAAAGTTGTGTTCTTTACACATGTGTGTAAGGAGTAATTTACGACCAGTTGTTTTCTTGTTTTCTCAAAATAACGATTTTGTACTTACGACCTTCTCATTCTTCATTCTAAGCCTGTGATATTATAGGGGAATGTTTCATTTTTCGTCATATCCACAATACCGTTGAAATTAAGACAAATGGCGCATGATACTAATATTCTATTTGTGAAAGATGTTCCGACATTTCGATGGCTTAGAATTAGAGGGTCGTAAGTGCCACTTACGACCTTTTAAGATTAATACATATTTAGAATAAGCATCACAATGCGCTTCTTATGAGCCCATTTTCATAAAAATCTGAACTTGTCATGTTGACCAAAATGAAGTTGTAAAAGTTTGTTTTACCATAAGTAAAGAGTCAGACAGTTTTCTCTTGTTTTCTTAATATATCGATTTGGTAGTTACGACATTCTTGTTCTAAGCCATCGATTTGGTGTTAATGGCGTCGTAGGCATTTTAACAAGCTGTCGAGTCTCAGTTACGTCATATACACAATGTAAATACGAGTTTATTACTTCCGGGAGAGTGCAAAATGTCTGCAATGTTGAAACAAAAGTTGTGTTATATATCCTCATTTTGGCACATATCACTGACATCTAGCCGAGAATTACCCCAGTGTGACCCAGTTATTGACAACACTGTCGACTAAACGCGTGAACAATTTTATCAGTAGGATTTCCGTCTAGTAAGCAGTTTTGCAGACCATATTCTCATTCATTTTTCTGAGTGCATGTCGCGCCAAGTATTTCATAAATAGTAACCACAGGAAACGGCGACTTCAAACCTTTCGCAAAACTTCTCATTAATTCAACAAATTTCTTTGTTCTGACAATATAGACGGCAAGCGTATAGACTCTTAAGATCGGGATGCTAATCTGTCATTTTATCTTTTTTCCAACTTCGCATCAGCCGTAGTTTGAACTCCGATAGAATTGAAATCATCTGTGCGCGTAATAGTGTGGTACACGCGATGCAATGCGCATAAAATAAATTTATAGCGACACGGCACGCAAACCAGCCCGTGAGTTGTAAATAAAAAACGAATTAAACACGAAGAATTGTTTGTCTCTTTTCAAATAATTTCGGTAGTTCGTAGGAATGATACATTTAATCGATTGTTTCCACAATTTATTTGTTTTTCAATGTTGTTATTGCTAGAAACTTGTTGCAGTCAGTAAATATATACTTCAATTAGGATATTTTGACTGTGACATAGCCGTTTACTGTGTACCTAAATATAACAATGTATAGATCGCCGGCGATAACTCTAGCTTTGTATACAAACATAAAATGTCTAAAAACAACACGACCAGGTCGATAGTTCGCTTGTTTTTAGTATAGATTTAAAGAATTAAATTTATAAAAAGTAATTTCTTACAAGAGTGTACAAAAATTATCACCGAAAGTGCATTTTATTTCATTTTTTATTGTAAGCAAAGGCTACAGTTATCATCGACGGACTATACACCTATTGCATGAACAGGTAGAATTTAGCTAAGATGCACATGTTTGTATAAGCCTTTATTATTGGTAATAGCGGATTCTACCGCTGCGTCACTATATTCCTACCCTAACTTGACTATGTCTGTATACACACTACATTATTTTCAATGAATGAGCTTCGGTGTAACTGTTATATAATTCTGGCAAACGTCTATGTAAAGGCCAAAATGCTAACAAAGACTACTTATATACAACCTGTCTTCAAAGACCAACACTACATATATCTCATATTAGACGATTTCAATGATAGTTAACGTGTTACGGGAAACAACCTATCAATAAAGACGATTTATATATTGCTGTTTCCTTGGGTAGTCTTTACAGACAAGCCTAACTGCGATTTAAGGTTAAGTGCTTCATATTTCTAATAGTGAGAGCCAACCAATCAGATTTACACAACGTATCATTTAAAGCGTTAGCTAGCTATTGGCTTCAAACTATCATATGCGGTTGTAAGATAATCTTTCTAAGATTCGAACCTTCAATACCTAACACAATGACAACGTCCTATGTACACTCAATTAAATGAAACATATCGGTTGGTGTTGTGTCCCTGCTGTATACATATTCCGCAGTGATTTCTTAATGTTTAAATTATTTGTCCAATTTCAAGTAATGTATTTTTATGACGCGTATAGATAACCCGTTATCAATCAGAAAACACCATCACTTAGTTATGATGACCAATGGTAGGCGCACATATGGTCGCTGCTTTCGCAAGCCTAAGAGATTATTTACTTCCCCAATCTTTCATCCATTAAATATAGTAAATATTACTATATTTAATGGATGAAAAATTTGGGACATAAAAACTTTAGTTTGTGATATAATCTCATAGGCCTGTGCTGCTTTATACCAATGTCATTATATGAAATCATGTGAAAAAGCTATGATCGTTTTTTCCTTATTTTGCAGGATTATTTACGGCGATATGGTTATTTAGAGCCATCTGATGGGCGCTCTGGGAACCTGATATCTGATGAGTATTTAAAACAGGCTGTATCCAAGTTCCAACGGCTTGCCGGTCTCCCTGTCACAGGTAATCCATTACAATACAATGTCATAATAATGATTATGTGATACATTACAGCACACTAAATCTTCATGGAAACACTCCTATGGGAGATGAGGTGCTCTGGTGTTTGTTTAGAGTTTTTTTCTCTCTGTCTATCATTTGTAATAGTATAACCGATATCTATAGAATTACGTTAAATGTGGAACAATTGTGTCATATATTTGGTTACAAAGTTCATTAAATTTTGCACTTGGTTCAAGTGCTTGAAGGACTTTGTTAGTGCCATCAGTGACTAGACCTTGAGTCCGTTGCCTTAGCAAAGCACTACGTATCGCTTTCCACTGGAGGTTATCCATGCCTTCTATATTCATTAAACGGGAGGTAACTGAATGAAACAGTTCGGTCGCGCTTTGTTTTCGTCCTGCTAGCCCTAACGACCGACTGCACTTTTTACCGGTTGGTTGGATATTGGTTTATGTCATGTTGTCCAACACACAGCAGTTTGGATTATTTGTTGACATGTTAGTTAGCACTTATAAAGTAGTAAATCAAGGAATTTGGATGGAAAATGTCCACCAATTTTTCATAAAAATGGTTGGCATATTGAACGTCATTTGGGAGTCTGAATCCAGACTTTACAAAAAGTGATTTTCTTATGGTCGATCACTAACATTGCATTATGTGTAAGAGAACATGACGCCTTCAACTTTATGCATCACATGCTTATTCTTATTCGTAACACGTGTAGTATAACATTTAAAATATGTCACTTTATCTCCTAAATGACGTCATTATATCTTTTCTTGCGTCGTGTTTATGTGTTATCCAAGAGGAAACATGAATTTTCGTGTTATTATTGTCATAGGATATAAACAATCTATCACTCGTTGTCAATTGATATATACTTATATCACATGACTTTCGTTATATCCAGGTTAGTATAGCGAATACGTGTAATCTTATAAGTAAAGTGTGAAGTATAAAGCGATACTACATGGCGTGCTTTTCAAAAAAACTTTGCGCATTTTGCGTTTTTAGTTTCATATGATATAAGAATATATCATTGTTGTCAATTGATATATTTATATTAAACTCGTTCAGGAAATATCATCAAGCTCGCCAGAGGCTCTCTTAATAAAATATCCAAAACACGTTAAATACATGTACAGTTTTTTATCAATTGACAACTCGTGGTAGATCCTTTACATATTAAACACGATCGGGATGGTTTGATGAAATTTCCGGAACTCGTTTAATATAATTTTATATCAATTGACAACGAGTGATGGATCCTCTTTGTCTTATACATGTATAAGATATGCTACAGGACTCACATATGGTGCAGCCTTATCTTGTTCGACCTAAAACCTAACCAAAATAACCATTGAATATTGCATGAAACAGTATCACTATGTAGACAATCGATATTAACTTGTCCGACCATGTGCCGTTAAGTTAATAACCCGACAGGAGCACTAAAATTGCCACATATACAAAAATACGCATTCTATTAATGTGTTTCATATCATTTAATTTCTATGTGGGAGATAATTCATAATTATCTTTGGTTGCACAAATAACAAACCCTAGCTTAATTCTAACTAAATTATAGTTAGCGTCCGCACGATGTTTCCATAATCGCAGGGCTTTTAGCACAAGACATAGAAATCTACTTCACTTAATTACTACTTTTTCATCATGCGATTAATCTTAACCGGTTCGTTTAATGTAATTCCGTCGTGCATGGCGTGTAACGAGATGGCATATAGCATGCAGGTCTATTACTTAATTTCCATTTTTAAAACCTACAAGAAATTCGGCGTCTGAATGCAAGTTAGAATATGTTATTTTTTGTTACATTACATTAATGGAAGGTCGAACTAAACAAGGTTGCACTGTATGTGTCAGCAAGATGATACAACAGTCATTATTAGCATAAGGGCTAATTGCGATATATTTAGCTAAACTTAAACTTGCACATGCGACCAGATATTAAGAAAAATAATTTCCTACAAACACTGTATTTTGGATTCTGACTTTAACCTAATATTGATAGTGTTCTGTAAACCCCGGTAAACGTTTGTGTGTTATACCAAATGTTTCTCTCATACACTCATACAATGTATTGTCATGAACCATGCAGATATTCGCATGGCAACCATCTATTATCAAGCTTGTGGCGAATGGTAGCTAGTTTGTTAGAATAAACATAACCTATATGTCTACTTCTGGGTGTTAAACTTCTAGGATGTTAGTTTATTTTTGTAAAACAATACATTTTGTATGTAGGTGTTAGAAAACATAGTTTATGGACTACACATGTGAGTCCCAGTGCGGTGATACGGCAATGTCTGTATGGTGTGCTCATTGATCAACAACGCAAGATCAGTTCAATATTTAATTTGAAAATATTGAGTCAAGCGACGACCGCCAACAAACAAATAAAACACATCGAAACAAAGCACCGGTTAGTGTAGCTTCCTAGATTCGAA
The DNA here is from genome assembly GCA_963678985.1 of Spisula subtruncata. NCBI lineage: Eukaryota > Metazoa > Mollusca > Bivalvia > Venerida > Mactridae > Spisula > Spisula subtruncata. Next base: position 11,166,498 of record OY787671.1, on the reverse strand, counting down.
TGCAACCTTCATTTACAACGAATTCAAAATGTTCATCCGCACTAACCCTCTATACAATGTTCTAGGACATACATGTATCAGACTAAACACATCTAAAACCAATTGCCGCATACGATAATGAGAGTAAAATTCAATTTTACCAACTCTTGCAAAGCTCAATAGTCATTAATCTGCACACAATCAGCTTTTCTAACCAAAGTTAAACTTTGAATACGCTCAATTTTGTATTTGTGATCCTCTTTTCGTTCGGTTGCTTGGCAACAGATGGAGAACACTACAAAATTGGAACGCCAATAGAAATATGCTGTGGTAATTACTGATAAGCTTACGCATCGGAATGGTCTCGAGAGACGAACATCATTTCTGGTTCGAAGCCCCACAAGATATCTTTAAGACTTATAACGCAATCAGCTCAATCTATTGACAAATTGTATTCATGAAATAACAGAACGCCGGTTACATAAATAACCACGAAAACAAATCCTAAATTGGATGTTTATACACTTCTTGAAATGGCTAAGAGTGAAGAGAGTGTATCATGCTTTACCCGAGCTTTGTTTGTAATTTTCTATACCGTCACCTCTGGTGATTTAATAGTCATTTAGCTTGGCAAACTACGTATAAATGTATCTTGAAATAACAAGACAGACTAATTACACCATTTCTGTTGTCATGTATAGATTCATTGACGCTAGCAAAGAGAACAAAACATAATTATATATGTTCATTATCTTTTTGTATATGATTTCCCAAAATAAGGTCGACCGGAGTACGTGTATTTACGAGTTTCTTAACTGTACCTTGTCCCAATCGCCTGTTAATAACAGTATGGAAATGGAACGTTCATCAACGAAACATACATTTCTATTGTCAACTATACAAAGAACAAAGTTTAGAGAACTACAAATTGGACAGGACAGGCAACACTGAACAAAAATAGCACTTTACGAATGGCACAAAATGAAGACACAAAACGTAAAGAAATAACACATAGCTACTACAACAACACGTTACAGAGTTAAACATAACATTAAACAGATATAGAAATTGAAGTTAGTCCGCTACAAGTCCTCATTTCAGGTATCAGAATGTTTAATGTATGTCATCAAAATTTAAATGAATAATAAAAAACTATGGGAATGGATATAATATTCGTGTACATGACTTACTACATTGTACTTTTAAAATGTGCGGCGGCATATTGGAGAAATTATCTGTTAATTCTACGTATTTTACTAGTTCTTTGACGAACATGTAGAACACTCTACAACTAATATGAATAGATTACGTAATACAAAAGTTCGTGCTAGGAGTAGCCAATACTAATTACAACATAATAAAATAATAATAATAAAAAAATATGTAAAACGCATAATGCGCTTATCCAGAAGTTGATCAAGGCATTAAAGCATTGATAATGTTTTAAAGAGCATCGAATTATTTCGTGTTATTTGTACTAGTGAATTTATATATGATTAAATCGGCCGATTGTAAGCTTATTTTCATGAAAACCGGAACTTGTCATGTTGACCAAACAGAAATTGAAACAGCTTGGTTTACCATAAGTAAAGAATACTTAGTGCCGTAGAGACAAGTGTCTAGAATAATTTCATCACATTGGTTAGAATATGCCAGGTACATTTATAAATGATATACGTCTTCAATATGTACGGTGTTACATCAGGATCAGCCTTGTCTCTCGGGAAATACACTGCCTCTTATAACGGTCGGGTTTTTATATATGAATGTTTTATTACGAGCTAAATCTACAGCGAAATCAAATCTTTTGGATAAATGTTTGCTCATATTTGCGCATTCGATAATTTCAAAAACTAATGCGCTCAGGAAATAAACAGAGAAACACACGATTATTTCCGAAGTTTTAAAATCCCAAATACTGAACCCTACAATTGACTACTTCAAAATACCATCTAGAAAATATATGAATTTACAGTATTAGTATTAATACACAGACTGGTGCATCAAGTCTAATTCTAAAGAAGAAACTTACTTCTCATATACATGTATTGCTGTGTATGCCTCGAATACTGCAGATTATTTGCAATTACTCGACTCATACAAACATTACACAAATGTATGCCAAATATCATCCGATTCACTTAGCAACAGAGTTATACATGAAACTTGTGAAGTACTGCATTCGAAGAATGAGTATAATTTTAGTCAGTAATAGTTCTGTATTTTTTTTCTTGAAGCGAAAATACACATACTTAAATACTTAAAGTAATACGCGGGTCGATCAAAAAGTATATCAATGTCATTTGATAAACGACGTCAAACTCAACATTTGACAACACTTGCGTTAAAGTTTTGACTCATTTTCGCTACTCGAAGTGGCTATTATGTGGTTATTTTTGGATGACCACCGTGAACATAGTTTCTTGATTTTCAATTGTTTGTTTAATATAGTGTGCGATGTCCCATAAGATGAACTTCTGAAGTTGTGTTATATCCGCAATTATATAGCGCTGGTCCTCTTCGACGACGTAGCGAACCAACGTGACCAATATTGGGTGTATTTTATTTGGATGTCAACTTCCGTCGGCCTACACGAAATCACTAATTTCACTTATTAATCGACGTCTATTTATATCAGGATAAATACCTGCTCGTTTCAGTCCATGTATTGTTTCCGATGCCATACGTATAATCCAGTTTCAAGCAGATTTGATCGCAGTCCGTGGTTCCGTAAATTCCGATAGACCCGTTTTACGCGTGTATTACCATATAGTGCGATTTATGTAAATGTCGATTTTTTTACTGCAGATAGTACAAATCATGTTCTTTCTGGATTTTATATTCATATCCCGAATTCCAAACTGATCTTTGAACTTATCTGGCCGATATAAATTGTTGACATCGTCAACACGGTCAAGCTTCGGTATCATATTAGCGTCCAGTTGGTCAATCAGTGAGTGACTTGACAGAAATACCACATATGCACGACGTTTTAAGTCGATCACAGTCAAACCACAATACTCACGAACATGTATGAACAATTAGTGGTCCAAACCATAGAATTTCAATGTACTCAATAGCCATGTCTGTACAGTCGTTGTAGCGATTCGTCGTATCTCATTGAATATTTGATATGCGTATTTAAATACAAAAATATCTAAATATTTAATCACAAAAATGAGTTATAGCTATAATCTAAACAGGGATTATGAATATTTATACCTTCTGCATAAACGTCTATAAAATAAACGTCATATTCTAAAAGCTCAGTTTCATCGGTTTGATAAACATCTGAATTGTAAATGATGACAAATAGGCTTGATGATCCGTTAAGCTACATTGCATACAGACTGCATTTTAGTGATGATGTATTGTACACCCGTGGATAATATAGTTATTATATATGACATGCTTGTAGTAACACACCATATGGTTTAGAAATTTGTATGTAAACAGCAAATTACTAAGTTGAAGCACATTCTCAGGCGTTCGTCCGCACGTACGACCTTAAGCCCTTATATGTATCTTAGTAAAGTGTCGCCAATGGCTCTATAAACTTGGCACCTATGGCAGCCAGAAGACTTTGGCTTTAGACCTTCTTTGGCTACCCATTTGTACACTTTTGTAAAATTTGGCATTCTGAGCTTTTCCTTCTAAGGGAAATGTTTGCCGTTGTACACAAACGGGACTGATTCGTCTATTACATTCTACCTTTCTTGTTTACGCAAACAGCAGACTTAAATTAGAAAATAATATTCTAGACAAAACTCAAGAACTATCGCATTGGGACTTCCTGAAAAATAGTTATCATGTGATTCAATTGAGAAATTTGAAACAATTCTCACTTGATCGATTTTCGACATGAAACAATGAAAATGGTATGTTCCAGTCTAAGACCGATCACACAGTGTTGTTTCACCGACAATTTGTCGATATAATGCGGGTCAAGTCTACAACAGCTGTCAATAACACAAGCTGCTGACGTTGATAGACGTCCTCTCCTGTTCCAAAATAGACGACAAAATCATAGATTGATATCGATTCGCATTTTGTATTAATAAGAAACTAAAGTGAACACGACAAGCATGTATCACATGGCGTATGAAGAACAAATAAGGACAATGCATGTAGTGTAAGCTTACAATTAGACTCAGCGCATAAAAGTCAACCCAATTTGTTATCTGCATAATCACATCACTGTGCAACAATACAACATGTGCGAAATTCAATTGGTTTTAATTAACTGTTAACTGCATGCAGACCAGTGCTCCAATGTGTTTTTATTTTGCAACTTTTCCATGACGTATTGAAGATAACAACCGATCTATTGTGTCGTCTGGGTTTGGTTTACATTATATTAACTTTATTTACGAAAGATATTACTGAGATGATTGGATTTATTGTAAACTAGCTTTTGTTTAAGTGTTGAATTACAATAAGCTGTTCGGATCACACAGACACATGTGAAGTAAACTTAGAATTATCCTCCAAGCTTTCAATTATGCTTCTTAGATTATAATTATATAGTTTTCTTTGTACAGACGATATCATATTTAACACGATGTCAATCAAGAAGAAATCAGACAAACTACGGAGGTAATATAATTAACACAAGAAATGTCGCAGTGACAATTGCACGATTCCGTAGACATTGTATTTCGCAATCTGGTAAAAAGTATGTATTTTACATGGTAATAAAACATGTTGAAATAGCAATTTCGCGATTGCATAGATATTTAATTTTAGCTGCAATATATTTCATGAATTAATCTACAAAAGCAGATGAAAGGAAACCGCGATATGTGGATACACAAAGGTCATGGTGATATCTATATCTATCATTTGATATTACTAGACTAAACAAAACTTGCGTACTTATGTTTCTCTCGTTGTGTCTAGTGTATGTTTGTTTTACGTAACGTCATAGCATTTAATGTTTTATCGACTGTAAAATACGTGTAAAGAGTTGAGAAGAAGTTGTATATTTCTAGCAATGATGTGAAGATAAATCAATAAGAAGTTAATTGTACGATTGATGATTAACATTGGATTTTACGTGCTGCATTGGATAGTTAAAATTACACTCGAAATTATATACATTATTAATCTAGCCTTGAGCAGTTCTCACAATATGGGTCACAAATGGTACACATAAGTCTGGAATGGAAATCCTTGACAATAACATAAGTAATTACAAGTATGTGCTCATGATATGTAACTTGTTGTGATTTAGAATGATGACATGGATGGCGTGAAGAGTCGATGTGGAAGTGATACAAAGGTTAAAAGTTATGTTCATTGTACATATATTACATATACTACAAATATTATCGTCTCTGTATATCAATCTGTTAATAGAAAGGCTATATTACATGAGTATTACAAGCCGGTTGTTGCTTTTGACAAGTATATACTCATCCTATATCATACGCGGGCAAAGTGGTAGGCGTTTACTCAAAGTTATTTATAAGAAGTTATGATCAGTGTTAAAAGTGTGGCATCCTTTTTTAAACTTTTATTCGCATCAATATAACATAAGGTAATAGTAATTCAAACATCCATGTCACTATATACTAGTACATGTATAAACAATTAATTCAAATCGAATAAGGTTTAAACAGTTACCTCAAATGCATATTATTGAATACAATGCTCCCAAAATCATATTTTAACTTGCATGTCAGAGTTGTTTGTCACGGGTTCTCCCCTCTGGTAATGCCGGCTTGGGCAAGGTAGTCGAAAGTGGCTTTTCAGCCAGAAAGTATAATACAAATACCAAGTTAAAAAACGACTGTCTTTGTAACCATTTACTGTTCGATTGAATTTTAGAGTACGATGACGTCTTATGGTGGGAAACGAAGTTCATGCATCACGACCACAACCATGTTATAAAAGTGAGGCCCTGATGAGGGAAAATTTTTCATGTTACGATTGATACGATGTAATGAATGATGTGATGATGTGACGATATACATGAATGATTTATAGGAAAATGAATGATTTATAGCAAATGAATGATTTATACGGAAAGTAAACATATATACACTGTGTTATTTTTGCCCTGTGACACGTTTTTAATAGAATGGAAATATACATGCCACTCAGACGCCGAATTTCTTGTAAGTTTTAGAAAATGGAAATAACGCAGTAGACTTGCATGCAGTATGTTATCTCTTTACACGCAATGTACGACGGATAAAGATTAATCGCTTGGTGAAAAAGTAGTAATTAAGCGAAGTAGATTTCTATGTCCTGTGCTAAATTCCCCGTGATTATGGAAACATCTCGCGGAGGCTAACTATAATTTTGTTAGAGTTAAGCGTTGGTTTGTTATTTGTCCAACCAGAATATTAATGAATTATCCCCCTTATAGGAATTAAATGATATGGAAACACATTAATAGAATGCGTATTGTTTGTATCTGTGGTAATTTTATTGCTTCAATCGGGTTATTAACGTAACGGTGCATGGTCGGATAAGTTAATATCGATTGTCTACAGCAGTATATACGGGTTCATGCAATATTCAATGTTTTATATTCAATGATATTTTGGCGAAATAGCTGATTGCGATTCATTCAATATTTCAACCTACCTTAAACTTTCACCGAACATTAAATAACTGAATTTCTTGCATAGTTTGAATTCTGACTTTATCCTAATATTGATGTGTTCATTAAATACCCGGTGTATACTTTCGTCAGTAATGCCCAATGTCTTCTGATGAGCTGCTACCCGTACTCATAAAATGTTTTGACATGAATAGTGCAGGTATAAGCAAGCAACCATCTACTAGTATTGGCAAGATTGTGGCTAGTTTTTGTGGAATAACTATAACCTGTATGTCTACATGCGAAAAAAAGATCCGGCAGTAATAGCAAGGATGGACCGTATTCCCTTGCCACTGCATCTTAACAGTTATCTTTTGGCCGTTTCTTTTATAAAATATCTGTTGATGAAGTTAGAAAACATAGACTATGGACTACACACGTGTGTCCCAGTGCGGTGATAAGACAATGTCTGTATGGTGTGCTCATTTAAGATACAACAGACAACAGAAGATATGTTCAATATTAAATTTGAAGATATTGATTCGAGCCACGACCGCCAACAAATCGATCAGATCGAAGGAAAGAATCGGTAATGTTGCTTCCTAGATACGAATGCAACCTTTATTTGAAACAAATTCAAAATGTTCATCCTAACTCACCCTCTATACAATGTTCTAGGACATACATGTATCAGACTAAACTTATTTAAACCCAGTTCCTGTACACGATAATGAGTATAACTTTCAAATTTACCAACACTGGAAAAGCTCAATAGTCATTCATCTATACACAATCAACTTTTCTTACCAAAGTTGACTTTAAATACGCTTAATTGTGTATTTATGATCATCTTATTGTTCGGTTGCTTGGCAACAGTTTGAGAACAATACAACATTGGAACAAATGCAGAGATGTAGGTTGTGGTAATTACTGAAAGGCTTACGCATCAGAATGACTCGAGGGACGAACATCATTGCTGGTTAGGAAACCTACAAAATATCTTCAAGACTTATAACGCAATCAGCTCAATCTATTGACAAATTGTATTCATGAATTACCAAAAACAGTAAACATTACACCGGCTACATAAGAAAGCGAAGAAAGTGTACAATTCATCACGTGTTCTTTGTTTTTAATGTTCTATAAAAAAGCTAAGGGCAACTTGTCATTTGAATTATATAGCATTACAAACAATATCTTGAAATAATAATACAGACTATTTAAATACACCATTTCTGTTGTCATATATGGATTCAGTGATGCTAGCATGGAGACAAACATATTTATTTATCATTTTTTGTATATTAATTCCCAACAGCAGGTCGACCAAAGTGCTTTAGTTTACGAGTTTCTTAACTGTACCGTGTGTCACAATGGCTTGTTAATTACAGTATGGAAATGGAACACAATTTTACGAAGCAAACACAGCTAATTTGTCAGTGGGAATTATAAAACACCATTAATGCGCGCATCACGACACATTGAAAATTGATTGTGCTTCATCTACGATTTAAATACTAGTTATTGTAGATTGCTTTATTCGATGATATAATCGAAATATTGATACATGTTTTTATATAAATATACCAAACCACAATCCGTAACATTAAAAACTGAAACAATGATTGCCACTGTAAAATACATGCATACAATCTATGTTGCTGTAATGTCAAGAATACACGTACGAGTACAATTTTACAGCAAAGTGAAAAAATCATAAAGTTCATAACTTCATATAATATTTTTATACCATGCATAATAATGTACCCATCCACTGTTAATATAGGGATGTACATGAAATGTTATATAGTTGAACACGTACGCTCATATTATACATTTGCTACGCGAATAATGGAGCAGATTTGACTTTGTCGCTGGAATTGAGAGGATGAACATTTGTTTCCTGACAAGTGTCTAAGATAATTTCATCACAATGGTTAGAATATGCCAGATACATTTATAAATGATATTCGTCTTCAATATGTACGGTGTAACAACAGGAACAATAATGTCTCTCGGGAAATACGCTGTCTCTTACATTGGTTGGTTTTTGTATATGAATGTTTGATAACTAGCTAAATCTACAATACAATCTAACATTTTCGCGTTGGGTTTATGTTTGCTTATATATGCGGATTCCATAATTTCACAAACTATCGCGCTCGTGAATATAAAGAGAGAAGCACAGAATGTGGTTCGTTCCGAGGTTTTAAATAAATTTCTACCCTGCAATTGACTACTTCAAAATACGAAATGCGCACAAGTTTGACATGGCGACAATATATGAATTTACAGTGTAACTATTAATTCACAGCTTAACTCATGCAGATAATAACTCTTTATGTCTTGCTACGCATAATACATACTGTAGATTATTTGCAATTACTCGAGTCATGCAAATATTACAAACATGCATACAAATTATACGCCTAGTCACTTATCAACCGAGTCAAACATGTAACTAGGGAAGCAGTGCATTCGAAGAATGAGTATAATTAAAGTCAGTAATAAAACATTATTAGTTTCCCTTGCAGCGAAAATACACATATTAAAAGTAATGAATCATCTTTATTGCGGGTGACTTTAATTATAAATTTGCATCAAATCACAATAGTTGCATTTGGTTTTTTTGTAGGCAAACTGATAAAGAATCAACTTCACTTGATTTGGATGGGTGTTTCTTTTAACTAATATTTGTTTTCCAATATTTTGAATTAAATTGTGCAATGTTAATTCTGTGACGCCAAGCTAGTTACTACAATTACTCCGAACATTTATGAAATTAACATGAAACTGAAGGATGAATGCCGTGCGACCCGTTCCGATTGCGACGACGGGTGATTTGCATGTAAAAGCACTAAAGTCTTCTGTTATGATATACTGATTACAATGATGTATTCTGTCAGCGGTTAGAAAGGCAGTATATACATGTACGTGGGTGAATCAAAAAGTTCGTAGAAAAATATCATAACTCACAAACCACAGCTTCAAATGGTTTCAAATTTTAACGTAACGTGATCATAAGTATAACAAATGAATCTGTAAAATTTCATTGAATTATTCGAAACTACATGATTTTTACATTGAAACGCACACATGCTGTGACAGCATACCGGAGCACGTCAGCGTCATTTGGTGAACGACGTCAAACTTACGCCACGTTTGTCAATACTTACGTTAACGTTTTGACTCATTTTCGATTCTCGAGTGACTAATATTTAGGTATTTTTGGATAACCATCGTGATAATAGTTTCTACATTTTCAATTGTTTGTTTAATATCGTGTGCGCTGTCCCATAAGATAAATCTAAGTATTTTGCTATATCCGCTATTATATAGCGTTGGTCCTCTTCGATGACGTTGCAAACCAACGTAACCAAAATCGGGTGTATTGTTTTGGTTGTCAAAATCCGTAGGCCTACACGAAATCACTAATTCCACTAATAAATCGATGTCTATTTATTTCAGAATATATACCTGCACGTTTCAAACCATGTATTGTTTCTGATGCCGTACATATATTTCAGTTTCACGCAGATTTTGATAGCAGTCAGTGGGTCGGTAAATTCCCGTAGACCCGTTTTACGCAGATATTTCCATATAGTGCGATTATGTAAATGTTGATTAATGCATTATTTATCGGAGATGACGTCTGAAATTTTAACAGACTTTATAAATGACATCATGCAATCTGACATAACATTTTGACGGTTTTTGGAGGTCCTACAGTTGAGATATTTTAGAAAATTTAATAAAATGTGTTTCAAATTATCCGTGTGCTCCGGTATACGTAATCGCTTTTATTTAACATATAAATATTTTTAAAACGGTTATCATCAGGTCGCTACAAATCTGTGTATGTAAAGAAAATACCAATGTATTCATTCAGCATTAATAAGACGACAATGACTCTGAAAATAAAAAAGTTATGGCAAAATTCTACGAAGTTTTTGATTAACCCACGTATGTACGTTACAACCTACTCGTACCAACTTATTTTTATTGTATAATACATAGAGAACATTAAAACTTATTATATGTCTACAGTGTCACCATTAAAGTAGGGTTCAAGCACTGAAATTAAATGTTGATATAATTATGGAGGTATAGCCGAACACAATCGGTTACTTTATATCAAGTCGTCGGCATGCTAACATAAATTCTATTTCAGCATTTAACTTGTGACCGACGATTAAGCATTAATATCTGAATCCCCATGTATGATGATGATACATTGCACAGTTCGCTGCTCGTGTGAATGAGAATTGTGGAGACCATGAGACTGCAAATTGAAGAATAATGAATGGAAATAAAACAATAATGATATGTTTGCTAATAAACATTATTTGATTGAACTCTTATTGTTAATCAAGGCGTCTACCTTTACACATGCTTATGATACATTGTACAAGGTCACTGCACTGACGTCATATCTCATGGAGTAAATAAAAAATTCAAGCCAACTGATATGATGATATATAAAAACAAGTATGCAATTAACCTGCGAGGTAACTGCTGCACTAACGTTCTCTGACAACATTTACTGATGCTGAAGTACATTTTGCAGATAGTACAAATCCTGACTGTTCGTTCTAGATTTATAGCTATAGCCCGAATTCCAAACTCATCTTCAAACTTATTGTGCTGACTGATACAATGGCCGAGATAAATTGTTGACAATGTCGACGTTTTCCAGCTTCGGTACCATGGTACTGTTTTATTAAAGAATTTTCTGAAATCTTAAAATAACGATCAAATTTTAATTCAGTATAATACATCTACAACTAAAAATGTGGTAAATGAAGCTGTTATACGAGTAATCTAGTGGAAGTATGATGGCCAAACGGTACACCTGTTCAGTTGGCAAATCTAGCAGGGATATGACAAAACAGCCACATACGCAAGATCATTTAAGTCGATCGCAGACAAAACACGCAACTCACGAACATGTAATGCCTTAACAGTACTAACAATTAGTGGCACAGACCATAATATTTCGATACACTCAATTGTCTTTTCTTTACAGTCGCTGCAACTGTTCGTCGTACCTCATTGAACTTTTGATATGCATATTTACCGCATAAATATCTAAATACTTAATCACAAAAATGAGTTATGACAATAATCTAAACGAGGTTATAAATATTCATTCGTTCTGTATAAACGTCTTTAAAATAAACGTCATATTCTAAAAGCTCAGTTGCATCGGTTTGATAAACATCTGAATTGTAAATGATGTCAAATTTGACTTGATGGTCTGTTAAGCTACATTGCATACAGAGTGCATATTATTGATGCTGTATTGTACACAAGTTGATAATATAGTTACGATATAAACCGTTCGCTTCTTGTAAGAAACGGTATCTTTTAGATATGTGTATGTTAACAGCAATGTATCATGTTGAAGCATACTCCAAGATATGCGTCCGCTCTACCGACTGTAAACTATTATATGTACTCCCGACAAGTATTGAGTCGCAAATCGCTGTTACTGCCGAAACTAAAATCAGCCTCAGGACTTTGGCTTTTACTCATCTCGGGTACCAACTCATAAACCTTTGTAAAATTGGACATTCTGATATTTTCTTTCTAAGATAAATTTTGGCCGTTATTCATTAACGGGACTGTTTCAATTATATTAAAGTCTAAAATGTGTATTAAAGTGGTCACCTTGATTTCGCAAACACCGCACTTAAATTAGAAAATTAAATTCTAGACGAATCAATAGGACTATTGCACTGGGACTTCCTGTAATAACAAGTATCACGTGATACAATGACGAAATATGAAACAATTCTCACTTGATCGATCTTGGACATGTGACAATGGAAATGTTATGTTCTAGTCTAGGACCAAATACACAGTGTTGTTTTACCGACAATTTGTCGATATAATGCGGGACAAGTCTAAAACAGCTGTCAATAACGCAAGCTGCTGACGTTGATAAATGGTTTCTCCAGTTTCCAAAATAGACGACAAAATCATAGATTGATATCGATTCGCATGAAGTATTAATTAGAAACTAAAGTGAACACGACAAGCATGTATCACATGACGTATTTAAAACAAATAAGGACAATGCATGTAGTGTTAGATTGCAAATAGACTCAGCGCATAAAAGTCAACCCAACGTGATATCTGCATAATCGCCAGACTTTACAAAAATCGCAGTCACATGCGCTAATACAACACGTGCGACATTCTAAAGGTATAAATTAACTGCTGTAATGTCTAAATGCATGCAGATTTTATTATGCACCTTTTCAAGGACAAAGTATTTTCGATAACAGCCGATCAATTGTTTGTGCCGTTTGAGTCCGATTTACATTATATTAACTTTATATACCTATTCTATAATTGATTGAATTATTGTAAACGATCGTTAATTTGCGTTTTCAATCGCAATACGCTGTTGGGAACACACAGACTATTTTCGTACCTTTGAGGTCATATTAGAATTAATCCCAAATCTTCCAATTAAGCTTCTTTTTTTCTAAGATGTAAATCGTTTACTTAGAAATAATATACATCTCGGAATTTCAGTTGTGTTTTAATAACAAACTTTATAGAATAAAAAAGCTAAGTTATTGACCTAAAATCAAGGGAGACATTCCTGAGTTGGCCATAATCATGTGGTTATAAGGATGTCTATTATTTCGATTTTACTAGTCATGTGCATTGTACAAACGATATCATATATCTGCACGGTATAAATAAACAGGACATTTGACAAAATACAATATTATAAACATAATAAATGTCGCAATTGCGATTGCCTGATTCCTTAGACATTTTATTACGCAATGTGGTAAGGAGACAGTCTCACCTGTACGATCGCAACGTATCCATCTTACATGGCAATGAAGCATGTCTTAACGGCAATAATACCATTCCATAGCCATACTTATTTCGGCTGTAAAATCTTCCATGAAATAATGCAGATTAAAGGAAAAATCGCAATATGTGGTGCACAAAGGTCATGCTGATGGAGAATGTATTTGTATCTACCATTTGGTATAACCAGACTAAAAAAAACTCGAGAGCTTATGTCTTCTTGTTGCATCTAATGTGTGTTTTGTATTGCGTAACGTCGTAGCATTCAATTTTTTATCGACTGCAAAACACGTGGAAAGAGTTGAGAAACAGTTGTTTTTGTAGCAATTCTGTGAAGATAAATAAATGAGAAGTTAATTGTGCGATAGATGATGGACAATGTTTTTTACGTGCAGCGTTTGATATTTTTAATTACACTCGCAATTATATATAAACCAAGCATTTATTTCTTTGAATTTAATGCATTCTAATAAGTCGATTTCTGGCTTTAAATTACTGCTGTTAACGAGGTCAAATAACCTTACTTCTGTTAGGTCCTGATCGGTATACAGCATGTGACGCACTACATTTTCAGCAGCTTCTTCAAATTGCGTTTTCGGGTGATTCTTGACCTTCGTCTTATCCAAGTTTTAACAATAGGAAATGTTTGAAACAAACACTATAGCTGAAGACAGCCAATGAAAACACGTCGGTCAACAAATCGATCGATGGTTAGTCGAATCAGATCATCTGATCCAAATATAGACAGTCATATGTTGACCAGTGATAAACGGTACATGGTTAAAAATCTTCAAAAGCCGTACATATCTGGAATGAAAGAGTTTTTTAATAAATTCAATTAATACAAATAGTGTTCATGATATTTCCATATACGTGAACTTGTTCCACGTGTTTATAACTGATGACAATGTCGTGTGTTATGGCAAAATGAGTCGACGTGAAACTTTTACAAAATTGAAGGCTATACATTATATATTAGTCATCTTACAACTAATATTAAGATGTAGCGGGGACCCTTTTCCGATGCCTTCGAATGAAAAGTACATCGTCGAGGCAACATTGCTCCGGTACCAGTCAGCTAGTCAGGGTAGAAAATGTGTTTGGATAAATATAAATTCTAAAAATACCATGATTTGTACTATCTACAGTAAACGTACTACAGCATGCGGTAAATACTGTCAGAGAACATTAGTGCAGCAGTTAGCTCGCAGGTTAATTGCATACTTGTTTTTATATGTCATCGCATCTGTCGGCATGAATTGTTGATTTTCTCCATGAGTTATGACGTCAGTGCAGCAGTGACCTTGCACAATGTATAATTATGTGTAAAGGTAGACGCCATGTGTAGCAGTTAAAAAATTTCATCAAATAGTATTCATTAGCAAATTATCATTATTTTTTATGTTCATTCATTATTCTACCAGTCTCCACAATTCTCATTTACACCAAAGGTTAAACATTTTAAAATTAATGTAACATTTACTTTATTATGAAAGGTACTACCTCAAATGGGAATTTTGATCATTATGCTACGCCCCTAGCCACTAATTAAATGCTGAAGATCTAATGTGTGATATCATGACGATAATTTGGTATAAAATAACCGACATTTTAGAAATGTTTACGTATACATGTATAATCAACATTCTGCGTTGTATTAAATTTAAATTTCAGTATTTGAACTCTACATTAAGAGTGAGACTGCAGACATGTAGTAAGGCTTCAAATTTTCACTGTATTATGCAATAAAAATCATTTGGTGCGAGTAGGTTGTATTGTACAGGTGTTCTGCCTTTCTAACAGCTGATTAAGCATTGTATTGTAATCAGTATATTGTAAGCGAAATGCATACGTGCTAATCAACCGTCGTTGGAATGGGTCTTTCAGCATTAATTTTGTCCTTTCCTTTGATATACATTTCGAGGTTGTTAACGTAGAAATGGCCAACATTTGCCTAGACTTTTTACATGTAGTAAGTGACTTGACGTCACGGAATAACCCTGTTCAAAAGTACAAAACATTGCACAATTTAATTCGAAATATTGGAAAACAAAAATTAGTTAAAAACACAACAAGCAAAATTAGGTAAAGTAGAGTCTATATCATTTGTCTTTAAAACAAATGCAATTCTTGTTATTTTAAACAAATTAAAGTCAGCCAGAAAAGAAAAAAGTATATTGATTCATTGCGTTAAATATGTGTATTTTCGCTGCAAGGAAAAATAATAGTAAATTATTACTGACTTTAATTATACTCATACGTCAAATGCAATGCTTCCCTAGTTACATGTTTAACTCGGTTGCTAAGTGAATAGGATTATAAACTGTATGATTTTTTGTAACGTTTGCATGACTCGAGTAATTGCAAATAATCTGCAGTATGTATTATACAAGCGAAGCAAAACATAAAAAGTTAGTTTCCGCTTAGAGTTAAACTTTATTATCAGTATGTGAATTAAAGTTACATTAAGTCGTAAACTGCTTTTTTAATTAGCTATAATTTGGTAAGATCTCTGCAGAATGATGCAATTTTAGCACTTTAATTGATTCCTAAATATGGTAAACACCATAAGATGGAAGGAAATGGAATAAAACATGCAGATGGTTTGTTGACAAAATTACAATTTGTTTACGATAAATGTATGCTTAAAAGTATAAGAGGAGCAATGCGTGCAAACTGAGTATTTTGTTCAAAAAACAATTTGTTAAATACAGCATTTGGGGTAATATTCACAAAGCATCTTATGTGAAAACTTAAATATTTTGACTTAAGTTAAAGTATTGAGCCACACATATTTCCAAAGCAACAAAGAATAGACCCTGTTTTCTATGTGATAACTGTAGCTCTATACATAATGCTACTAAACAATGTAAAGAATTGTTAATCTTGATTTTCCTGATTAGTTGATACACTTAAGCAAAATTGAGATTTTAGGAAAATTCAAATTTTTCACTTAAGATGCTTTGTGAATACCACCCCAGGTCTATTATATCGACAGGTGTAGTTAACATTATATCGTCTTTAATAGGTAGCAATACTATGACTTTAATACTTACACTTTAAATTCATATATTGTCGCGATGTCAAACTTGTCCGCATTTCGTATTTTGAAGTAGTCGATTGCAGGGTTAAAATATGCATTTTTTAAACTTTGAAATGAACCACATTCTGTATATATCTGTTTATATTCACGAGCGCAATAGTTTGTGAAATTCTTGAATTCGCATTTACGAGGGCCCATCAATAATTTCGTGAATTAATTTTATGTAGCGAGTATAAATATACCTACACATTTTTAACTTCTAGTCCTTATTAAAATAACATCCCGTGCACAGTTTGCATTTATTCCATTGCTCGACCCATAACCGGAGCACGTGTTACAGGCCGTCACGTGTCATCTCCCGAAATGTTTTGTTTATGACGCACCCAACTTCTCTCGGGGCTTGTATTTCTAATCATGCAGGCTATTTTTGAATTTTGGATATGGCCAGAAGTAGCCGTATAGTCTATTCTGGGTAATAGGATTGGTGCTGTAACAGTTCTATATTCATTTTCTAGATTGTGTCCGAAACAACGCTGCGGCGACGGATTGGCGGATTTTCATGGTATATCAGATTTTCATACACTTGAAATTGTATGTGTTTTCATTAAATAGCCGATAACAACTGATATTTAATTATTGCCACAATAGTTTCTAATAACAGTAGCTTTCGGAGAAACACAGTAATTACAAGTTATTTTTTTATGTCGCAAAATATTATGGTCAATACACTATACCGACCGCCAATTTTAACAACCAATGGCCGGCAAATATGCTTATCGTTTTTGTTTGCTCCTCTATTACCCTTTAATTGTAATTCTATATTCAAACCAGGCAAATTCAGACATGGTTGTCCACGCATAGTCTCAGATTTTGAAAATATTTTGCCACTTTTTTGGTATCCACCCATAAAAAGGATTTCAGGGCTCAAAACTTCATTTTTCATACCGTTGCTATGGCAACAGAGGAAATTCGATTTTTGCTATTTTTCACATTTTTGAAAAACGAATTTTGCCATTTTTATGCCTTTTTAAGAAAGACTCGAGACAAAAATGGCCACCACACACCATAATATTTCATAAATAATGTTACATATACTATTGTAGAACTGTTTTACTGTAAAAGATATGAGCCAAATCGATCGAGAATTTTTATGTACTCATTTTGTTGTGACCCCTTTTCTCAAATCTCTGTTTCTCTAAAAAATGAAAAAGTATGTGTTTTCAAAATTAATTTAAATGAGTTAGCACGCGGACCCAGATATCACACATATATTTTTGAAGACAATTAGTATAGGTGTTCATTGCCTTAAAGTTTTTGTCCGGGTGCAAATAAGATTTTTTTTGAAAAAATGTGCCAAAGAATGGCTTTTTTCATTTTTTAACAAAAATCTATTTTGATAGATTTTACCTTTATTCAATATAATTTATAATAATCTCCATAATAAAGCGTAACAGGTACATAGAAGTATACAAATGACAAAATAAAGTGTTTGCCAGTAAAATAATGATTAATGGTCAACACATATCTGAAGAAAACAATGTTAAAACCATACCCCACCCACTTTTTTAACATGTTGGACCATTTTTTTACCGCATTTCGGGTATAAATAGAAACTTACGCTTTGTAATGGTGAGCTTTTTGGTAAAATATTGCCATTAGACATTCATAAAATAAATAAGCATCTGGCTGTTGCCTTGGTTACCAAGGAAGCATTGTAGAAAAAGGACGTAGTTTTCAAATGAATTCCCAAAAACTTGAGATTTAAGTGGTGCATTTTCTCAATATATTGATAATAAATGATCAAGTGATTTCAGATAGGACAGATCATTAATTTTACATGATGCATGGATAAGTTACTCAAATAGTTGCCATGGTAACCAATCATTGAACAGTGAAAAATCAACTTTTTGACCACATTTTAAGAATTTTCAAAATAATGCTGAATGCTAGTAGATATCTGGTATGCATGTGGTTTGTAAATCATCCTAATAAAGAAGTGCCACATTTCTAACTGACATATGGCCACGTAATCATTGTAGTTACCATGGTAACGAAGCATGGAAGGCGGAAAAATCACTTTTTACTGTATTTTTTCATATAATGCTGCATATTTGAGGATATTAGTTCTTGGTATAGTTCGATTATCATCTTCATTGAAGTGTGTTCCATTTCTAACTGACTTATGACCGTGTTGGTATGGTGGTTACCATGGCAACCAAGCATCGAAAAGGCAAATTTCCACTTTTTAACTGTATTTTCATAATTTTCAAAAGAATGTTGCATGCTAAAAGGTATCTTGTGTGGATATAGTTTGTTAATCATCCTAATTGAAAAGTGCTCCATTTATAACTGACGAATAACCATGATATTATCGTAGTTACCATGGTAACCAAGCAATAAAGGAGGAAATGTCACGCTTTACTGTATTTTCAAAAGAATGTCGCATACAAGTAGATATTCGTTATGAATACAGGGTGTTAATCATCCATATTGAGAAGCGCCCCATTTCTAACTGATGTATGACCACGTTATTATGGTAGTTTCCATGGTAACCAAGCCAGAAAGAAGAAAGATCAGCTTTTTACTGTATTTTCAAAAGAATGTTGCATACAAGTAGCATTTCTGGTATGAATATGGCTTGTTAATCATCCTAATTGAAAATGCTCCAATTTGAAATGGTGTTTTGCCACGTTATTATGGTAGTTACCATGGTAACCAAGCAATTAAGAAGGAAAAAACACGTTTCTGAAGAAACAACATGTTTTTCTTCTTTATTGCTTGGTTTCCATGGTATCTACCATAATAACAAGGTCTTAAGTCAGTTAGAAATTGGGCGCTTCTCAATACGGATGATTAACACATTGTATTCATACCAGATATCTTCTAGCATGAGGCATTCTTTTGAAAACGTAAAAAGGTGATTTTTCCTTCTTTTTTGCTTGGTTACCATGGTAACTCAGTCAGTTAGAAATGGGGCGCTTCTCAATAGGGATGATTAACACACTATATACATACCAGATATCTACAAGCATGCAACTTTCATTTAAAAATACAGTAAAACGTTATTTTTCGTTCTTTATTGCTTAGTTACCATGGTAACTACTATAATAATGATGTCATACCTCAGTTCAAAATGGGGCGCTTCTCAATATGGATGATTTACACCCTTTATCCATACAAGATATCTACTAACAACAGGCATTCTTTTGAAAACGTAAAAAGGTGAATTTTATTTTGCTTGGTTACCATGGTAACTACCATTATATCATTGTCATACGTCGGTTAGAAATTGGGCGCTTTTCAATTAGCTTGATTAACAAACTATATCCACACAAGATATATGCAAAAATTAACATGCGACATTATTTTGAAAATTATGAAAATACAGTTATAAAGTGGAAATTTGCCTTTTCGATGCTTGGTTGCCATGGTAACCACCATACCAATCCGGTCATAAGTCAGTGAGAAATGGAACACCTTTCAATTAGGATGATAAACAGACTATACCAAGAACTAAAATCCACTAATATGCAGCATTATGTGAAAAAATACAGTAAAAAGTGATTTTTCCCGCCTTCCTTGCTTCGTTACCATGTTAACTAGAATGATAACGTGGTCATATGTCAGTAAGAAATGTAGCACATCTCAATAGGGATGATTTACAAACCACATGCATACCAGATATCTACTAGCATTCAGCATTATTTGAAAATTGTGAAAATGTGGTCAAAATGTTGATTTTTCACTGTTCAATGATTAGTTACCATGGCAACTAACTAAGTAACTTATCCATGCATCATGTAAAATTAATGAGCTGTCCTATCTGAAATCACTTGATTATTTATTATCAATATATTAAGAAAATGCACTACTTTAATCTCAAGTTTTTGGGAATCCATTGGAAAACTACGTCCTTTTTCTACAATGCTTTCTTGGTAACCAAGGCAACAGCTACATGCTTATTTATTTTTTCTTTACCAAATTGAAACATGAATGTCTAATGGACATTTTTTACCAAATATCTCACCATTACAAAGCGTAAGTTTCAATTTATACCCGAAATACTGTAAAAAATAGGTCTTACATGTTAAAAAAGTGGGTGGGGTATGGTTTTAACATTGTTTTCTTCAGATATGTGTTGACCATTAATCATTATTTTACTGACAAACACTTAATTTTGTCATTTGTATACTTCCTATGTACCTGTTACGCTTTATTATGGAGATTATTATAAATTATATTGAATAAAGGTAAAATCTATCAAAATAGATTTTTGTTATAAAATGAAAAAAGCCATTCTTTGGCACATTTTTTCAAAACAAATCTCATTTGCACCCGGACAAAAACTTTAAGGCAATGAACACCTATACTAATTGTCTTCAAAAATATATGTGTGATATCTGGGTCCGCGTGCGAACTCATTTAAATTTATTTTGAAAACCCATACTTTTTCATTTTTTAGGGAAACAGAGATTTGAGAAAAGGGGTCACAACAAAATGAGTACAAAAAAATTCTCGATCGACTTGGATCATATCTTTTACAGTAAAATAGTTTTACAATAGTATATGTAACATTATTTATGAAATATTATGGTGTGTTGTGGCCATTTTTGTCTCGAGTCTTTCTTAAAAAGGCGTCAAAATGGCAAAATTCGTTTTTCAAAAATGTGAAAAATAGCAAAAATCGAATTTTCTCTGTTGCCATAGCAACGGTATGAAAAATGAAGTTTTAAGCCCTGAAATCCTTTTTATGGGTGGATACCAAAAAAGTGGCAAAATATTTTCAAAATCTGAGACTATGCGTGGACAACTATGTCTGGGGTCAATATAGAATAGGTTTTAAGTACTTCTTGGAAAATAAAAATGCACTAGTCTATTACCAAGAGTCCATATAAACTGCATGCAACTTTTTCTGAATGTAGAAGACATATTGCCTGAGTAAGGCATAAATCTTTAGCACAAAACATTACTCTATCATACCAGGCGACAATGACATGACGTTAGAAAAATGCTATGACGTCATAAATAGTGACGTCATTAATCTCTTTTTTTATGCTTAATTAATTGGATAATAAATTATCTTTGGCCTTGCAAAATTTCCATAAGCTGTGTCAAAGCGTTATGAAACAGTAGAATTAGTTCACCAAATTATTGATGGACCCACGTACAAGTATAAGCAAATATTAACCCAATGCGAAACATTGTAGATTTAGCTAGTCATCAAACATTCATATATAAAACCCGACCGATATAAGAGGCAGCGTATTTCCCGAGAGACAATACTGTTCCTGTTGTTAGTCGTACATATTGAAGATGAAGAGCCTTTCTAATTGTATCTGGCATATTCTAACCATTGTGATGCAATTATCTTAGACACTTGTCAGAAAATGAATGTACATCGTCTCAATTCCAGTGACAAAGTCAAACCTGCTCCATTATTCGTGTAGCAAATGTATAATATGAGCATCTTCAACTAAAGAACAGTATATGTACATTCCTATATTTACAGTGGATGGTTACATGGACATGGTATAATAATATCATATTAACTGACTGTGTAAATTTTCACTTTGCTGTTACTCTTACTCGTATTCTTGACATTACAATAACATACTTGTGTGAATCAAAAAGTTCGTAGAATTTTACCATAACTTTTTTATTTTCGTTATTGTCGTCATATTTTTGCTGAATGAAAACATTGGTATTTTCTTCACAAACACATATTTGTAGCGACCTGATGATAACCGTTTTAAAACAATTTGTATCTTAAATTAGGGCGATTACGTATACCGGAGCACACGGATAATTTGAAACACATTTTATTAAATTTTCTAAAATATCTCAACTGTAGGACCTCCAACAACCGTCAAAATGTTATGTCAGATTGCATGATATCATTTATAAGTCTGTTAAAATTTCAGACATCATCTCCGATAAATAAAGCTTTAATCTACATTTACATAATCGCACTATATAGAAATACCGGCGTAAAACGGGTCTACGGGAATTTACCGAACCATGGACTGCTATCAAAATCTGCGTGAAACTAGAATATACGTACGGCTTCTGATACAATACATGGTTTAAAACGTGCAGGTATATATCCTGAAATAAATAGACATCGATTTATAAGTGGAATTAGTGATTTTAGGCAGGCCTACGGATTTTGACAACCTAAACAATACACCCGATATTGGTGACGTTGGTTTGCAACGTCGATGAAGAGGATAAGCGCTATATAATAGCGGATATAGCAAAACACTTAGATTAATCTTATGGGACAGCCCACACGATATTAAACAAACAATTGCAAATGCAGAAACTATTATCACGATGGTTATCCAAAAATACCTACATACTAGTCACTAAAGAAGCGAAAATCAGTCAAAACGTTAACGTAAGTATTGACAAACGTGGCGTAAGTTTGACGTCGTTCACCAAATGACGCTGACGTGCTCCAGTATGATGTCACAGCATGTGTGCGTTTCAATGTAAAAATCATGTAGTTTTGAATAATTCAGTGAAATTTGACAAATTGATTTGTTATACTTATGATCACGTTGTATTAAAAGTTGAAACCATTTGAAGCTGTGGTTTGCGAGTTATGATATTTTTCTACGAACATTTTGATTCACCCACGTATATTGTATGCATGTATTTTACAGTGGCAATCATTGTTTCATGTTTAAATGTTAAAGAGTGTGGTTCGATATATTTTTACAAATACGTGTATTAATATTTTCATTATATCATCACATAAAGTAATTTACAAGAACTATATTTAAAGCGAAGACGAAGCACAATCTATTAAGCATGTCTCGATGTTCGTGTTATATAATTCACATTGACAATTTGACAGTGTTTGCTTCATAAAATTGTGTTCCATTTCCATACTGTAATAAACAAACCATTGAGACACGGTACACCTAAGAAACACGTAAACAAATGTACTTTGGTCGATTTGCTTTTGGGAATTAATATGCAAAAAGACAATGAATAAATGTGTTTTTCTCCCCTCTAGAGTCAGAGAGTCTTGTTTTTTCAAGATATAGTTTGTAATGCGATATGTATTGTTTAAACACAAGTCCCATAGAGGCTTTTGTATAGAGTATTAAAAACAAAATACACATGATGAAATCTTCACACTGAACGCTTGCAATGATAGTATAAACATCCAATTTAGGATTTGTTTATGTGGTTAGTTTCGTAGCCGGTGTACTATTTACTGTTTTGTGTAATTCATGAACACAATTTGTCAATATTGAGCTGATTGCGTTATAAGTCTTGAAGATATCTTGTGGGGTTTTGAACCAGAAATGATGTTCGTCTCTTGAGACAATTCTGATGCGTAAGCCTATCAGTAATTACCACAGCATATCTCTACATTCGTTCCAATTTTGTATTGTACTCCATCTGTTGCCAAGCAATTGAACGAAAAGATTATCATAAATACAGAATTAAGTGTATTTAAAGTCAACTTTGGTTAAACAAGTTGATTGTGTATAGATTAATGACTATTGAGCTTTTCCAGAGTTGGTAAATTTGAATTTTACTCTCTTGATCTTATACGGGAACTGGTTTTAGATGTGTTTTTTTCTGATAGACGTCTGAATAGAGGGTAAGTGTGGGTGAACGTTTGGAATTCGTTCCAAATGATGGTTTTATTCGCATCAATAGGAAACAACATAAACGTTGCTTTGTTTCGATCTGTTACACTTGCTTTTGGGGGTTAGTGGCGTGAATCAATATCTTCAAATTTAATATTGGACTTATCTTTCGTTGTAAATCAGTAAACAAGCAATACAGACATTGCCGTATCACCGCACTGGGACTCACTTGTGTACTCCATAGCCAATGTTTTCTACATTCATCTTCAGACATCATAATATTATAAATACTGACATACAAGAACTGGAAGGATATAGCAGCAAGGAACTGCCGTCCACTCCTTGTTGTTAATTCCTGATCTTGTTTCCGGATGTAGGTTATGATTATTCCAACCATCTTGCCACTACCCACCACAATCTAGATAATATATAGTTACCATCTGTATACCTGAATTGTTCATAACAAAAAGTTGTGGAAGTATGAAGTAATAGGTGTTTAGGAAACGACACAGGGCATTACTGACGAAAGTATATCGGATGTTTACAGAATACTGTCAATATAAGGATAAACTCAGAATTTAAGAAATTAAATTTCATAATGCTCGCATGACTAACATTGGTGAAAGTTTAAGTCGCAAGTCAGCTTCTTTAAGACGTATTAACATTAGGTCACTGTCCTTAGTGTTTTAAACTAGGCCAGGGGGTGGTTGTGCCTCATATAATCGCCGTTTTGGCACGGGTTTGTGCGATTGGTTCGCCGGTGTGACCTTGGAGAACTTGGTCGAGTATTGGCTGCGTTTCATTCGGCAATAATCGGGTCATTCTGCATTTTATAACTAGGTCAAGTCGTCGTTGAGCCTCTTAAGGTCGCATAGCGTTCTGTGCATTAATCCCTGCTATATATTGCAGCCGAAATGAACATCTAGAATAGAATAGAACAGAATGGAATATTTTATTTCACCAATCATGGGTCATATAAAATGACATATATAATCAATGGAATGGTGTTATTGCCATTTCGACATGCCTCAAATGCATATGAAATACCCATGGAATCATCCTGGTGACACTGCGATGTTACCACTTTTGAAAATTAAACTCCGGGTATCAACGAATCGTGCAATTGATTGCCAATGCGACATTACTTGTGTAAATAATCTTATATCTGTAATTATCTGTAATTTGTCGAATGTCCAGTTTATCCATACCGTATAAAATCGTTTGTACAGTGTACAAGACTAGTAAAATCAAACCGCTCGTTAAAGAAATCCTTATAACCACATGATTAAGACCAACTTATAATGTTGGAATGTTCTTCTAATTTTCTTCCTTGATTTTATACACATTATTTAGCTTTTATTATTTTCATTCGATGTTGATCCCTATGAAAACACAAACGAATGTTGAGATACAATTTATTTCTAATTGAACGATTAACGTCGGAGAAAAGACAAACAAATAAAACATATGAAGCGTAATTGAAAGTTATGAGGATAATTGTAATGTTTTCACAAATATACTAAAAGTTTTTGTGTGATCAAATCAGTTTGTTGTGATCTAACACAAGCTCGTTTGCACTAAATCCAATCAGCTTAGTAATATTTTACGTAAATAAAGTTAGTAAAATGTAAATCGAACCCAGACGACACTGTTGATCGGCTGTTATAAGGCAATGCGTTGGCCTTGAAAACGTGCATAATAATATCATATTTCGAGCGGATGTCTGCATGTGGTGAGAAATGATCAGCCGTTTGTTTAAAGTCTGACGATTGTGCAGATAAAATATTGAGTTGACATTTATGCGCTGAGTATATTTGTAACCTAACACTACATGCATTGTCCTTATTTGTTCTTCATACGTCATGCGATACATTCGTGCCATGTTCACTTTGGTTGCATATGAATACTACATGCGAATCGATATCAATCTATGATTTTGTTGTCTATTTTGGAAACTGGAGAAAAACATCTATTAACGTCAACAGCTAGTGACGTTATTGACAGCTGTTTTAGACTTGTCCAGTATTATATCGACAATTTGTCGATTAAACAACACTGTGTGATCGGTCCTAGACTGTAACATACCATTTCCATGATCACATGTTGAAAGACGTTTTTGATAGTTGTTTCAAAATTCACAATTGTATCACGTAATAAGTGTAATTACAGGAAGTCCCAATGCGATAGTTTTGGAGATTGTCTTGCATCTTAATTTCAGTCCGGTGTTTGCGTTAACAAGTTGGCCACTTTAATTATTACTTGTTCGAATGTTATATAATTGAATCTGTCCCGTTAATGCATATCGGCCAAAATTTGTCTAAGAAAAAACAATGAATGCCCCAATTTTACAATATGGTCAAAAGTCAAAGTCGTAGGTGCTGCCATTGGTGTCGGGTATAGCAATCGGTTTGCGATTCAATGACCTTTGTGGGTAAACGAAAAACATAACAGTGTGTAGAGCGGACTTATGCCTAAGGTGCATCAACTTGCTGCTTACAGACACACTTTCAAAACGTATGGTATTTTACTAGAAACGTATCGTATAATAACATTGGTACACTATTTTAGAATTGTCTTGATGTATGTTACCATGCAAACCAAAATAGCCGGATTTAATTTGATTCAAATTTAACCTGATATATGTTTATTTGGATCAGCCATAATAAAACATGTAAAATATGTGTGTGTTATGTACAAGAGACTTGCCCAACTTCCCCAAATTTCATGGTTTTTTTTTAAAAGAGAACATTTTGGTTGTGAGGGTAACATCACGAATCTGGCCGTTTTTCACTTGAAATTGGGATTTTTTAAAAAATGTTTATTTTTTGTACTCTACACATATCCAGGTATCAGAAACTGTGAATAACTCATTTTCGCCCAGATACTCATTTCGGCCATATTTCTCAGATACAAACACATATTTTCACTGTATTATCAACTGATGTACAATACATCATTAGTAATGTGCACTTTGTATGCAATGTAGCTTATCAAACCATCAAAGGTATTTTGTCATCATTTACAATTCAGATATTTATCAAACCGAAGAAACTGAGCTATTAGAATATTATATTAATTTTATAGACGTTTATGCAGAAAGTATGAATATTTATACCCCCTGTTTAGATTATTGCTATAACTCATTTTTGTGATTAAATATTTAGATATTTTTGCAGTAAATAAGCATATCAAATGTTCAATGAGATACGACGTATGTAGCGACTGTAAAGATTGTCTTCATTTCGTGGTTACTAGTGTTAATGTAAAAATGACAAACATGTTCCGAATCGTTGTAGAAATAGCCTTGACGTCATGGAATAACCCTGTTTAAAAGTGCAACAAATCTAAAATTTAATTCAAAATATTGGAAAACAGAAATTAGTAAAAATATTATTCCAGATCAATAAAAGTATATTCTATGTTATTTTGCTTTCAAAAAACAAATGCAACTACTGATTTGAAACAAAAATAATTAAAGTCATCCACAAAAGGAGATATTTAATTAATTACTTTAAATATGTGAAGTTTCGCTGCAAGGTAAACATAGTGAATTATTACTGACTATAGTTATACACATACGTCAAATGCAATGCTTCGCTAGTTACCTGTTTAACTCGGTTGCTAAGTGAATAGGATTATTAACTGTATGCATTTTTTAATGTTTGCATGACTCGATTTATTGCAAATAATCTGCATTATGTGTAAAACAAACGTAGCAATTAAGACATAAAGAGTTAGTTTCTGCTTAGAGTACAACTCTGTTATCAGTCTGTGGATTAATACTTACAGCGTGTTAAAAAAGTTCGTAAACACTTGATTTTGTTCAATAAATGCATAACCATTCAACATACATTTTTAAAAATTGGTTAGAATGTAGAACTATTCCTTCTCTTCATATTGTGTGAATTAAATGCTTTTATCTGCAAGAATATATGCCCGTGACGACATGACGTCATCACTGGTGATTTTGTAAACAGCGACTAAACGAGCAGTTTTTTTCGGAAGGCGCTGATGTTGATAAACTATTAATTTCTCCACAAAGGCTCAATGCTATTTCATACCGTGTAGCTGGTTATTTAATAAATGAAATATCAAGCATTCTGTGTGTTTCCCGCGGTTGGATTGCTAAGTGAAAGACCAACTATAGAAAAGAGGGTAGCGCTTCGGGTTTTAAACATTTTGGATGCCCCAACGGGATCGGAGCATGGGTTTAGAATGTAACAAACAAAATTAAAAATAATATATGTAAATATTGTTTTGGAACTGTTTGCAAAAGCACCGGCAAATGCTTGAAATATTTAAGTCATGTTATTGTATGGAGTTGCATGTGCTAAGACACAAAAGGTCTTCGTTTAAATACCCCACACACCTGTATCTGACTGCCAGGTATTATAAGATAAAACTTGCTTTGTTCGAAAATATTAAAACTTTTCTGCTCATGACTGGGGTACATTTGTCTTCTATGATAAGTTTATTGAATAGTTGGTCGACAGGCCAAACAAAATGATGTCATACAGGGATCTTAGGACGATATTGTTCCATACGTAAGCAACGTCAAGAACATTGAATAACGTTGGGCTTTAGGAGCAATGGACACATATGTCCTAACTATGTCCTAAAATAATTTTTGTTGGTAAAAGTGTAGTGAGGCCTTATACTTACACAAAAGCAAAACATACCCATACCAAAATCGGTAACCATGGCAACACCACAAATATGCGTCTCATTCCATATACAGAATCGACTGAATTTGTTCTGGAAGTTGCCCGTCGCGTATCCTTGCCAGGATCCGGAAACACATTCATGATCATGTTTACCACTTGACACCCAAACACGAATGATCAGGCAAAGAGAAGACCACTTGAGTATAATGGACTCTCGCATTAACAAAGATTGGGTACCTAAAGCTTTGAAGTCATTTTGACGTCTTCCTCATTTTGTTTCGTCAGGTGAGACTATTAAACCCTTACATATATCATATATTGCATGTCAGGTCAACTTGAAAAATACAAAAAAAAACAAAGGAAGTCAATGTTGTTGCTAATATGTCATAAAAATGTTAAATTGTATGTTAAAAATAAAATGCCAGATAAAATAACAATGTCTACGAACTTTTTTAACACCCTATATACTGTAAATTCATAAATTGTCGCCATGTCAAAATTGTGTACATTTAATATTTTGATGTAGCCAATTACAGAGTCAAAATGTTCGACTCATATCTTCGTAAAGAATCACATCCAGTGTTTTTTGTTTCTTTTCAGGAAAACAATATTTTTTCGAATGCGCACTTACGAGTACGAGCGAACATTAATCCAACGCTAAATTGATAAATTTTACTGTAGATTTAGCTAGCAGTAAAAGATCCATGAATAAAAACCGACCGATATTAGAGGCAGCGTATTTCCCAAGAGACACTACTGCTCTTGTTGTTACACCGTACATATGAGGACGAATATCTTTTGTAAATGTATCTGGAATATTCTAACCATTGTAGTGAAATTATCTTAGACACTTGTCAGAAAACAAATGTACATCTTCTCAATTCCAAAGACAAAGTCAAACCTGCTCCATTATTCGTGTAGCAAATGTATAATATGATCGGACATGTTCAACTATATAACAGTTTATGTACATCCCTATATGAACAGTGGATGAGTACGTGTACATGGTATAATATTTTAGTATTATATGAACTTTATAAATTTTCACTTTACTAGTATTTTTGACATCACAATAACATACATTGTATGCATGTATTTTACAGTGAAAATAAATGTTTCATGTTTTAATATTTAAGAGTAAGGTTCGGTATATTTGTATACAAATACATGTAATAATATTTCGATTTTATCATCACATAAAGTAATCTACAAGAACTAAATTTAAAGCAATGATGAAGCACAATCTATTCAATATGCCTTGATGTTCACGATATAATTATGATGTTATATAATCACATTGACAATTTGACAGTGTAAGTTTCGTACATTTGTATTCCATTTCCTCCATACTGTAATTAACAAGCCATTGGAACACGGTACAGTTAAGAAACTCGTATACTTATGTACTTTGGTCGACCTACTTTTTGAAATTAATATACAAAAAGAAAATAAATAAATATGCTTGTCTTCCCACTAGCATCAATGAATCCATATATGACAACAGAAATGGAGGAAATAGTCTTGTTATTTCAAGATATAATTTGCTAGGCTATATAATTTTAAAGGCAAGCCCCTGAGGCTTTTGTATAGAACATTAAATACAAAGCACACGCGATGTATTATGCACTCACTTCACCTTTAGCCTTTTCAAGAAGTGTATAAACATCTAATTTATGATTTGTTTATTTGGTTACTTATGTAAGTGGGGTACTATTTACTGTTTTGGGTAATTCATGAATACAATTTGTCAATTGATTGAGCTGATTGCTTTATCATTCTTGAAGACATGTTGTGGGTTTTTGAACCAGAATGATATGCGTCCCTCGAGACAATTCGGATGCGTAAGCCTATCAGTAATTACCACAGCATATCTCTATTTTCGTTCCAATTTTGTATTGTACTCCATCTGTTGCCAAGCAACCAAACGAACAGATGCTCCTCAATACAGAATTAAGCGTATTTAATGCCAATTTTGGTTAGAAAAGTTGATTGTGTGCAGATTAATGACTATTGAGCTTTTCCAGAGTTGATCAATTTGAATTTTACTCTCATTATCGTATACGGAAACTGGTTTTAGATGTTTTTATTCTAATACATGTATATAATTTTATTTTGTATAGAGGGTAAGTGTGGGTGAACTTGTTTAATTCGTTCCAAATGATGGTACAGTATTATTCGCATCAATAGGAAACAACCATACCGGTGCTTTTATTCGATCTGTTCTATTTGTTTGTTGGTGGTTGTGGCTTGAATCATTATCTTCAAATTTAATATTGAACTGATCTTCTGTTGTTGATCAATGAATACACAATACAGAGATTGCCGCACTGGGACTCGCTTGTGTACTCCACAGCCAAGAACTGGAAGGATGACCATTTTTGTAGCAGCAAGGAACTGCCGTCCACTCCTTGTTGTTACTTCCTGATCTTGTTTCCGGATGTAGGTTATGATTATTCCAACCATCTTGCCACTACCCACCACCATTTAGATAATATATAGTTTCCATTTGAATACCTGAATTGTTCATAACAAAAATATGTGCATTGGGGCCTTGGGGAATTTGATCGAGTATTGGATGCGTTTCATTCGGCAATATCCGCTATTATATAATTTCTTTGTGAAAGTAGGTCATTCTGAATTTTATTGGCGGGGACTGGGATTTTAATTGTTTCTTCGACTTATGTGTGGGCATTGCTCAGTTTAGTTGCTAGGAATATGTAATATTATTTCCCACACCATTCCTACCTTGCCCATTATATAACTAGGTCAAGTCGTAGTTGTGCCTCTTTAGGTCGCATAACGTTTTTTTTTAAACAAGGTCACGCCCCGGGTTTATTGTGCCTCATTTGGTCGCCGTTGTGGCATGAGTTTTTGTTGGCATTGCTCAGGGTAGTTGTGTCGTGGTGTTTCTGATTTCTGTGCTCGGCTGGTTAAGTTGACCTTCCCTGTCGGATTTTCGCATTCCTTTTTTTAAGGTGGGTTGTAGTATTGAATGATTGGAAATCAGCTCTTACGCCAAACTACCTCTGAATATAAACCATTGAATATTGCATGAACCAGTATAACAGTTGTAGGCAATCGATATTAACTTATTCGACACCTTGCCGTTAAGTTAATAACCCGATTGGGGCAATAAAATAGCCACATATGCAAATATACGCATTCTATTAATGTGTTTCCATATCATCTAATTCCTATGTGGGGTTAATTTATAATTATCCAGGCTTACAAAAATAACAAACCGACGCTTAACGATACCTAAATAGACTTATAGTTCGCCTCTACCTAAATAGACTCATAGTTTGCGTCCGTGCGATGTTTCCATATAAGGATTTTTAGCACAGGACATATAAATCTACTTCGCTTAATTACTACTTTTTCATCAAGCGATTAATCTTAACCGATTCGTTTAATGTAATTCCGTCTTTCATTGCGTGTAACGAGATGCCTTATTGTATGCAGCTCTTTTTTCCATTTTTAAACCTTACAAGACACTCGATGTCTGAATGACATTTCCGCTCTATCAAAAACAACTCTCTAGTTAAAATATGTTAATTAAGAGCATTGTATTATATCAATATAAGTTTGGGATAACGGTTTAACACTATCTAGTGACATGGATTTTTAGATTACAATTACTTTATGTTATATTGATGCGAATAAAAGTTTCTAAAGAAATGCGACCTTTCATAACAATGATTATAACTTCTCATAAATTACTTAGGGTAAAAGCCTACCTCTTTACCTGCCTGTGATGTAGGATAATTATATAATTATCAAAAGCATTATTAATATTTATGTTTTGTACCGATCTAAATGACAGGTAGTCAACCATAGACGATATTACATGTATATCAAGTATATATAATATACATTTATAATAATGTGTAGCCTAAACGTTTGTAAAGCTGTCAAGCCGACTCAATTTGCCACAATACACGACCTTGCCATCAGTTCTAGTCACACGGAATAAGGGAGTCAGTGCCACATTTTGAGTATTGCTCAAGGCCATACTAATTATCTAAATACTTGCGAGTGTAATTTTAAGTATGCAATGCAGCACGTGAAAAAACAATCGTTCATCTTCAATCGCACAAAAAACTTCACATTTATTTATCTTCACAGAATTGCTACAAAAATGCAACTGTTTCTCAACACCTACCATGTTTTTTGCAGTCGATAAAACATTAAAGGCTATGACGTTACGTAATACAAACATACATTAGATACAACGAGAGAAAAATAAGCCCGCGAGTTTAGTTTAGTCTGGTAATATTCAATGATAGATATGGATACAATCATCATGGCCTTTGTATATCCACATATTGCGATTTCCTTTCATCTGTTCTGTGCATTAATCCAGGAAATATATTGCAGCCGAAATGAATATCTACGGAATGGTGCTATTGCCATGCCGACATGCCTCAATTGCATTCTCAATTGCATATGAAATACCTGTTACATCATACTGGTGACATGGCGTTGTTATCATAATTGAAAATTAAATACCGGACATCAAAGGAATCGTGCAATTGGTTGCCTGTGCGACGTTTTTTGTGTGAATAATCTAAAATCTTATATCTGTAATTTGTCGACTTACCTGTTTATTCATATCGTATAAAAATGATATCGTTTGTACAGTGTACATGACTTGTAAAACCAAACTACTCGTAATAGACAACCTTATAGCCACATAATTAAGTCGAACTCAGGAATGTTTTACTAATATTCGTCTTTGATTTTATACAAATTATTTAGCTTTTATTATTTTTATTCGATGTTGATCCCTATGAAAACAGAAATGATTGTTGACATACATTTTATTTCTAATTGAACGATTTACGGTGGAGAGTAGACAAACAAATAAAATCTAAGAATCGTAATTAAATGTTTTGAGGATATTTCTAATTTTACCCCAAATGTACAAAAACGTGTATGTGTGATCAAAACAGCTTATTGCATCGAATGCTTAAACAAAAGCTCGCTTGCACTACAACCAATCATCTCAGTAATTGTTTACGTAACTAAAGTTAATATACTATTAATGTAAACCAAACCCAGACGGCACAATAGATTGGCTGTTAACTGGCAATTCGTTGTCCGTGAAAAGGTGCATAATAATATCACATTTCGAGCGGATGCCTGCATGCGCTTAGAAATGATGGGTCGTTAATTTACATCACTTGAATTTCGCACATGTTGGATTGTTGCATGTGACTGCGACGTTTTGTAAAGTCTGGCAATTATGCAGATATCACGTTGGGTTGGCTTTTATGCGCTGAGTCTATTTGAATCTCAGTTTCCACCAACCATCATATGCAAAAGCTTCATGTCTCTGGTTCATATGTTAGGATAGACACAACAAACAACAGTGTATGTGTACATGTCATTTAATATAAATGACGATATCATATTATAAATCAAACCAAGTTATATTTCAATATAACACCTCACAATACATTTTACTATCCATACATAGGTGGGGGTAAAACCGCCCCGACTAGTAAACATAAACAAAACTTCATATGACTAGAAAAAATAAACAATGACACATAATTTTCAAAAAGAATTTGACATATATAGCTATATGCACACTCTCAAACACACAAGTGCTAACAATAGTTTTAGCTCAGTAATAATCTCTCGATTATAGTCATACATACTACATAGCCTTCCATCCATGGCAATCGCCTCACAAAACAAACTATAGCTATTTAAAAAATGCATATAAATATGACTAGTTAATCCAAATAATTCTTATTTCATGGTTATAAAACATTTCATAATAAAATCAAATGGTGTTGCATATCTTAATCTCCAAACATCGTATTAAAAGTAAAACACCTGACACAGCAATATTTACAAACAAATCCAAAGGGTGGTGGTTGGGGAAAGTGGAGGAAAAGCGACTGAATATTTTCTGTTTCTTTGTTGTGGAAAACAATGTCGGAAACTGATCACGTGATCAAGGCACGCGGCGTCTCTTTAGGTATCACCTATCTTAATGTTTAGGTCATAGACCAATAAATTTCTACTTTACAACAGAAAGGTAAAAGGCCCCTTGAAAACTTGGGACCCAAATTTATTTATCTACGCTAAATATTATTTGTGACCTTACACTACATTGTCATTATTTGTTCTTCATACATCATGTGATACATGCTTGCCATGTTCACTTTAGTTGCTCATTAATACTACATACGAATCGATATCAGTCTATGATTTTGTCGTCTTTTTTTGAAACAGGAGAAAGAGCCCACAGCTTGCGTTATTGACATCTGTTTTAAACTTATCTCGTATTATATCGACAACTTGTCGCTAAAATACCGGAACATTTTTTAGATGTACACAGTGTTCAAGCGGTGGCTGTCTGGCTCGATACCCCACCTGGGATTTCATACAATACAGTTGATGTATTCCTGACCTGTAGAAGATAGAAGAAGAAGACAAACACCGAGTGTTGGGTCCTATTCTGGAACATACCATTTCCAATGTCACATTTCGAAATTCGATCAAGTGAGAATTGCTTCAAATTTCGCAATTGGATCACTGTTATCGATTTTTCTAGAATATTAATTTCTTCTTTCAGTCCGGTGTTTGCGTAAATAAGGTGACCACTTTAATACAAATGTTAGACTTAAATATAATTGAAACAGTCCCGTTAATGCATAACGGTCAAGAAAGAAAATCTCAGAAGGTCACATTTTACAAAGGTGTATGATTGGGTAGTCGAGATGTCCAAAAGTAAAAATTATGGACATCCATTGCTGTCGGGTGTAACAGCCGATTTGCGATTCAATGACCGTTGGGGGGTAAATGAAATTAATTACAGAGGGTAGAGCCTGAGAAGATGCATTAACTTGGTACTTTGTTGTGTAAATACACATCTCTAGAACATATGGTTTGTTGGTACACGTGTATCGTATATAATAACAATATTAACAATAGGTGTACACTCTGTATGCAATGTAGCGTACCTTACCGTCAAGTGTATTTTGTCATCATTTACAATTCAGATGCTTATCAAACTGATGGAACTGAACTTTTAGAAGGTAATGTTTATTTTATAGACGTTTATGCAGAAGGTATAAATATTTATAACCTCTGTTTAGATTATAGCTATAACTCATTTTTGTGATTAAATATTTAGATATTTTGGCAGTAAATTCGCGTATCAAGTATTCAATGAGACACAACGAATTGTTGCAGCGACTGTACATACAATGGTAGTGAGTGTTGAAGTACTATGGTATGGACCACAAACTGCTTAAACCATACATGTTCGCTATGTGAGTATGTGGTATTGCAGTCATGTCTCTGCCAGATTAATCATCTGTACAGTTATATGGTATCGAAACAGGACCATGAGAACAATGTGAACAATTAACCTGAGTCGAAGTACATGTACTTGTCAACTAGTTGAGTTTCAAGATGAGTTTGGAATTCTGGCTATGAATGTAAAATCTGACACTACATATATCGTTTTGTACTGTCTGCAGGATACACACTACATCATGCAGTAAACGCTGTCAGAGAACGTTAGTGCCGCAGTTACCTTGCAGGTTAATTGAATACTTGTTTTTATATATCTTCACATCTGTCGGCATAAATTGTTGATTTACTCCATGAGTTATGACGTCAGTGCAGCAGTGACCTTGTACACGTACAATGTATCATAAGCATGTGTAAAGGTAGCAAAACTATCTTTTTTATTTTCATTCATTGTACTTCAAATCTCAGTCTCCATAATTTTCATTCACACCAAAGATCAAAATACTGAAAGTACTGACAGGCTGGCGAACTGCAAAGGGGCAATAGCTTTTCAAGTAACATAACATAAGGTGGCTTTCTTAGTCGAAAGAGAGGAAAGTGCTGGACGAAAAATAAAACAAATAAAGAATAAAAAAATTTAGAAGCCGCCGTGATTCGATCCCAGGACCTTAGCATCAGAAAATTACTAAGCGAGTTGCTTAACCACTCGGCCACGATCTCGTTAAAAAATATTGAACTAAATAATATAACATAATAAAATCATTGATTAACGCGCTATATCGCGTTCGTAACGCGTAATTATAATTATCAATGCCTTTAAACACATTTTCTTTTAATTTCATACAATTTCTTTCGATTACAAGAAGAAACTAATATTATACAATCAACAGATTAAATGAAACATGGAAAGTTTAATGTTCTTGCAAAACTGAATGAGGAGGAGGAACTATTTTCATTGAGTGTATATATTCTGTATTGTCAGTTCCGGGAGTAAATGCATTTTTGTGGAATTCATTTTTTGGCATTGTAATAGTCTTGCGACATCGCCAGCCTAAAAAACATGAACTTTAACAATTGTAACTTTTA
This sequence comes from Spisula subtruncata, assembly GCA_963678985.1. Lineage (NCBI taxonomy): Eukaryota > Metazoa > Mollusca > Bivalvia > Venerida > Mactridae > Spisula > Spisula subtruncata. The sequence continues at coordinate 11,129,463 of OY787671.1, read as the reverse complement.
CGTCGTTGCAATTGGAACGAGACGTACGACATTTATATTTTGTTTCGTATTCATTTCGTGGTTATTAACGTAGAAATGATCAAACTGTTCCGAATCATTGTAGTAATTGCCTTGACGTAACGGAATTACCATGTTTAAATGTACATAACATTGGCACAATTTAATTCACACTGTTGGAAAAATAGACATGAGTTAAAAACATCAATCCTTATCAATTAAAGTATATCATTTTGCATTCAAAACAAATGCAACTGTTCTGATTTGAAGTCATCCGCAAAAAAGCAGATACTGTTTCATTACTTTAAATATGTGTTTTTTCGCCGCAAAGAATAATAATGATTTATTACACTATGTACTGACTATATTTATACTCATTCTTCGAATGCAATGCTTCCCTAGTTACATGTTTAACTCGGTTGCTAAGTGACTAGGATTATAAACGTTATGCATTTTTGTAATGTTTGCATGACTCGAGTAATTGCAAATAATCTGCAGTATGTATTAAACAAGCGTAGCTAATTTCTGCTTAGAGTTAAACTTTATTATCAGTATGTGGAGTAGTACTTATACCGTCAATTCATTTATACTCCGATACGCCCTGTGACTCCATTGATAAAGTGTACATTATTTTCGTAAGTGTACACTTTTTGATTTGTAAGAAAGTTGTTTGTACAAAACATTTACTCAGAAAATAATTGGTCAATCATGACAAATCCGCTTATAACTACATGAACAGTTAAATAAATGCCATACTGTAAAATCAATAATATTAGAGGGCCATTTAATTTTGTTAATTTTGTGGATGATTTCAACCACGAAAATCCTTTAAATTACGTTGAACTTTCCACGAAATTGTCTTTTTCACCAAATCCACAAATTTTGTCACATTGAAATTTAATTATTTTTACTCGTCAAAAACATGTAGCTATAAAATTGTAAGTCCACCCAAAGATAGTGCAATATTAGACTGTACTACTGTAAAACCATCTTATTTGTAGCTTTTACTTGAATCAATAGTGTAGATAACCAAATCATGAATTCCAATATTCTTGATTTATTTAGGCCAGAACAAATTTTAGAGAAATTGTTTATTGTTTTGTAAACCGCAAAATGGGGAGCAAAATTTATATTCTCGTAATGACCAAGAAAAGTAGAAATTAATTATAGCAAATGAAGCAAAGTTACAGAATATTCATACCAAGCAAAATTTATTTTCTTATTATTCCCAAGAAAAGCAGTGCTTTTACAGTATTTTTTAAAGTACATGTATTTGTAACAATTTAAGCAAATTTAAGACTTAGCTGTAAAAATTCATTGTGCAATTAATTACATGTACAAGAAACCTGAATATATTTAGAATACAAATCGTTACTATATTTGTCTATCAGGTGAACTTTATTCTTTATATTAATATGACTGTGAGCATCAACATGGGCAGTACGAATATAACCTTGTTATGTGTATTAGAAATAAAACAATACCAACATTTTCATAGAAATATGACAATTGTGAAAATAAGATGCATAAATTTCTACCTTTGTGCACTAAGTCCTTTATCAATGAATGAAGAAAACTAGATGCAAGTGTATTATAAGCACTTATAAGGTGTATACACACATTGACACTTGCGTGAATTTTAATCACAAGCTAATTAAACCTATGAATGGACATTTTTTGACAGTTAACTTAATCCCTTTTGTACATTATAGGCCAAGCACATTTTTACATTAGAACTATATTTTCTATGCTACGAACGATGCTCTGTTCATGGATTGTGCAAGGAACTTTTGGATAACCATGGTCTCTCTGGGGATCATTTTGCTTTTTGTCGGAGTATAAGTCAGATACAGAACTTGTTATCGCTCAAAAGTGTCTTCTTACAAGTGTTATTGTACAGTTTCGGAAGGACGAACAACAAATTATCCTCGGCTTCGCCTCGGACAATTATGTTGTTTGTCCTTCCGAAACTGTACAATAACGCTTGTAAGAAGACACTTTTGAACAAAAACTAGTACTGTATCTAATACATATTGTCCCAATGCCAAAATAGTACTTATTTGATATTTTGAAGTAGACAATTGCAGGGTTAAATATTTTAAATCATCAGAATGAATCGCATTCAGTGGTGTTTCTCTGTTCATGTTATCGAATGCAATACTTCTTCAAATTAACGAATCCGCACACTGCTCCTGTTGTAACATGGTACATATTGAAGACGAATATCATTTATAACTGTAGCTGGCATATTCTTACCATTGTGATGAAAATATTTTAAACTCTGGTCAGAAAACAAATGTACATCTTCTCAATTCCAGTGACAAAGTCAAACCTGTTCCATTATTCTTGTAGCAAATGTAGTATATGAACATCTTCAACTACAGAACATGTAGTCCCGTATGTCGTAACGTTTTATCTTAAATATTTTTTTCAAGCTCAAGACTTATATATTTGAATAGAAGAGAGTCTGGGGATTTCATAAAACCATTTCTTGATTGTTGGCAACTTCGCGTTTTTTTAATATTTACTGTTGTTTCTGGTGTTTTTGTCAAAAATCGCGACCCAACGTTATTGATATATCGTCATTTTTGGAATGGATAATCATTAGAAATCAAACATATACCTATGTACTTATATAGTCAGTTACTTAATCTGCACGAAAAAGTTATAGAGGTATTTGTGATTTTTTTCTATTATTCAATACAGGCCAGTATTTTACGTTACCAGCCCTTTTCTACGCATTTGACCATCAATCAGTTAATGCTAACAAAACATGCATTATGAATTCCGATCAATTTTCATATATTTTGATAAATTAATATATTCTAAACATATAAAACGTTTTTCGGGTGGATATATTCATGTAAATGGTATTGATATGGTACTTTAATACTGCATACATATTGCTATAATTGGTTATAAACGGACAAAACACACACATCAACTATACATGTATACTGTCTGAAAAGATTTGCAAGATACCTGTACTCTTTTATTTAGTTGCTATTTGTTTTTTGTACTTTTGTCTTTTGCAGTAAAATTCATTCCGTATGTCTTCATTATGTTGTAATTTACGTTACATAAGCGTATCCATAGATGACAACTTAATTGTGTTGCGTGCTCATTTTAATATACACACAATTATTTAAAAAGGGATATGTGTTTGATATTTCAACAAACGACAATTAATATTTATTCAATTTTCTAAAGTTACATCCTTCCAGAGCGTATAAGAAACACCATTCATAATAAGAAAACGTCACACATTCTCACAATTTGAGTCGAAATGGTATAATCGAAAAAAGCTGACATTCAGATTCATCATAAACGTCCATAGGGCACAAAAGTCGATCCCCTATGTGAACATGTTTCAAATATTGGTACATCATAAAGCCTACTATTTTTATGCCGTTTTTAACCTATTTTTTCACCAGTGTAATTTACGTTACGATAGTATGTGTATCATACTTCTTAACATAAAGGACGCAAGAAGGAAGTTCAATATTTGGGTTTTTTACATAAAAAACTACATATCTTCTCATATTAACTCTGCAAAAAGATGAACTTGTCAATATGCTATTACTCATGATACTAGTATGTATATTATTACATGCACGTTTGTGTCCCTCTATTTTACATACATATATCTCATATTATATGTGAATTTGAAGTACAAAAGTACAAATATGACTATTCAATGTATATTCACTAATCTGACCTGGAACCAAATGCACTACTTGATAATATAGAAAAGTATGTAAACATAACCTGGCTAAAAATAAATATGTCAGTACATGATTTGTTCTGAAGTTTTCATCAGGTAAATTACAAAATAAACTAAAATATATGTGTAGATACAATAATACAATGCTACAAGTTGTGTTATATATAATGAGCAAGGCTTACCTGAACCAACTTTTGGGTAAAAACGAACTAAATAAATACAATCAACGTATATTTGTTTCTAGCGACATATTTAGGAGTAGTATGAAATGTGGTCATGTGGAATACTAATTTACTATATGGAAAAACTTGCATAAACACTAAACTGGTACCAAACAGGTACACATTAAATATCTATGAAATGTCTAAACACGATTTTTCTTTAATACATCTTTGAGAGCGGTGGATAGTTGGATACATGTTTCACATGATATACTCCACGAAAGTGTATATTGGTACCTGCTACGACAGTGCATGTTCCTGACCGTCGCAGATCGGAGTTGGCTTCATCACCCATAGGAGACAAAAGTCTCCACAGGGAGACGCGAATGCAGCCGTTCTGTAACATGTAAGGTCTATTTTACGTGACACTGTTTTGTGGATGTGAAAGCTATATAATGTCTACATATTACTTCAATTAACTAAACTAGGTCGTTTACAAATATTTCCTAATGATAATTGCACATATTGTACCACAAAACATGCACAAGTCATTTAAAATAATTTCGTCTATTTCATGTCTGAACTATACCGAGTAATTCATGTTGTATTCTTATGCATCGCCCACAAATCGCTTATCTATTACGGAATATATATTAAACGTTAATAAATAGAGTATGGACCATACTAGTATAACGGAATGATTATTGTCTATTCCTGATTTCATTAATGACATCATCTGAATTATACTGTATGAAAAATAACATCTTCTGATAGCGACAATAGATAAAAAACATGCTACAAAGACTACAAAACGTTTTACGTGACTGACTCTCTCTCTCTCTATGCAGTTAAATGACTTTTTTATTTTTGTTAAAATAGTGTTGACAACGATATAAAAAGAAATACATCTAATGCTGTGCCATTTTGACGGATTTGGATTCTACAATTAATATGTATACGAAAATACTGCATATACCATGCATATTTTATTATTTGCTCGTGAACAGGCATGATCAACCGTTAACATATGGAGCATACTTTATTTTTATTCTTGACAGAAATTGGTAAATTGTCAATCATTGAGATAATTATTATGTGGCAAACTTTATATTTATTACTGAAAGACATTGGTTTTAATCAATTATCATTCGATTTTTATGCAGATAATGGATGTCTACGGCATTGTCAGTACGATCTCATTCGTCACGTAAAATACAATTTATTGTCACGTAAATTTTAAGTGAAATACTTAATTGTATTTGAATTTCTTTATTGGCCTATTTTTGCTTTTTTTATTGGGGATTTACATCACAATTTTAGAATATAATACGTTTCAATAACTAGTATGTGTATAGTTGACATGGTAAACAAGCAATATTAAAACATTTGATGTTGTGAGAGTAAAAAAGTAGAAACTTATCGGTCCGTGCAATTACATAAACTGTAACAAATTACAGCATTTAGCGATTTTGGTGAGAGGTAATGCTATCTGTATCATTTTTTATATATACTACTTGATGACCTTTCATTACTTGGAAAATTGGTGTATACCATGACAGCAATTCCGTGCATAATGACCGTATAATTTTCGTAACGTAGAATACAAAATCATACCACAGTTATTTGCAGCAATATAACAATTATATATTGTCATGTGTGCAATGGTTATCGTCGTACATGCTCATTTAATTGTTATTATACAATATTTCCTTTCATTTGATATAAGAAGAAACAAAAACTTTACACGTTTAAAGACCCAACATGTATTTTGAAACAGATGCATGCTTTCAAAACGTTCATATGACTGAACCGGACTCACAACGAAGTAGTAAAGAAAAAAAAACATAACATGTTACTGGAAAAATTTCAGAAATAATATAATATTATGATATGACTAAGCACATGAGTTTTGTATATTTGATAAAGTTTTAACGTTTGTTAATTGTTGTTAAAACGTTTAAGGACTTGTATTTTACGTTACCGTAAAAATATATTCTATTTTAAAGCTCTAGACAATGCTTACCATTTTAAGCAGTAAGTCGAGGGTTGTTTTCAGCAGTTCAACTGTTGCCATTTTATTAACCTCTGGACATTAGGCTACCTAAGGAAACATGCGTTCGAGTCTCCCTGGCGATGAGTCAGTGAATATCGATCTAGGGCGCCCAAAATTACGTAGACTTACCTAGCAAGTACCAATTTTTACATTGGTAAAGTAGAGCATGCGGGATCCCTGGATCCCAAAACGCGCACCCTACATCTAGACCGCCGCTCTCAAAGGCGTCTTATAGGGAAATCGTGGTTAGGCATTCCATATACATTTAATATGTTTTGTTTTGTTTTAGTGTTTTGTTTTAGTTTTGTGTATTATTCTAGTTTGTTGCTATTGTAGTTTTATTCCTGACCCCCTTTCATAATACTCGAAAACACACTGCAAAAGCAATGTATGCATTAGTTTGATTTTTGGCACACTTTTACCGTTTTATTTTACTTTTATTATGAGGGCGGAATTGTCTCTTAAGCACAACTTGTTTCATTGTATTCATTATCGATAGATAAGTTTATTTTGTATATTACGTGACGAAAACGTCGGTAAAATCATGTACCGGCATTTTATATTTAGCTGTTTTTTTAAACATCTGCCATATCATCAAGTGGTGCCATTTGTGCTGACTTTGATTGGTGAATAAAACATTGAATATCCGCACGCTTTTGCACTACTAATTCAAATATGATGTAAGATATATGTATGTAAAACAGAGTGTTAACAAAAGTGCATTTAATGATATACATACCGGTTTCATAAGTATATTGGCAATTTAATGTTTTCACAGAGTTGGTGTAAGAAGATATGTAGTATTTTTAATAAAAAGAAGTATTGAACTTCTTCCTTATGTCCTTTATGTTCATTAATAAATATGGTACATATACTATTGTAACGTAAATTACTCTGGTGAAAAACAGTGATTATAAACGGCAAAGAAAATGCGTAGGATTTATGATGTGCCAATAATTGAAACATATTCACATAGGGGATCGACTTTCATGCCCTACGAAAGTATGGACGTTTATAAAGAATTTAAATGTCAACTTTTTTCTATTCTTCCATATTGACTCAAATTTCGAGAATGTGTGACATTCTCTTATTATGGGTGGCGGCTCTAAGACAATCTACAAGAATTAAATTAAGAAAGGAGAGTACATATCGATTGTAGTTTGTTGAACTATCACACACATATCTCTTTTTGAATAAAAGTGTGTACAATCAAATGATCATGCAGCACAATACAGTTGTCATGTATGGATACGCTTGTGTAACGTAAATTACAACATAATGAAGACATACGGAATGAATTTTACTGCCAAAGACAAAAGTTTTTACACAAAACAAATAGCAACTAAATAAAAGAGTACAGGTATCTTGCAAATCTTTTCAGACAGTATACATGTATAGTTGATGTGTGTGTTTTGTCCGTTTATAACCAATTATAGCTTTATGTATGCAGTATTAAAGTACCATATCAATACCATTTACATGAATATATCCACCCGAAAAACGTTTTATATGTTTAGTATATATTAATTTATCAAAATATATGAAAATTGATCGGAATTCATAATGCATGTTTTGTTAGCATTAACTGATTGATGGTCAAATGCGTAGAAAAGGGCTGGTAACGTAAAATACTGGCCTGTATTGAATAATAGAAAAAAATCACAAATACCTCTATAACTTTTTCGTGCAGATTAAGTAACTGACTATATAAGTACATAGGTATATGTTTGATTTCTAATGATTATCCATTCCAAAAATGACGATATATCAATAACGTTGGGTCGCGATTTTTGACAAAAACACCAGAAACAACAGTAAATATTAAAAAAACGCGAAGTTGCCAACAATCAAGAAATGGTTTTATGAAATCCCCAGACTCTCTTCTATCCAAATATATAAGTCTTGAGCTTGAAAAAAATATTTAAGATAAAACGTTACGGCATCTCGGTCCAATGTTTTGTACAGTCCTATATTTACTGTGGATGGGTACATGGACATGGTATAATTGTATTATATGAACTTCGTACATTTCCACTTTGCTGTTACTCTTACTCGTATTCTTGACATTACAATAACATAGATTGTATGAATGTATTTTACAGTGACAATCCATTTTTTCCTGTTTTAATGTTACGGAGTGTGGTGCGGTATATTTTTACAATTCAGTAATAAAATTTCGATTATAGCATCACATACAGTAATCTACAAGAACTATATCAGCGATGATGAAGCACAATCTATTCAATATGTCGTGATGCTCACGATAATGGTGTTATATAATTCACATTGACAATTTGACAATGTTTGCTTCCTAAAATTGTGTTCCATTTCCATACTGTAATTAACAAGCCATTGGGACACTGTACAGCTTAGAAACTCGTAAACAAATGTACTTTGGTCGACCTGCTTTTGGGAATTATTATACAAAAAAATATGAATTTTCTCTGAGTCTCCCTACTAGCATCACTGAATCCATACATGACAACAGAAATGGTGTAATTAGTTCGTCTTGTTATTTCAAGATATAGTTTGTTATGCTTTATAATTTTAAACACAAGCCCCCGAGGCTTTTGTATAGAACATTAAAAACACACGTGATATATTATACACTCTCTTCACCCTTAGCCTTTTCAAGATGAGTATAAACATCCAATTTAGGATGTTTGTTCGTGGTTATTTAGGTTACCGGTGTATTGTTTTCTGTTTTGTGTACATTGTAATTCATGAATACGATTTGTCAATGTACTGAGCTGATTGTGTTATAATGCTTGAAGATATCTTGTGGAGTTTGAACCAGAAATAATGTTCGTCTCTCGAGACAATTCCTATGCGTAAGCCTATCAGTAATTACCACAGCATATCTCTATATTTGTTCCAAATTTGTATTTACTCCGTATGTTGCCAAGCAACCGAACGAAAAAATGATCATAAAAATACAGAATTAAGCGTATTTAAAGTCAATTTTGGTTAGAAAAATTGATTGTGTGAAGATTAATGGCTATTGAGCTTTTCCAGAGTGGATAAATTTGATTTTTTCTCTCATTATCGTATACGGGAACTGGTTTTAGATGTGTTTTGTCTGATACATGTATGTCCTAAAACATTGTATAGAGGGTAAATACGGGTGAATGTTTTGAATTCTTCCAAATGATGGTATCATTCCCTCCTAGGAAACATCGCTACGGTGCTTTGTTTTGGATCTGTTCTATTTGTTTGTTTGCGGTCTTGGCGCGAATCAATATCTTCAAATTTTATATTGAACTTATCTTAGGTTGAAAATCAATGAGCACGCAATACAGTCATCGCCGTATCACCGCACTGGGACTCACTCGTGTACTCAATAGTCTGTGTTTTATAACTTCATCAACATCCATGTACATCATGATTTTATCAAAACTGACTTACAAGAACTATATGGATGTAGCGGCAAGGGACTACCGTTCACCCCTGTTGTTACCACCGCCAGGTTTTTTCCGGATGTAGGCATACAGGTTAAGATTATTCCAAAAATTGGCGAGATCCCACCTCACTTTGGGAATTACTTTCGAAAAGTTTACCGGGTGATTTCAGAATACCATTATTACTTGAACTAACCTGTCAGTTGTTATAGTAATCGAAGTTATTTTCACGGTTTAAGGAAGAAATAACGAAGGCACCACACAAAGTGTAGCATCTTTATAAATTGAGTCTACTATATGCTCATCACCATAAGAGTGTGCATAAATTTAGTCATTGCTATGTTTGTTTGTTTGTTGGTTTAAGATCGATTTATACATTCGTATAGTGGCCAGGTGTTTTCCCTAACAGAATTGCCAATGTTCTCCGATGACCACGGAATAGACAGTTAATGCTAGAAATCCTGGTTCGCTACCCAATCTGTTTCCTTATAGACGCCTTAGTTTTAACGTTCCCAGAGTGTAGCACCGAAACACGTAGGACTATCTCTGCGTTACTACACAAGTAATACCTAGTTGGATGAGAAATACTTATATTATAATTCACCAACGTTTCAAATCTTCCAAATGTCGCTTCTCACTCCAATACTGGTATTTCTTTTTCTTACAAAGTAGTGTTTTTGTTCCGCACGAAACTGACATCCCCTATATGTCGGTTAGAGATAGAAGCTTATTAATATTTATACTAGTAGTTCTACTATCTTCCGTGAAAATCATTTCGAAAAAATCTGCCATGAAGTAAAATCCATTGTTTCCGTTACAGATGGTATGTAATCTGCTGTAACACGCATACCAAAACAACAAACAACAACACAAACATCACACTAACGACATTCGTATTGAGCGTCGCATCGCGTGCAGGAAAAAATCCAATTAAAACCAGGAATCCATGAGTAATTTTAGCTCGGCGTTCATGATGACGCGGTGCTCTGTCAAAACACATCATTGTATACATGTAACTTGAATTATGAGAATTCGTTCAGATAATTGTCGTCTTATTTTCTGTTATTTGAGTACACAAGAACTACCGAGATAATCGTTCAGCGTTCTAATTAAAATGTATGATGCTGTTAATTAGCCAAGCACTTGTGATTTTGAAGTTTCTATTACTTAGTACCACAGCAACCTTAAGAAATTTAATGCACAGTGTACCACAAATACCGATTTTCTCTCAGGGAAGTCTTGTTTTGTCGCAGATTTAATGCGATTATTCAATCTCATTTTTACCGCCAGTTTGATTTATTTTTTTCAATTTCGCGAAAGACGAAATTTACGTGCGTCATGACACAGCACTAAACGACACTGATTTGACTTAATGACCCACAAAACACGATGTCAGATAGTACATGCCTTTGTTCGACTACACTAATAGAAGAAGAAGCAGATTACTAGGGGTGTAACGGTACGCTCACCTCACGATATGATACATACCGTCAATTTTTCTAACGGTTCGGTATATTTCGGTATGATACAATATTCTCTTACAGCTGCTTAAATACTTCAATTTTAGGTAATGCCGAATTTGTTGCTTCTATAACAGCAATTATAATGTGCCTATCAACTATTTTAAGTGAATTTAGACAATATGCAACATATCTCAATACAATTAAAACGAGTGATACATGGTAATTGTACATAATCAGAAGGCTGTCAGGTGTTTTTGTTGTCTGAATATTATTTTGTTCATAAAAAAACTTACACCGAACCGTACCGAAATTTAGAAGTATTGTATCGTGAACCGTGTGTGACTGAATTCCGCGGTATTTCGTATACCGCGGTATACCGTTACAGCCCTACAAATTACAAGCACCAATTACAAGAACTTGTAATAATAATACGATTGAACAATATAAATGACTATCCCCTCCGAACGTTTGCCAAATTCAGCACAACCGCAGTGTTTTCAATGACCGGCTCGCGGTGTAAATACACATTCTATTTATAACTGAAACATACTTTTTTGTCTTTTTTACATATTTTAACAACTGTTAACTATTGATATGTATATTTAACATGTATTTTCTCTGATAGAGCTATACTGTACTCGTCGGCTGCAATCGACGGTTTGGTATACGATGTATCTGTTGGTGATTAAGAGGTAGACAACTACATATACTCGATACCTTACTCTGATTGTCGGTCGCATCAGAAACAACAAAATAGCAAAATACACCACACTTGCCTGATATTTGATCATTTTGAACTAAACGAACTTCCTGCTTACAAACTTGATGACATTGTTGTTGTTTTTGTTTCAGGAATTATGGATGATATTACAAAAAGGACCATGTTATTACCAAGATGTGGAGTAAAGGACAACATAGGAACGGGTGATAGAGTACGGAGAAAAAGATATGCATTACATGGTTAGTAGAATATTTGAATTAGTGTCAACTTTATACAGATTGTTTTCTCTCAGAGACTTTCGAACATCTTTAAAGGGCGTACAAACATGCATAAGTATAAGAGTACATGTAGTTTGTATTGTATGGGTTTTTGTAAATAACATGTTAAGGCAGAAGCAGGTTGCAGGTTCAACAAAACTACATATCGAAATCATACAAATGTGCAATCATATATTCACAATCAAAGGTTGCAAAGTCACAAATGCCCAAACAAATCTAAGAATTACAAATATTGACACAAGTTAGAATTCCATCTTAAACTGCTAGTTGCAACATCGAAAGGCAAAACTTCACGTTCACATGAGACGATTATATTGATTAGTAACTTTGAAAGCAGCCATCTGGCGACATAACCGAATTGTCTAAACACATGTTTTACGGTCGATGTAAATAAATAAAAGGGTTATAACATATTGGACAAAGAAAACAACACTCAGCAGAAACAAAAGCACAAACAAGCTTAACAATTAACAACTACTAGTACATGGAAAGAAGGAGCAGTGAGAATTTGTGGCATGATATCCGCGACATCAGGCCCATCAGTCAGTCAAACAAAGCCTGAAATAAAGCCACCAAACAAAATGCATCACTATGACCACCACATACTACATAATTCAGCACAATGACAGCATCCACAAAGAAAAGACACACTTACAAATAGTCTTGGCATTTCCTTTTCTAACAATAATGTGGACAACAATGATAAATTACGACGACCAATTGATCAGTGAATGCATAGTTCGCCCAGGATATCGTGAAACGCGGGATATTTTTGAATAATTCACATAGGTTGTAAAATCAAGCGGACACGATTTATCAGTGTACTTATAGTATACAATTGACTGTAGGTTTTTATTGAAGTTACCAATTTCGCAAGAGATCAATCCAGCCAATGCTTGTAAATATCACCTAAGCCTGTGTGCACTATAGCACTCACAAAATATAGCCAATAATAGAAAACAGAAATGACATATACAAAAAACAGACGGCACAACGCCAAACTCAATACTTAACAAAAACTCCATACTAAATAAACTTTGAATGTAGGTCTTCCACACGCCTTAGTGCAGAAAGTAACATGTCCGTATGATAGTATTATGGGTTTTTTTTTAAATGTTTAGACAAAAAAGCAACATAGTCGTATTTCAGTTGGCAACCATATTATATGTACAAGTCGGCTGTCTGTCATGGTGTGAATTGTTTCACTTGGCTATGACAGCAGGCAAGACGGTTCAGAGAGTGAACAAGGCAGTAATGTTGGTACAGAAAATATATTGTCAATTTAACATTTGATACAGGGACAAAAAGTCTGTTTCGTATTGATTTTGGTAAGCTCAGAGGAATATAATAAGAGTGTTACTGTATAATTCGTCTTGACAATGTGATAGTCCTTCATGAGTTTCTATCGCTACCGTACAGCATACATGTTCATGACTCCTAATATATTTAGCCTAAATACAAACAAACGAAATATCCTCTATTATTATTTGAGGTGTATTTGTTATTCTCTCATGGTATATTGCTGAAGTTCAACATTATCAGGCCGTATACTATACAATAATTGTTACATTTACGAACTTACGAACATTATAACTCATCCTGCTATGTTACCACGGTGTATTGTGCTTTGTCAGTGTGTAGAATCACGTGATCAAATGAATACGGTTTCACACTCAAAACTATTGCGATTTCGTCTGCTAACGGTTAGTTTTTTCTTGATTATGACGATCGTGCATTTAATATGGTTACATTAGAAACTGCATTTGGTCGAGCATCAATTAAAAACAGCTGTTTGTGGGCATTGTTTTGTGTACACGTAGATGTGTTATTTTGTATTGTTACGGTTTTCTGCGCTCGTCCCTGCCCGATTGTCTTCCGATATCTTTTGGTAGCCTCCTTATGCCAGAAATACAGTTGCTCAGAGAGATACTTAAAACAGTATTTAGGATTTCAAGAATTGACAATTCCACAATAGACGATAACGAACAATCAAGTTTTTATTACAATTGCAATCAAATCACAATACAGCCGCCACTTCGTACGACAACGGTACCTCATAATTGCACTCTCTTCTGATGTCGTCTTATTCTTGTAACAGTATCATACAATGACACTACGTTCTTACAACGACGTCATATTCCTGTCATAACCTCACACAAGGTAATCTTACTCTCATAGTTAACTCATCCAAGTTCGTCACATGTTTATTTAAAAGACATGTTTATGTCGATCAATGTCATATTGAATCTATCCGGAGACGAATAATACAGTCTATATAGTTATTACTAGTACTACGTCAATACATTCTCATCTCGATCGCATTAAAAGGCAATACCTTCGTAGACTTATAATTGCTTAGCTCACACACTTGTGTATACCATCGCAACAATGAGAGAACCGTTCCGAGGTGAGATGTAAATAATTCCAAACAGGAATTAGGGCGTTCGGAGTAAGATAAGATATATAAGTCGATTACGAACAATCAAGTTTTTTTATCAGTTTCCAGGCTAGGAATTAAGTATTTATGAAGTGAATAATAACGCGAGTATTACTGGTGCTGCTCTGTGTGTGCTAGTTAGGGCAGGCCTTTTATCCATACGTAGTAGCTTACGGCCTTTACATGTGTTACATTCATTTTGAAGTATTGTCTGAAGATAATTATTATTTCACCACTATATAAATGATAACGTCAACAGACATGGCGATGGCTTAATTACTGGAGGCATATGCTTGTGTAGAGTATCTTTGAAATAACAGACAACCTTAACGCACGTAACATTTCGAATATATTAATACTAAAACTCGGTAAAAGGTTGTCACCATTGTAATGTCGAGTTAAATACAATCATTTGTTATGCCTTGACATCTACTAATTCGTAAAACGTAAAGTAATTGGTGTGTTAGTCCGCCCGTCCGACATAGTAAGTTGTTGAAATATTTCAAAATAAGATTAAGCTGCTTTTGTTGTAAACTAATATAAAAATATAATATTATTACATGTATATTGGTATGTTATATTCATTCTAATTACATTGTACATATATTGCTATATCATAGTCCCTACTAAGGCGGGGTGAAGCCCTCGTCCTGCTTTATGTTGGGCAAATTGAGTCATGTGTTTGTTGTCCGTTTAATTCCTGAATTCTGTCTACGGCTGTTAAATTAAAAATAAAATAGCATATTGCATGCCGGGAATGCAAACCAATCAAACGGATGGTGCCAATTTTGCATGTACGAGTAGGTGAATTTTCAGGTTATCACGTGCAACCGATCGTATTGTTATTCGTTTAAACGCGCTGGTAACCAATC
Source organism: Spisula subtruncata (assembly GCA_963678985.1). Classification (NCBI taxonomy): domain Eukaryota; kingdom Metazoa; phylum Mollusca; class Bivalvia; order Venerida; family Mactridae; genus Spisula; species Spisula subtruncata. Next base: position 11,114,359 of record OY787671.1, on the reverse strand, counting down.
ATAATATCATGCGGTGGAGCAAATAGACGCTTCAATCATATACAGAGCGAAATTATTAGGTATGATCTGACCACAATAAGAAGTTAATTAAACTGAGATTCCGAGTTTAATGCTCGCTCTCATCTGATGAATCAGTATGACGTCTTTACTTTATATGTTATTGCTTGCATTTGGTTACGCACATACATTTTTTATTGTTAGGAATAAACGTGTACTACCGGACATATTGTAAATAATTTAAAACACTTTGATCTCCAAATTGTGGTATTACGCAGCTGACTATATAGATATATCAATAAAATTCAGTGCACATAATTTAAAAAAAACACTTCTGGTGCTAATAAAATTATGTGGCTTCAATAAGTCTCCTACGTCTGGGTTGCCAATACGTGGTTTGCTTTTGATGGCTTTTCACGATATTTGCGGTTTGGAATATTTACGCTAGTAAAGTCAGATAAATTTGTTTCGCATCTAACGGAATATCGTTTTACATCCAATATTTAGTCTGTGTAATGAATAATTCATGAGGCTGACGATATTTTGTCAGAAATTATACATCCTTATGATTGCCCGTATGTCACAATGAGTCTTTGCCAACACCATTAGGTATTTCTTAACATTGAAATACAGCGCTGGAATATAACGTGTTTTTTCTGTAATATTTGAAAACAAAATGATATTGTTAAATTGGTTTTTGAAACATCTCTTTTTTTAAAATAAGGATGTTTGTGCATCAATATCTCTATTTGCAACGGACTTAAAGAGAGGCGCCCTGGTCTATCGAAATGTCATGAAAAATTACACTCTTAGATCCACTCCGTTTATTTGCACGACAACGTCACATACTTATTGCACTCTCTTCTGGTGTCGTTATATTTTTATAACAAACTTCATCCCGTGCGTTCTCATTACAACCTCATATTCCAATAGCTACCCCATATACGACGTCAAATTCCCGTCATTAATATCTTACTAGGTAAACCAACATTGTAAGGTCGAATAGTGAACGATAAAAAATTACTGGTGGAGAAATGCCATTGTTGGACTGTTTGGACTGGTCATGCAGCTTACGAAGCTAACTAAACTAAGTCTTGAACTATTGTAAATGCTATATTCTACCCGTTCACATACATTTGTTATGTAAGTGTTGATTTATAAACGGTCCATACTTGATTATATTTATTACCCATATTACCTTTACTAGTTTGTTTGTATTCATAGCATATTGTTTTACTCATGTCGAAATTGTTATGATTGTACCGCACTTTTGAAAATGTAATTTCCAAACAAAAGGGCTATATAAATATGGTATGATGATAATATCTTAACCTCATCCAATGTCGTCTTATTCTCATAGTAACATCATCCAAGTTCGACACATGTTTAAATAAAACACAGGTTTATGTCGATCAATGTCAAATTGAATCTATCCAGAACCGAATGATACTACGTCATTACATTTTCATCTCAACAGCATTAAAAGGCAATAAGTTCGTAGATTTATGATTGCTTATCTCTTTCAATAGACTTTACCATCCATGTATTGTTAGAATCGTTCCGAAGTGAGATGTTATTAGTTCCAAACAGGAACTAGTGAGTACGGAGTAAGATTAGGTATATAAGTCAATAGCGAACAATCAAGTTTTTAATCAGTTTCAAAGCTACAAAGTAAGTACACATGTATATATGAAGTGAATAATTACATGAGAGTTACTAAAATGTACTGTATGTGTTTGTTAGGTTAAGACCTTTATCAATAAGTAGTAGCTCAAAGCCTTCTACTGGCCTCTTTTTACCATCCGTTAAGCTAAAAACGCCATACAGAAAGCAAACCTCGGACAGTCGGATCACAAAACAAACCAGACATAATGAACCTGCGGATGAAGTAGATGAATTGACGATATAATACAATGTGCAAGACTAGTAATACTAGGAGCTATACAAGTGTACGTTTTGTGTGAAGCGACAATAAGACCAGAGGGATTGGCTCAGACATGTTTAATAATAAACGAACTAAAAAAACACGAAACACACTAATGAGTAAGAAAGTGGTATGGAGCTAAAATGTGGTTACGACGCGTTGTATGTTGGGTGAACGCGTGCAACCCATCATATTGTAAATGGTTTAAACAAATGTATACATCAATTACATTACTGCTCATATGTGTTAATGACGTGTACATTGTTAAGGAATGCGCACTATGCCGGTTTTAAACGCCCTGGTACAAAATTATAATACAAACCGTTGACCACAACCAGACACATCAATGAAAGAGAGTGCAGGATATGAAGTAATCATGTATTGTGCCAATATGTGGTTTCAATGCTGCATTTGTGTTTCCAATATGCGGTTAGCAGTAAATGACTTTTCATGATATTTACGAATTTGCGGTGTGGACTAATAACGCTTGTAGAGTCGGCAAAATTATCTTCGAATCTATTGGAATATCGTTTTACTTCCAATATTTTGTTTGCTTATTGAATAATTCATGAGCCTGATGTTACTTTGTCAGGAAACATTAGTCTTCTGATTACCTATATGTCACAATGAGTCTTTGCCAACACCATCAGATACTTCTTAATTTTAAAATATAGCGCTGAAATATAACATTTTTAGAATGTTTCTCCAATATTTGAAAATAAGATGAGATTGTTAAATTGGTTTTTAAAACATCTTATAAATTTTCAAATAAAGATGTTAGTGTTAGGGGTACAATGTAGTCTCAGCATCAATGCATCCATTTACAACGACCATAAAGGCCGCACATTCTTCATTTGTCATATTTACATAGCCACGGGGCATCAACGTTCGCACGAATGTAATGCAACGTCACACGCTTATGACAACGTCACATCCTCATTGTAATATCTTCTTGTGTCGTCATATTTTATACAACTCCATCCGATACTACCACGTTCTCATCACAATCTCATATTCCCAATTTACCACAGTTTATTAACGACGTCATATTCCTCTCGTAACCTGATCAATGGTCGTCTTATTCTTAAAGTAACATCATCCAAGTTCATCACATGTTTATATTAAAGACATATTTATGTCGATCAGTGTCATATTGAATCTATCCAGATCAGAATGATACAGTCTATATACTAGTACTACGTCATTACATTCTCTTCTCGATCGCATTACAATGTAATAAGTTCGTAGATCTATGATTGCTTATCTCACACAATAGACTATACCGTCCACATATTGCAAGAACCGTTCCGAAGCACAGGGGGCAGTATCAGTGTTTGGGAAAAAACAAATTGAAAACAATTCCGTTATTAAGCTAATACACTATCAAGGTATTAAGCGTACTATATGTCTATGTCCAAAGATAGTGGAACATTGCATGAAAAAATAGACTTGGTTCCTATCAATATTTACGATACTGTGAGTAGAGCGGGTATCCAGTGCTTGAATAAAATGACATCGAGCGAAGTTAGATAACGAAAGGAACACTGTTTTGCCGTTTTGCAGTTATAAGATACAATTGAACGAGATTTTCGGTAAGAATGAATATCTTATAGTTTATTTGAATGACTTTATTTTCCTTCAGCTCCAGTATTTTATGCTCAAACAACGAGATGCGGTGTTCCACAGTCTTTGGCATATAGACATATAGTACGCTTTATACCTTGATAGTATATATGCTCAGTGACGGAATTTAAAAAAAATATATATTTTTTAATCATTTGCGGACCAAACACTGATACTGCCACCTGTGTTCCGAAGTGAGATGTTATTAGTTACTAACAGGAATTAGTGCGGAGTAAGATTATGTATATAAGTCGATAACGAACAATCAAGTTTTTATCAGTTTCCAGGCTAGAAATTAAGTATTTATGAAGTGAGTATAGCAAGTTTGCGATAGAAAAAAATCGTGTTTCGTAACACTTCTGAAAATCTATTCATCAGACAAATATGTGACATGGAACTTATGAACAAAATTTTTTAACTGAAATCTGATGTTGCTGAAAGTTTTGTGTGTATTAGGTAGATATATTTTATTTATTCGTGCAAAATTTCATACATGTAGGTTTCGTAATTATAGAGAAATGTTTTTCTATCGCAAACCAACTATAATTACGTGAGAAGTACTTGAGCTGTACAGTATGTGCTAGTTAAGTTAAGACCTTTATCAATACGCAGTAGCTTACGGTATTCTACATGTGTTACGGTCATATCTAAATGTTGACTGAAGATAATAATTATTTCAACACTATATGAGTTAGCTTCAACAGGCATGTTCTGGCTTCATTGAGGCAAATGTCTGCTTGGAAGAGTGTTGAGAAACATACCCAATACTGGAAACTTAGTCACCATAATTCGGACAAACTAAATTAATGTTTTTATATTATATTAATTATCTCTCTCTGTGTGTAACTATCTATATAGAATACGGAGACTTCCAAGTTGCTGTTCGTGCTATTACTCAGAACCACTCGTAACTTAGCGTCATAGACAAAGGAAGACATAATGAATACACTACGTTGATAATAAATACTCCTTTGATATTGCTTAAACATATTGTATTGCCATATTCCTTTTACAAAAACGAGATTGTACATCATAAACATAGGCATCATAAAGTTTGAGTCACGAATGCTAAAACGAAGTATTAAATTGTCATGCACTATCACAAAACTCAAATGTTACTATGTCCGTAAGTTCGTAACCGTAACGATTATTGTATAGTACACGACCTGATAATTCCTCTGAGCTTAAAAACTCAACACAAGAACTAAGTGTTGTCCCTATATAATATGTTAATTGGCAATATATTTTCCCATTGAACATTCTTGCCTATTAGTATCTCCATTGCCACTGGCAACAATTCACACCATCGCTGACTGACTTCCGTCCTTAACATAGTGTGGCCAACTTAAATGAGATTGAGCTGGTTTTGTTTATTTATATATCATATTCCTTACTAAGACAAATTGACTTAACGGTATTTTCTAAGAACAAGAAATAGACAGGACTACAGGCTAGACAATCTTACTTTGGTGCGGAGCGTCATTACCACCTCAGGGACTTGCCCAGACATGTTAATTAATAAACGAACTGCACACCACCAAATAAGACACATGTTACCGTTAGTCAATTATACAATTTACATCAAGGACAATAATTAATCACATTCAATGTGTGGATCAATTACAAATTGGTAGCATACTGTTTGCCGGGAAGGCGACACAATCAAACGGATGGTCCCCTTTTTCCATGTACGAGTAGGTGAATTTTCAGGTTATCACGTGCAACCGATCGCTTTGCTAATCGTTTAAACGCGCTGGTAACCAATCATAATATCATGCGGTAGAGCAAATAGACGCATCAATGATGTACAGTGCATATTATTATGTATTATCTGACCACACATATAAGTATATTAATTAAATTAAAACTCTCCGAGCGTATGCGCGTTCTTGTCTCGTGAATCATTCTGTTGTGTTTACTAAAAAGCTTGTTGCTTGTACGCGGTTAGGACGCATACATTGTTAGGTGAACTCGTACTACCCGGGCATATTGAAAATAGTTTAAAACACCTTGATCCCCAAATTTTGGTATTACGCGACTCACCACATAAATATATGTATTCTATATTACGAACATCGATGAGGTTATGAGACTATGTATATTGGGGCTGCTATGGAAATATGTGATTGTGACGAGAACGTGGTGGCACCACATGCAGTTGCTATAAAATATTACGACTTCAGAAGATATTACAATGATGGTGTGACGTTATCGTAAGAGTGTGATGTTGCATTACATGTCTTCTATATACGAATATGACGACGTTGGATGAGGTAACTATGAGTTTAAGATGAGCTTGGACGATGTTGTGATAGATATGGTGTAATAAGGACACGGGATGATGTTGTTATTCTGTCAGAATAGGAAAACACTAGAAGAGAGTGCAATTAGGATGTGACGTTATGGTACGATGAGGATGCTTGAATTTACATTTGACGAGCCAGGCTGCATGATGGCAATGAAGACATGACAAGAACGGATGGACTAACTTCACGGCCGTTGTAAATAACTGCATTGATGCCGCCAACACCTCTAGCACAAATATCTTTACTAATTTCACAATCCCATCCTGTTGTCAAATACTGCAGAAACATTCTAAAAACGTTACATTTCAACGCTATATTTCAAAATTAAAAAATATATGATGGTGTTGCAAAGACTCATTGCGACATACGGGTAATCAGAAAACTCTTATATTTACTGACAAAGTAGCACCAGTCTCATGAAATTCAAACGCAGACGAAATATTAGAAGTTAAACGATATTCCGTTATTTTCAAAAACAATTGCTGATTCTACAAGTGGAAATATTCAAACCGCAAGTTCGTAAATGTCATGAAAGTCTATCAACTGCTTACCACATATTGGAATCACAAATGCGACATTGAAACCACATATTACCACAGGATTAAATTATTTAACATCTTGCACTGATATTCATTGATGCGTCTATATGTTGTCAACCGCATATACGCAGTATCAATTGTTTATTGCATTTGATTTCATTGATGCATCTAATTGTTGTCAGCTGCTGGATATAATATTGATGTATATGTGTTTATCACAACATTTTTAACCAACATAGAACGTGTCGTAGCCACATATTAGTTCCATAACACTTTCTTAATTAATAGTTTGCACTGTCATATTTGAAGCGTCCATGTGTTCAGCCGCTTAATAAAGGCGAATTTAATTGCCAAAATGTGATCGATTATACGCATTCACCTTACAGTGCACATTATTTGGCCACGTCTGTCTACATTTATGCTTTTCTTGCATTTGCATGTATGGCAAATACAATATTACCCTTTTCAATTGATCCAAGAATTTAATGCGTTTGATTATTCATTTCTGTAAATTTTATCATCTACTAGCGGTTACGTGCGTCGTGTTTGTGGTTTTTGAGTTCATTTATTAATTAACATGTCTGAACCAATCCATCTAATCTTATTGTCGCTTCACACAAATCATACACTTGTCTAGCTCCTAGTCTTAGTTGTCTTGCATTGTGAATTATCGTCTAGTCATTTACTTCATCCGAAGGTTCAATCTGTTTGGTTTGGTTCGTGATCCGACTTTGCGGTGTTTGCTTTCTCTATGGTTGGTTAGTTATACTGGTTAACGTATTATAGAACATGTTACAAGGAAGGCAGCCTCAACTTTAGCAGCTGAACACAAACGAAAACAATTATTAAAAAACCCACATACCATAATTACAATGCTCACTGCCCAAAACACAACTTTACGAGAAATTAACCTTATCCAGTAACATCCCAAATTCCAGCATATATAAGCAAATGCTGAAGATACACTGAGGCCTTTACAAACGCAGCACTTGCATATAATGCAATTGCATGTTTAATAATTTAGTCCGTATCATAGACTTTGATCTTATGATAACCATATGCATGTGCCACATTAATTACACGATAAATCCTAAAAGTGATTTTGCATAATGGTTTAATACCAATTGTCGTTGGGTCAGATGCAAGGTCAGTATAACAAGCAGCATCTGAAGCGATGCATGAAGTGCATCTACGACGCATTGACCTTATTATACGTTATATGCATTTTGGCATGGTGTTTGTTAACTAGGTCAAGTCGCAGTTTCACCTCATTTGCTTGCCTGGGGTCACTGGAATATAATTTTGGAACTAGGCCAACCTGCTCTTTTGCAGCGAGGACTTTGAAAACTAGGTAGGGTCTTGGGATTTTAACTATTTCGGTGGGTTATGTGTGGATATTACTCCGTGTAGTCGTGTTATGTCGTGTATTTACTGTGAGCGGCGCTCGGCTGGTTCAGTTGAATGATGCCTTCCCTGTCCGATTTCTTCATATCGTTTTTGGTAGTCTCCTTATGGCAGAAATGCAGTTGCTCAGGGAGATACTCAAAATCATATTCAACATAACATGAATTTAGCTTGACCTAATTATGGTGTGTTTCCAATATTGGATAACGTCGAACATTTGCGAGTGCTTAGGATGTCTATTTTTTAGATACACAGCACTCTTCCTCAATGAAATAAGCCAATGGCATATGTAGACGTTATCATTCATAATTCTAATACTATAATTACGCATTATCTTCAGACAAGACTTCAATATAAATGTAACACATTTCTTAGGCCGTAAGCTATTACGTATTGATAAAGGTCTGACCCTAACTAACACATACAGAACAACTCCCATGTAATTATTCACTTCATAAATACTTAATTTCAAGCCTGGAAACTGATAAAAACTTGATTGTTCATTATCGACTTATATACCTCATCTTACTCCGTACTCACTAATTCCTGTTTGATACTAATACATGTACCATCTCACATCGGAGGTTCTCACATTGTTGTGACGGTAAAGGCTATTTTGTGAGATAAGCAATTATAGGTCTACAAACTTATAGCCTTTTAATGCGGTCGAGATGAGAATGTAATGACGTAGTATATATATTGTATCATTCGTCTCTGGATAAATTCAACATGACATTGATCGACATAAACATGACTTTTATATAAACATGTGACGAACATGGCCGAGGTTAATATGCGAATAAGACGACCTTGGATGAGGTAACTATGCGAATAAGACGACCTTGGAATAGGTTACTATGGGAATAAGACGAAAAATATTCAATAGTCAAGGTATATGTAACCAAAACCGGAGGGAAAACGACCATGGGTCGCAAACTAGAAACCAGGCCGGGTACTTTTGTCAGCTTGCTTTTAAGCAATGAAAGGTCAAGAATTACTTGCCGATTCGACGAAAAACGGCCATCAAAATAGTCAGTATATCCATTTCCGTCTCCATACGTTACCCCCATTGAAATAAATGCATCCTTTGCATGTGCATGTATTTCAAATACAATATAGCCTTTTTTGAGCATTTAATACGATTAATTCTTAATCGTGCGGTAAATGTTATCATTTCCTAGTGGTTACGTGAGTCGTGTTTCGTGGTTTTTGAGTTCGGTTATTAATTAACATGTGTGCACCAATCCCTCCGGTCGTATTGTAACTTCACATAAACCATACACTTGTTTAGCTCCTAGTCTTACTTGTCTTGCATTGTGAATTATCGTCTAGTCCTCTACATCATCCGCAGGTTCAATCTGTCTGGTTGGTTCGTGATCCGAGTGTGTGGCGTTCGCTTTTTCTACGGCGTGTGTTACCTGTACTGATGGTAAAAATACGAAAAGGGACGGCAGAACCCAACTTGAACAGTCGAGCACAGAAAACATATTATTAAAAATACCATTTTACGAGTAAATAAACTTATCCAGTGAATGCCCAAGTTACAGCTTATATTAATACAGGCTGACGATACACTTTGAAAAAGCAACACTTACGTAAAATGTCATAACATGATTAATAATTGTGTCACTATCATAAAACTTTATCACATAAACTATACGATAAATCATGTAAAGTGATTTTAAGAACTCGTCTAATAACAATGGTTTTTGGGTCAGAAAGTCAAGAGTTTAGTATATCGTATAACCTTTGTCTGAGGCGATTCATGGCGTGCTTCTACGACGCATTGGTCTTAGCATGCGTTTATGGGATGCTTTTTGGCATGGTGCTTTAACTAGGTCAAGTCACAGTAACACCTTATTTTGTTGCTTGGGGTCAATGCTGTGGAATATATTTGTGAAACTAGGTCATTCTGCTCTTTTGCAACGGGGACTTTCGCAACTAGGTAGGGTCTTATCTGCGTTTCTTTGGGTCACTTGGGATCACCGTTTTCTGTTATTTCCTTATGAACTTAGGCCATGTTGTATTTGTACAACGGGGACTTGGGCTTTCAACTATTTCGTTGGGTTATGTGTGGGTATTACTCAGTGTAGTTGTGTTATGTTGTGTTTTTGCTGTGTTCGGTGCTCGACTGGTTAGGGTGAGTAATGCGTACCCTGTCCGATTTCCTAATACCTTTGTTGGTAGTCATCGTATGGCACAAATACAGTTGCTCAGGTAGATGCTTAAAGTAATATTTAAAACACATGAACATATTGGAAGTAAAACGATATACCATTAGATTCGAAACAAACTTTGCTGACTCTACAAGCTGAAATATTCCAAACTGCAAGTTCGTAAAAGTATCATGAAAAGCCATCAACTACTTACAGCATACTAAGTATTTGAAACACAAACGCAATTGAAACCACATATTAGCACAATTCGTGATTACTCGATATCTTTCACTTACTTTCACTGACGTTTCTAGATGTGGTCAACCGCTTTATATCATATTTTGGTAGCACGGCGTTTATAACCGGTATAGTTCGCGTTCACTTAACAATGTATACGGCGTATTAGCAACATATATGCAGCAATCATATATTTATTGCACTTAAATTCATTGATACATCTTGATGTGATCAACCGCCGCATATATTATTGATATATACGTATGTTTTAATCATTTACAGTATGATCGGTTGCCAAACATAGTATGCGTTGTAACCACATGTGAGCTCCATAACACTTATTTACTTAATTGTTTGCACTGACCAATTAGAAACATCGATGTGGTCAGCCGCTTAATGAAGGCGTTTAAAATTATCTATGATCGATTACACCCGCTCACCTTTTAGTGCACGTAATTTGGCAACATTCGATTAAATTCATGCTTTCCTTGCATACGCATGTATTACAAATACAACTTCACCTTTTTGCAATTTATTCAAGCATTTAATGGAATTGATTAGTAATCTTGCTGTAAACTTTATAATTTTTTGCGGTTACGTGCGTCGTGTTTCGTGGATTTTTAGTTCGTTTATTAATTAACATGTCTGTACCAAACCCCCAGTCTTATTGTCGCTTTACACAAATCGTACACTTGACTAGCTCCTAGTCTTACTTGTCTTGCATTGTATATTATCGTCTAGGCCTTTACTTCATCCGTAGGTTCAATCTGTCTGGTTGGTTCGTGATCCGACTTTGCGGTGTTTGCTTTCTCGATGGCGTTTTTAGCTTTATGGATGGTAAAGAGGCCAGTAGATGGCTGTAAGCTACTACTACGTATTAATAAAGATATTAACCATACAGTACGGTCCCATGAAATCTAATTATTCACTTCATCAATACTTAATGTTTTGCCTGGAAACTAATGAGAACTTGATTGTTCGTTACCGACTTATATACCTAACCTTACTTAGTACTCACAAATTCCTGTTTTGAACTAATATCTCACGCGGTTCTCGTGGTATAGTTGTGATGGTATAGTCAATTATGTGAGATTGAGATAAGCAATTATAGATCTACGAACTTATTGCCTTTTAATGCGGTCGAAATGAGAATATATTGATGTAGTATATTGACTGTATCATTCGGTTCTGGATAAATTCAATATGACATTGTTCGACGTAAACATATCTTTTATATCAGCATGTGTCGAACTTGGATAATGTTATGAGAGGACCTAAACACGTCTTCAATATGAGCATGTTACGAACTTAGATGTGGTTACTATGAGATTAGGATGACCTTGGATGAGGTTATGATGGGAATATGACCTTGTTGAATGAGATAGCTATAGGAATATGAGATTGTAATGATTTGGCAAAGTTGTGCTAGAAATATGTTGTTGTTATCAGAACGGGAGGACACGGGATGAAGTTATTGTAAGATTATGACTATACAAGAAGAGAGTGCAATAATGATGTGACGCTGCCGTACAAATGCACGAAGTGGGTGCTAAGAGTGTGATTTACATGGTATTTGGATGAACTAGGGCGCCCGGTGAGAACGACAAACCGGCTCGCCTTGTGGCTGTTGTAATTAGCTGAATTGATGATGAGACAACATTGTACCCCTTGTACAAAAATCTTTATTTCAATATATAAGATGTTTCAAAAAGCAGTTTAACAATCTCAACTTATTTTCAAATATTGGAGAAACCTTCTAAAAACGTTATATTTCAGCGTTATATTTCTACTTTAAGAAATATCTAATGGTGTTGGCAAAGACTCATTGTGACATAAAGGTAATCAAATGACGCTTATGTTTTTCACAAAGTACCATCAGTCTCATGCATTATTCAATACACAGACGCAATATTGGAACTAAAACGATATTCCATTATATTCGAAACACATTTTCTGACTCTACAAGCGGGACTATTTCAAACCGCATATTCACAAATATCATGAAAAGCCATCAACTGCTAAACGCATATTGCAAATACAAATGCAGTATTGAAACCACATATTAGCGCAATAATCGATAATTTGCACTTACTTTCATTGATGAGTCTAGATGTGGTCAACCTTTATATCGCTTTATATCATAATTTGGTACCAAGGAGTTTAAAACTGGTATAATGCGCGTTTACTTAACAATGCACCCGTCATTAACACATATACACAGTAATTTATTGCACTTGATTTGATTGATGCATCTAGATGTGGTCAGCCGCCGCATATAATATTGGTGTCCACATGCGTTTAAACCATTTACAATATGGTCGGTCAAACGCGTTCCCCAAACATTAATATCCACATATTAGCTCCATAGCATTTGATTGCTTAATAATTTGCACTGCAATATTTGAAGCGTCGATAAATAAAGAAGTTTTTAATTGTCTTAAATATCACCGATTGCACGCATTTACCTTACCGTGCACATAATTTGGCAACATTTGTCTAGATTTATACCTTCCTTGCATATATCATGAATCCAATTTTACCTTTTTCAATTGATCCAAGAATATAATGAGATTAATTATTAATCTTGCTGTAAATGTTATAATTTCCTAGCGGTTACGTACGTCGTGTTTCGTGGTTTTTGAGTTCGTTTATTAATTAACATGTCTGCACCAATCCCTCTGGTCTTATTGTCGCTTCGTACAAAACGTATACTTGTCTAGGTCCTAGTCTTACTTGTCTTGCGTCTAGTCATCTACCTCATACGAAATTTTAATCTGTCTGGTTGGGTTCGTGATCCGACTTTGCGATGTTTGCGTGCGCTTAGATTGTCTGTTTCCTAGTTACTCAACAGTGTTCTATGCAAGTATATGCCTCAATTAGACAAGTCCATACATTGTCTGTTAGCGTTATCATTCATATAGTGGTGAAATAATAATTATGTTTAGACAAGACATCAATATAAATGTAACACATTTATAAGGCCGTAAGCTACTACGTATTAATAAAGGCCTTACCCTTATAAACACACACAGCACAGCTCCAGTAATTCTCACTTCATAAATAATTAATTTCTAGCCTGGAAACAGATAGCAACTTGATTATTCGTTATCGACTTATATACCTTATCTTACTTCGTACTCACTAATTCCTACTTGGAACTAATACCATCTTACATCGGAACGGTTTTCACATTGTTGTGACGGTATAGGATATTGTGTGAGATTAGCAATTATATCTACGAACTTATTGCCTTTTAATGCGGTCGAAATTAGAATGTAAAGACGTACGAGGGTCATTCAATATATACGTAGATAAGCGTTGTCATTTACTCACATTTACGATTAAATAATAATTTCTTATATCATTATAAACATCTATCTATTACCTACCGTAGATACAATTTTATCTTTGATTATGCAACACAGTAGCATGGCATCAGCTGTTATATTGCCATAGTAACGCGCTACCACCCCCGACCGACGTAACGTACCCTTTTCACTAGTTCGACTAGCTACGAATTCCGAACAGATTAATTGACATTCCCATAAGTTTGTCAGATTATTGCAAGATAGTATCTAAAGATTTCGTGAACTTATAAAAATATTTGGACGTTTCAGTTTGAATTGGTTAAGTATTTGACCTATGCCTGTCACGTTCTCATTTACGTCAAAATGTCGATGAATTTACGCAAGGAAATTCGTGCAACTATTAAATTGTGTACTTGTCTTGGAAATACACACCAAACATACTAGATGTTCTAATGAGAGCAAACAGAGAACATGCAGTATTCAGTTTCCCTGTGTTTTAGTGACAAAATCAATTTTTGAAGAGCAGCATGGTCTTAAAAACGTTATGTAGGGGTCGGACGAATTTTGCAAACGCCGGGACGTTTAAGGAAAAGTCAGTCAAAATATACGAAGCGTTTCAATTTAACAGACAACCATTAAGTCTAGTTTTATCCTAACTTTGAATACATAAAAATGTTGTGGTAGATATATTTAATAATATACAACTCAAATAAGTATGTTTAATTCCATATGAATGACGCAATTTAATTTCGGGTTTACCATTTGAGAAATAGAAAAACGTCAATAACGTCGCTGACGTCAGAATATAATTGCGCTGTGTGGTGGTTGTGGTAATGTGATAGTTTTATTTGAGCCATATTTTCGTAAAAAATGCCCCGTTTCCAGCGAAATTTTCTGCACTGGTGTCAGAAAGGTTGTAGTTTAGTTTGATATACTTAGTTTTTCTCTGGGTTAATGTGTTTTAAAATGATGAGTCCAGTCCACGAATTTATTGAATGACCCTCGTAGTATAATGACTGTATCATTCGGTTCTGTATGAATTCAATATGAAATTGTTCGACGTAAATATATCGTTTATATCAGCATGTGACGAATTTGGGTGAGGTTACTGTGCGAATAAGACGACCCTCGGTTCAGATTACTTTGAGATAATGACGACCTTGGATGAGGTTACTATGAGATTATAACGACCTTGGATGATGTTATGAGATGAATATGACTACGTAGATTGGGCTTTTTCATAGAAATATGATATTCTAATGATTGGATGAAGTTGTGATAGAAATTTGATGTTGTTATTAGAACTTAATGGCATGGGAATAAGTTGTTATAAGAATAAGACGACATTGGGCGAAGTTGTGATAGAACTATGAGAATATGATGAGAACGTGATAGCATGGGATGAAGTTGTTATAAAAGATGACGACACCAGAAGAGAGTACAATAATGATGTCACAATGAAAAAAATGCAACCATACCGGGGCTTGCACCCGGGACCCATCGCTTACAGACCGAATGCGAATGCTCTACCGACTGAGCTAGCTGCTGGTTACACAAGTGTCTCCCATATTAGTTATTAAATCATATCAACACGGCTAAATACATCCCTCCTTCGAAAAATTCTTCCTCAAATGCCAGGTGTACCAGCAACCTCTGTGGGACGTTCTGAGGGTGTACACAGGTGAGTTATATGCGTTAGGCGCCAAATGTAACAGGGAAAGAAAAATGTGCAACTAGACCGGGGCTCGAACCCGGGACCATTCGCTTACAGGGGAATGCTCTACCGACTGAGCTAGCCGGCTGCTTTCACACGTTTCTCCCCAATTAGTTATTAAATTCTATGCACCGGCTACAACGGTTTACTGTCGTCGTACTAAATGGATGCTATAGTGTGATCTACATGACATTTTGACCAACCAGGGCGACCGGTAGCTTTGGAAATATGTCAACGACGGATGGGCTCTCTTTATGATCGTTGTAAATGGCGGAATTGATGCTGAGACTACATTGTTCCCCTAGTACTAATATCTTTATTTGACAATTTATAAGATGTTTCAAAAACCAAGTGACTGAGCAAACTCATCTTATTGTAAAATATTGGAAAAACATTCTAAAAACGTTATATTTCAGCGCAGCGCTATATTTCAACGTTAAGAAATATATAATGGTGTTGGCAACGACTCATTGTGACATACGGGTAATCAGAAGACTCTTATGTTTTCTGACAAAGTAGCATCAGCCTCATGAATTATGCAATACGCAGACGAATTATTGGAAGTAAAGCGATATTCCGTTCGATTCGAAACCATTTGTGCTGACTATACAAGCGGAAATAGTCCAAACCGCAAATTCGTATATATCATGAAAAACCATCAACTGCTTACCGCATATCGCAAACACAAATACAGCTGTGAAACTACATATTAGCACAATACATGATTACCTAATATATTGCACTGACTTTCATTGGTGCGTCTAGATGTGGTCAACCACTTTATATCATTATTTTGTACCAAGGCGCTTAAAACTGGTAAAGTGCATGTCATTAACACATGCACGCGGTAATGTATTGCACTTGATTTAACTGAATGCATCTAGATGTGGTCAGCCGCCGCATATAATATTGATGTAACATGTGTTTAAATAATTTATAATATGATCGGTTTCACGCGTTCACCCAACATAGAACGCGTTTTAACACCAAATTAGCTCCTTATCACTTGCTTACTAAATACTTTGCACTAACATATTTCAAGCATCGATGTGGTCAGCGGCTTTATAAAGGCTATTCAAATTTTCTAGACTATCAATGATTCAATAATTTAATAATTATTATTTTGTCTGTAAATGCTACAATTACCAAAGGGTTACGTGCGTCGTGTTTCGTTGTATTCGAGTTCGTTTATTATTTAACATGTCTGAGCCAATCCCTCTGGTCTCATTGTCTCTTCACACAAATCGTACACTTTTTTAGCTCCTAGTCTTACTGGTCTTGCACATTGTATTATCGTCAATTCCTCTACTTCATCCGTAGGTTCAATCTGTCTGGTTTGGTTCGCTTTCTCTGGCGGTAAACAAATCATACACAATCTGACTGGGAATGCACTGCAGGCAGCACACAACTTAAACAACCAAGCACAAAAACATTTGGTTAAAAATCCCACATACCATTATAATAAGGCACAATGACCAACATTAAACTAAGGCGAACATGACATTTACCACTGAAAGACCAAGTTAAACTATCAAACAGTCGAATGCAAAAGTCCCTGGTTATCCAAGTACTGAATGTATGAAAGGTAATATGATGATGTTGTTCGCATTTTTACATATTTGTTACTTGTAGGTAATAGCTGAAAACGTGAACTTATGTTGGCAAACCTAAATGTTCTTAAATTATTTGTCACTTGCAGGAAGCAGTTGGAAGAAACGTGATATAAAGTACCGAATCAAACAATACTCAAGGAAAGTGTCTATACAAGAAGCACAGAGTGAGCTACAACGTGCATTCGACGTAAGTAAACCACTGTTAAAATGTTAAAGTAACGAAGGTCGCATGATATCGAAATGATTATAAAGAACACGTACGAGCTGATCAATATTAGCTTCATTATGGTTGCAACACATAATAAATATGTGTACATACATACGCTTATATAATAGAAAGTGGACAACATCAGACAATGTAATTATCAGTTAATAGTCTCATGGGATGTACATTTATGGATTACTTACAATGATAAAACATAACATTGTAATAGATCTATGCATGACCCTGACTATGACCTCAAGATGGTCATACTAATTGCGCTACTTTGTAGCATTCTATCCTATTAATGTTTCCCATGGTAAAATGTGTTACAATGTACCGTACATGAAACGATGAATTAAGTTTTAACTCTTTTAAGGGTTGAGTGCTACCTTCCCTGTCGGATTTTGTCATACCTATTGTGCTGTTTCAGGTGGAACACTTGGTGGCACCATATCCCTCATCATATTCTGTTGTATTTTTTCCTTTTTTCAGTGTATGCCAACTTTTCGGTAGCAAGTTAGTTAAATCTACATTAAATTATTCTTCTTGGATTAATAGCATGTCTTGGGATTTAATATTGTTACGCTTCATCATTGACATCCTTGAAAATAACCCTCGCGGATATCAATTCTATCATTATATGTAGTGATCAATGGTTAGCTATTGCCCATATTGTGCAGTAGTGTGTTGATCGATAATCTTTCACGCCTACACTATATCGACTACAATTGGATTACGAAATATACAATAAACATGTTTTGCGTTGATGCTGTTGTCAGCTGAATATCTGCGTGAATTACAAGACCATATATCGTAACTTATGGCATTAATGTTTAAAACATGCGTGTCTACTGTGCGGCGATTAATTTTTGCTGAAACTCAATTTCGCGGATTCGGGCAAAATGGTAGTTTCGTCATTTCTAAGATTCGTGTTTTGAAAATATTTTTAAAAAACTTGTACGTATTTTGTGGTCAATTATGCGATGGGATTTAAGTTAGCGATTTATGGTTCATCCGCGACAAGACGTGTCATTACATTCAATGCTTCTCATAAGTATATCCTGTCTGGCAGATATTTAGGTAGTTTCAAGATCAGGCCGTCCTTTACTTACATATTAGTTTGATCAGATTGGTATTCCTATAGTTCTAAAATTGCCACTTATTAAGGTCATTGGCTGACCGAGTAGAGAAAAAGAAGCGAACGCCCACACAATAACGACTGTCTTTACTTGAGGTATAAAAACATTGTCCTTTATTCAATGCAGCCACACTGTAATGAACCATCAAAGTATGTGATTTCAAATTCAATTTGTTTTTAATTTTAGCTTTGGTCAGAAGTCATTCCATTGAAATTTATCCGTAGTGATTATGGACCAGTTGATATTGAGATCAAATTTGTGAAAGGTCATCATAGAGACAATACGCCATTCGACGGAAGTGGACAAACTCTGGCGCATGCGTACTTCCCTCAGTATGGCGGCGACGCACATTTTGACGAGGATGAAAAATGGACGGTAAACGTAGCGGAAGGTTAGTCAGCATGCAAAATAAACGTCGTTCTTTAATCACGTGAAACGATCCGCGGAACCTGACAATTTTATCAAGGGACACATATCTTAACAGTAACAACTGGGAAAATTTGATGCTCTGTTGGTTATGTTAAAATTACATGGAATAAGAAAGAGCTGTACAGACACTGTGTACTATTGTATTGAAATGAGTCTTCACAACATTTACTGGGCTCTTGGGAGTACTTAGTTCTAATTTATTTGACAGTAGTAGACTGGTAGAGCTATAGATCAATATTCTTGGTGAAATATCGGTTAACACATTTATCACGGGTGTTATTTATGATACGTATGTAAAACACTTGACATTTATTAAAATGAAGATGAAAAATGCTTAAAATTGCTTATTTGATTTTGAAATGTTGGCATCGTAGGACATGTTGCGTAATTAAAGTGACCATTGGGTCTAGATTAGTTGTGTTTGCATATGGAGTATTTCTAACGTAGAAACTCCTCTCTTTATTCATATTCGCACTAGTTATGTCATAAACCTTCCACAGGGACTCTCCATATACATCTGTTCTATGTAGAACCTTCCTATCGCTTATATTAGCATCCTACGTTCTTCTCAATATTTCTTTTCCTCTCAGTCTCCCTCTATATTTTCTTCACAAAAACAAAATCTAACTATGCATGATTCTATACGCGTTACTTTAGAGCGACTGTAATATGATGACGCTGAGATACATGAACACGTGGTTGAATGCGTTCCTTTTAATAAATTTAGTTTTATTGATTCACTTGTTTATTCATTTCGTATTTAATCATGCAAACCGTTTGATCCTTTTGAAATGCAAAAATGAACAAAATGGTAAACTCTGTTGGATATCGTATTTATATTGCAAAACTAGTGTTGCGATTTGGTAATTTATCATTACAAACATTTGTAATGCAGTTTTGTCTCTCAAACAGCATTGAGTTTAATCTTCTTTGCTGCACTAATAACCTGCACGTTTTCCAAAGATGGTTAAATTGATTAGAGTTTAAAATCTGCTGATTTTGTTTTTGGGTTTAACAATTTCGCTAGCACCTTCCCACGAACGTAATTATTTTCTTCCCGTAATATGAGCTTTCCGTGGATTCTCGTTTTTACATCATTAACTGACGGGAACCAGTCGATGGTTCCACTGTGCTGGTTTTAAATTATACATTCAGAAAATCAATGTGCACCGGAAGGTTTTCATTTATAAACGGATGTTAAATTCCAATTCAAACATGGCTTTTTATCATATTCCATTAGAGATGATTTTGTGATTGCTTGTCGGAGCGGAAAACAGAAAATGTCTTCGGCAATAACTGAATAATGCGATATAATTTTCACAATTCATGGTTATAATATCAGGCGATCATTTTCCCAAGCTCTCTAAAATTGGAAATAGAAAAATGATTGCATTGGATAATGACAGAATAAACACGTTCCACAAGGCCATATGAACATTTGGCATCGACGTATAATTAATGCCATTCATCAGTCGTTGTTTGGATCATATTGACGACCTTTTACACTAATTGGAGATTGTGTATCGTTTCGTTGTACTTTTATTTGAGGCCGAGTATTTTTTATACGGAATTGAGATTAATTCTTAACGACAATTTCATGTTATGTAATCATTTCGTTAGAGATAATGGTCTGTTATTCATCAATAATAATGCAGAAATGCAGATTCTGCTACAAGTACAGTTTCTACGTACATGTAAAGTTCTGAACCATAATGATAAGAGAAAATCGGACATATAACAAATCCCAGTACATGTACCCATCCTATGATTGAGGATTAAAGAATGGAATGACATATAATTGGTTTTAACCAATATAATTTCCCGCCTTATTATAAGGGGTATAAAAGGAGTAAATAACTATTTGCGGTAACAAATAAGGTAAAAAAAGTTAAGTTACCAATTTTCTAGGGCTCTTTCCGGCTGTTAGGCCGCTCAAGCACCCTTTGACATTTCAACTTCCCCTGGTCATTGGGCTACCTATGGAAACCTACGCACGTGTCTCCCTGGGGAGACTATTTCTCACCTGTGGTGTGGCAGCCAACATCGATCTGCGGCACCCAGAAATAGACCCTGTCCTCACAGGTACCATGGTGGAGTGGAGCTGTAGGTCTTGCTCGGAGAAATTTACCAGTGGACCAGAGGGGGTCGAACCCGGGACCTCTCGATCCCGAAGCGCGCGCCCTACCTCTAGGCCACCGCATCCCACGGTAAATGACCTAATACATTTCCATGTATAAGCTATTACAGTGTGGTACAAAATGTATTTATATTGTACCATTAACGTACACGTTTAACTGCACATAAAGTAAACTAGTTCTCCCATATCACGATATGCTACTCACAGTATTTGTAGCCATGACAGTAAATACTATACATAGCATAGCAGACCAACAACAACTGCGGCATATCCTGGCCAAACATCACGAGTAGAGTTCATGGTGATGACGTTTTGCCAATAGCATATTCTACACCCATCAAGTTTCTGATATATGTACCACTTAATAAAGGCTTTATCACGGACAGCTAAACATTACCAACATTAAGACATATACCTCACAATAAAAGCCAAGTCGAACCATTTATATACCGATTTTGTCGCTACAATTCGTCGATAGAAATGATTGGTACAGGCCATTATGCCAAAATGATCAAATCTAGCGGTACGCAATATGTGAAGTAATGCCCCAATTCCAATCCGGTGCCAAAATAATAACAAATATATCGGAATATCATTCCCATATTTCCTAGTTTCATTACATTTCTGGCTGAGTTCTTGAACATTTATTTATGTCAAGATAGGTTTATTTGTCAGTTGTAAGCTCGCAATCTATATTAGGTGATTTAAACAACAATTAAACATATATGGAGTAAAGCTGTTGTTCAGTACGCTGAACGTGCAACTTTTACTACTTGGGCCTTATTCATTAACGTTGTAAGTCTGAATTTTATATATAACTTTATACTGACAAATATTTTATTCGCTCTCATGTTGTTATAAATGTACCGATTTAAATATAAATATGTATACCTGTCCAGTGGGTAACAACAAATAATCAGTTAAAATTTGAAATGGTCAAATCGTATTGCAAAGAAATGAGAGTGATTATAAATGTTGTCAATTTTAAGTCAAAGTTTCAGGGAACATTGTTGAATAAGGCCCCTTAATTCTAGTTTTACGGGTTTAGTGCGAACAGGACACAACAAAGTGTTTTACGAACATTTTTTATCCATCTATTCATCCAATGGTCTTCATGAATGTAAAGTATGCAAAGTACACAATTCATGAATTACGCAATATGTTTTTTTGTAATTTATATTCACTATTCAAATGTTTTCGGTAAGTAACACCGAAATAACGATTGTATGTGTGACCGTAACAATAAGAACAAAGCTAATCTTCCTTTAATGATAACACACGAGCTAAAATATCAGCATTATTATTATATAAATCAGTGATAAATATTGTGAATTGTCTGCATATGACCGAGAATTGCGGTAGTATCCATTATTCAAATTGATCCCTGAAAGACAAAACTGCATGTACTCATCAATGAATGTATAACAAATTCTTATAGTTCATGGTGGTGACAAAGCAAAAGTGAAAGCATGCTGGCACATTGTCCAACCCGGTTGCTACTCTATAATTCACCATTAGTTGTTTATCTTTCACAGGAGTAAATTTGTACCAAGTTGCAGCACATGAGTTTGGTCATTCATTGGGTCTTGCACATTCCGATGTAAGGACCGCATTGATGGCTCCGTTCTATAGAGGCTACGATGAGAACTTCAAACTTGATCCAGATGATATCACAGCAGTTCAGGAACTATATGGTAACATATACGATAATAATTGTATTTCTCTTATAAAGCTAAACTTATTTTAAAGTATCGGCATAAACCGTTTATCAAAATACTAACCATAGACATGCCTGCATTTCATGCGTTCATGCCATTCATTTTGAAACTAATGACATGAAACAGAAATTGACGTCATGAGCACCAAGTACGCCAAAACACATAATGAAGCCTCGTATCAGGAGCAGGGCGAAACGAGTTTTATGATTTACATGTACAATTTGTGAACATGTCGACTGTACTTCTTGTTTGTATTACGTTGTACACTAAATAGGATGTTCTAAAACGATTAACACAAACACCATTTTTATGCTCGGACGTTCACGTTTCTTACTATTTCGAAAATGTCTGTATTAACAGTTATCTTGTATCATTATGATTATTATATTGTGTTGCATGTTTCATTGCAGGAACAAAGGACCAAGAAATCACAACACGTATTTTATATTGGACCACACCCAAACCCACAGTGCGTAACGAGAACAGACCTTTTGTTGATATCCCATCAATATGTAGAAATGCGACGATAGATGCTGTCACAAGAACAGATAATGGTGTAACTTATATGTTTAAAGGTAAGTCCACTATTTACCCACGACATTTTGCTGGCTTAGAATGAGATTTTGAAAGCCAAGGTCAGATTTGAGTTAGTAAAAATCGATATTTTGAGAAAACAAGAAAAAAGTCTGTAAACTACTCTTTACTTATGGTAATACACAACTTTTTGGACTTCAGTTGGTCAACATGACGAGTTCCGATTTTCATGAAAATATGCCTATATGAAACGGCTTGAAGTACAGATTTCAAATATATACGAGTCGTATAAGGTACGACCTTCTCATTCTAAGTCAGCTACTTGTAATTATGCTTTCTATTAGCCATGTTCGTTCTTATCTAAGTATATCATTCACCACTGTGGCAAATATGACCTTGAATTTCAAAACCTCATGCTAATCACCATCGACGTTAAATGGCAACAAGTGTCTCATTTACATTCCATGGACATTTGTAATGTCGCTTTTTACATAAGATAATTTGTCTTGATTTAACATGCATATTTGATATTTGTTTGATCGTAATTCATATTTATTTAGCCAGAAATTAATTTCCATTTACAGTCGTTTTTTGGTCCATTTCTCACTAATGCAGTTATGTAAAATGTCAAACTTAATAGCGCATTGCAAATATTTCATCACTCATTCCAGTTTTATCCTATTTAACAAACAATATATCTAGTCGAATGTATTGAGGAAAATTGAATGCTTTTGTTTTGTTATGCTATTTGTGTTAACATTAACTGAATATATTCCAGTATGTTCAACTCTATAATATAATCACTTTGCAATTCGCTTTGATTTATTTGTTGATGTCATCTTGATTGCGAAAGTGTACAGTCTGCTTGACAGTGTGTGTAGGCAGTTGATGAATATTTAGATATTTTGATTTTTCTGAAAGTTTTTTTGCGTAATTTCATTTTCTGTATTCTTTTAAATAATTTACGGGCCAACGTGTTCCAACCTTGCGGATAAGCTCCGGGAGACGACTTTGGATGTTCCATGCCAGTGTAAATTTAATAGTTGTAAATATAAGTAGACATAATGTCGCCTCAAACTAGCTTAAGTTAGTTCGTTCTGTTCCGCTGCGCTACATGTTTGTGATAAAAATCGAACGTTTACTAGACGAATGTCAGTTCTGATTAACAGAGAATATCTATTATTCTACAATGCTTTAAACGAAATTAGGCAAATTGAGACCAATTTTCATTCCATGTTGTTGCCTTTAAAATACCTATGAACATACCACTATGGATGCGTGGAATGCAAATCACGTTTTACAAGACATCGCTGAATCGTTTCTATGGTTTAAAAGAGCTTAAAAAAGTATAAATGTTATTTAGTAACAAATAACATTCTAAAGCATGCTTGTTGCATCAGAACATTCTTTCCCTTTGATCATATGTCCTAAATTCTAAAACATATATCAGGCATTTGCCTACATGAAAGTATTTCCGACATTCAAATAGCCATTTACCTTGGCGTCGTATTACGGTAACTACAAATATACAGTCAAGTATAATAGTTGAAAAGGTCAGGTTCTTTGTTTGATCGCTTTTGACACCGTTTTTGGCATATATTTGTGAAACTAGGTATCATGCATCGGGGACCCTAAGACAGGTCGGATCTTAGCTGCGTTTCATTCAGCCACTTGGTATAACCGTTTTTTGCTATTTCTTTGGGACATTGGGTCATCCTGCATCTTTTGCGGCTTTGCTCTGCGTACATGTACATGTAGTTGTGTTTTTTGTTATTGTATTCTGTACTCGGCTGATGAAGTTGAGTGCTGCCTTCCCTGTCCGATTTCCTCATACCTTTATGGCTTTCATCAACAGTTACCACTGCTTTGATATCCCCCTTAAAGTAAAAAGTACCCTTTTATGACCTACATGATCCCAATTATATTTATTTCCGTTACCATGAAGCAGTTTTTTATTGACTCCCACATTCGTAATCCCTCTGTATTTCCGAATGAAAATTTTAGGATGAACTTAAAACATAATGCCATGCTTTAATTTGAAAATGCATCAAATGTTTTTGTACAATCGTTGTTTTACATTGAGAGAAAGATTGCAGTATCCCGTAGTTCTCAGATTAGACATGTTTTAGAATGCATTTGTAGTTTGTACCTCATTTATCTTTTTTTTGCTGCCTGAAATGCTATTAATTATTTGGTTACGTTTGTGATAATTGTTTCCAAAGAAATAAATTAAGAAAATGAATTAAATTCAGTTTATTGTCTGAAGGGAATTTAAAACGTGAAATCACCTATAGATTTAAAACTTAATTACAAGTTGAGCTGAAACTCTAAGTTTACATTGGTAAACATTTCATTTAATTTTATCTAATTTGCCAGTGATCAAGAGTTTCATGCACACGTTGGGAAATACATGAAGCTGCTTTCTGTGTGGGGGATTACGTTTGTGTATGTTAGACAGGGAAGACAGCACTCCGAGTACAGAAACCGTATCAGCGCAGTATAACAAAACTACACACATACTAAACATTAGTTTTTGTATAATTTGAGGACTAATCCTCTAATTGTGCCAAATTCCCATTCGTGAATTTAGGTAACGTATTGCAAAGAACCAAACTAGAAACAAATTTAAAATCCATCTGTCCCGTAACTCATTTATTTCATACCTAAAGCGGTGGTTCCCAGGGGTTTTACATATAATTGCACTTTATACATTTACGAGTGATATATTTTGTATGGCAAAGTGTTGTTCTGGGCCACTGAGTCTCTGAGCATGTTTGTTGTAACTGTCGTTCATATCCTGTATCATAATTCTTACCCATAAGATCTGCCTTCCGCCTCCCACACGTTTAGCTGAATAAGGCAATTTATAATCCACGTGGGGCGTCCCCTTCACTTGTGTTTATCCCGGTAATCCTACCGATATTCAAATGACAAGAGTCACGCAAACGTATTATTTTGAAATTCAATGTTTATTGCATAACTGTGCTCAACTAAGAATAAGATATTGATCTCTAAGCCTTCGGTGAATTTTAAAATGATCTTCCCATTTCAACAAATGGAAAATTTAAATGCCAAACCACGAATAAATTATTGTACAATGCTGTTTTTGGAACGGACGCGGATGGTTAGACATTTGGTTTGTAGCTGTGGTCCTTTTAATTTATAACCTCTTTTTAGTGTTTGTTAAATCATTTTGTGTTCGTTTGAAATATTTTCAGATGAGTATTACTACCGATTAAATGAACACGATGCTGGTATAGATTCTAACTTTCCTAGACTTATAAACGAGGACTGGTCTGGTGTACACGGTCCTATTGACGCTGCACTCACTTGGCCTAATGGATGGACCTTTATTTTTAAGGTAAGCTTTTACTATTGTATATTGATAATGTCTCTGGTGGACCCTGCAAAGTACATAGAAGAAAGAGAAAGAAAAATATTGGACAAACATCAAACACAATTTTAGAGTAGCAATTGGCACTATTTTTACACAACCGATCGTTCAGTATGTAACTAAAATGAGTACCATTCTTCTTTTAATTTGATAACCCTAGTTCTTTCCATACTTTGCATTCAAGTAGCACTTGTTTACGTTTAAAGATATACTGAACATTTTTAATACAATGTTTGTTAGAGAAAGAGATGTTTGGGTGGTTAACTTTATTTCTTTCCACTCAATTTGTAGAAAAGAGCATACTAAATGATAGAAATTGCCTACCTTCATCTCATCATTTTATAAACTTTGTTTGGCTATCAAATTAGGTATAACGTCTCCCCAATGTCCCCGCCAATTTGTTACGTGAGATCAAATGCTTGAACTATCCTACATACATATGTAGCACGTCAATTAAATGTTGTCAAATATGATTATACTAAATGTACCACACACCGAGTTAATCTAGTCTCATTTCCCTTTTGTACTATTAATGTAAACAGGATTAGCTTAATGGAGATATATTTTCTTCCCTAACTATTTAGATCTTCACTTTTCGATAGATGTACGTATATGAACATTGACATTTATATTGGTCAGTACTTATACGCATTCGCTGAGTGGTATATACAGGCTTGGTTTGGTGCTTACCGCGATCGCCCATTGCGAATATTTCAAGTGATTTTACTGGGATATAACTAATGTTAGGTCACTTTTAGTCTTGTTAGTACTTATGTCTCAACTGCAATCCGAGTTAAGTATTCTAGTTCACGTTACAGAACTGTTTGTACTATTTATCTTAATACTGTATCAAGGGAATAGTTCAGTTACTGAATGAGCCATTTATCCCGGAGATATATAATACAGAAAAACAACAGTTATATATTCAAATCATACAGATTCTAAATCTAAACAATCTATACGAAGTCGATTACAACTTCTATTAACACGTAATTGACATGAATAATGAAGATGCTATCAGGTTTTGTAGAGCGTTGAACTCCATAAAACTACTCTACTTTGAGTCTTCATATTATATTCCCTTTAACGTTGCTAATTCTGAAACAACAAATTTTTGCCAGTCTCTATTTCTGTCCGTTCCGTAATAAGATAAGTTATGAAATAGCCATTAAAGACGACGTGTCATGAAAACGTTATAGAATGTTTGACGTTTATTTAACCAGATGAATTGTTTGAAGTGATGAGTGAATATCGGTGGAAATCACTAAGAGTGTTTGAACACATGTGAGGCGTACGTGAGTTGGGAACGAACGAGGTGACATGAGAACGTAATTAGGTCTAGTGGTAAAGTGAAAAAGGGATAATATTGGAGGGTTTGGGAATACAGGGGACAGTTCGCTGGCTTAGAATGAGAAGGGTCGTACCTTATACGACCTTATAAGACTAGTACATATTTAAAATCAGCATCACAAGGCGCTTCATATGTGTATATATTTCATAAGAATCGGAACTTGTCATGTTGACCATACTGAAGTTTAAACAGCTTGTTTTACTTTAAGAAAGGGTATTTTTCGGACAGTGTTTTTGTGATTACCCAAAATATCGAGTTTGCAGTTTCGACCTTCTCAGTCTAACCCAGCGAGAGGATTTTAGAATAAAAGGATAACGTAGAGAATGGGTCAAATTAGTTTAAGTCGTGTGTGAGAATAGATTAGACAGATAAAGCTGCATGGGCACATGGTCAAAAAACGGCGAAAGGTAATGCTTGGAGAAATTGAGACGTCAAATCTGTAGAATGAAATGTATTTTTGTACGAGTATATGTATATCTGTGGGATGATTGAGGAGCGGCTCTTTCGATAAAGAAGCTAGATGAGTACCATGATTGGATATATACGTAATAAGAGAATGTGTAATACATTGAAGTGTGTATAAAGGGTGTTGAGGGAAGGAAAATAATGGAAGCGCTGACAGGGGATTCAAAAAACGCAATGGCTGGTTAGAAGTTGTTAGGAAGACGCAGTATGTCATGATCGTTGTTGATACAAAGTGTTTATCCGGACTGTTAGACTCTTCTAAATGTGGAAATGTGTGATAAAACGGTGTGTGATAGGATTGGAAAGAATGCGAGGGGAATATGGAATATTGAAGTCAATGGGTAAATTAAATACGTGTATGTAGGTTAGGCACTGATGTACTTATTGGTAGAAGAATGACACAGAAGCATTAGAAACAATATGGAATAAATTAGGGAACTTTTGTAATTGTAAGGGTATGTGTATACGTTCTTAGTAAATGCAGTTATTTCATTCAATGTTTACTTAAGCAAACGACCTGCATACTTGTCTGTCTCGTATTATAATTGCATTAATTCGGTTCTGCCTCTTCAAATCACAAATTGCATGTCTTTTGTATATCAGTTTAAGACAGAAGATTATGCTGGTGCTATGATTACTTCGTGTTGCACTCTGCAAATTAGTTTTACAATTTACTTTTCACAGGGCCCACACTATTGGAAATTTCGCAATCTAAACCTTATATACGGACCTAAGAATATATCGGAAGGGTTTGACGGTATACCGAACAACATTGACACAGCTTTTGTGTGGAGTGGTAATGGTAAAACCTACTTTGTAAAAGGTAAGTTGGTCGATCGTTGTGTCCGATAGGGACCTACTATGTCTTAGTAGTAATAGTAACTGACTAAATACCCTCTCTGTAATAGGTTGAAAAGAATAGGATCCGAATTCTGATTCGTAAAACATGTACGAACGTGTAAGAATGGCATTCTTTATTTTAATAGTCGGTGACTTTGGCAGATGAGGTTCTAAAAGTCCGTTTAAGTTTTTACAATGTCCTACTTAAAAACTCTACTACCATAGCTAACATACAACAAGACACCATACTTCAAGTTGTATCCATCGATTGACTAGCTGCATAAAACAAAAAGTCTGTTTTTTCAAAACCACACCAGGAGACGAGTAGTGTTCTCTATTATCCCTGATAAACGAGTAGAACCGTTTTATTCATCTGTCAATTAATACGTATCTTTACGGTATCAGTATATTATAGAACTACAAATTGGGTCACTTTGGGGCCATTCAGGAAGTCGTGTGTAAACAGCTAAATCATATTTAGGTGATCAATAGCCAACAACGAAACTACTTGAAAACATAATGTAAAACTATGTATTCATCGCACGAACTATGTCTTAAACAATTTGACAATGGGTTTTAAATATTAAGGTGTCTTAAATCTGTTTTTATCAAAGTACGCAGTAACACTTAAAATCAAATCAATTCTGAATTTACATCCCCGTAGTCAAGACAACAGCAACTAACGTCATCCAGTTAAACAAATTCCTATTACATAACTTTGATCAGTTTAAAATGAATTCGAAACTTTCTCATCACGCAGATTTGTACAAATGTATTAAGTTTTGATTATCGAATACTGGCTTGAAGGATTTTATGTTCCCGATGCATTGTTTCACAATTTGTCTACTTACGCGAGAGAATATATCATACAAAATCGATGGAAGCAAGTCTAACTTGTTCAAATGAATTGACGAAATTAGCATATTTAAAACACTGACACTGTTAGCCGCGGGATGTACTGTTAAATAATGTATTGTAATGTCCATAGTAAGACAAATATGGTGTCTAGCTAAAGTCACACACTGTTTCAGCAATGAATAGCACATAGGATCCATCCTTTGTGGATAATAACACTGTCTCTGAAGCTTTTAAATTTACCTAGAAAGCCAATCAGTACTTTAACGCAAACAAGAAGCCAGTCCTTTCTGGTCAGAACATAAGAAACAAAATATTTTTACAATTTTACAATGTGCCAAAGTACGAGAATTAATTTACAGATACAAATATTCCACCATGGCATGAGTGCTTGTTATACATATTGCTAATAAACGTTCATATAAAATCCTCAACAATACAAAAGTGCGTACGTACATAACAATGTCATGCAACCACTTCGAATATGGTAGCTCTGTTGTTTGCCTTAAAAGAGAAAAACATGTTACTAAAAGTTATTGTTTCAAAAGCTTTGACGTTCTGAAAAGAACAATGTTTAGAAAGTACTTGTCGATATGAAATGAATTATTAGTATACTAAAAACAAAGCCAGATTTTCTTGCTAGATGTTCATCATAAAAAACATCGCTTTTCTCATGTCTTTGCTTTTCTGTTCAGCATAATGTCGTGGAACTTACCATGCTTTAGTATAGTATTGACATAATGGATATGATATCCCTGCAATTTACTCGTATCAAACAAAACAGCAATAAAACCATTGATACGCCTATTCATTACCATAATGGTATAATATATAAGAATGAGAGGTGATTGGACTTCATAAACCCAATCCAACAATTCAAAATGAGCGAACTAACAACCGTTGTTGGCTTACGTTCTTGCTTATAGGTGTTTTATAAAATAATATTACACACTTCGGCGGCTTATTTCATATTGATCGAATAAGTCAACGTGTGATGAATAGCCACTCTTTCCGAAATCAAATTAAATGTGATGCTGATGCGGAGCCATTCCCAGGATAATTTCAATTAGGAGTAGAAACTGTGGTCAATATGCATTTTTGTTCTGAGAAATACTACGCTATATTCGATGTACCTAAGCATCGGCACGCTTCTGAAGGTCTGGTCAAAGTGATATACGGTTATCGTAATATATATCCCAGCTTTGTAGTCCAGTCATTGAAGCTAAAAAATATGGTCAACCTCAAACAAATTGCAAAACAGAGTTTCTTTGCATTTTCATCATCTAAAGACTATTATCAACTACAGACAAAACGTCAAATATGCGAGTTCAGTGGGGAAAATACAAAAAAATCGACATGTTTAAGGTCACTTTTGGTAGCAATTTCAGCATTTTCCTTATTTCGTACTACATGGAGAATTTTAAGTTCTAATAATTCCCATGTTAGTCGATAAATATTTACTAATTGCACCTTAAAGCTTATATTTTCTGAAAGATACAACCTTCTTCTATCGAATACAAATATTGATTTTATCATCAGACAATTTTCTTTTCATATATATGCCAGTCTACGTGTTGGTATACTACCCATTCAAATGTCGACAAAATGACTCAAAATAGCACTTGGAAGGGGAAACAAAAGTTTTACTCATTGCTTTAATATTAATCCAATTTGTATAAAATTTACACATATCATGTGTTGGATACATGTATGTCTAATGGAAAAGGGATATTTGTGTTTGGACAGTATACAATAATGTCAATATACAAAATGTACACGAAATTATCGATTCGGGAGAAATATTGATTGTTCTCTTTGTCTGTTCGTCCACAATTGCATTTGTATTCACAATTTTGGCTTTATGATTATGAAACTTGGTCAGAGTGATTATCTGAACAAAATTTAGGCCAAGGTAGAAAATGGATGATCAAGGATAAAAAACTAGGTCACTAGGTCAAATTGTAGCAAAACCCTGTGTAGTCGCCAGAGGTCATAATGTAGACCTTATATTTATGAAACTTGGTCACAATAATAATATCAACAAAATCTAGGTCAAAGTTATAAATTGGGTCATCCGGGGTCAAAAAGTGGGTCGCTAGTTAAAATCAAAGGAAAACGTTGTGTAGGTACAAAATTCACAATTTTGGTCTAATATTTATGCAACTTGGTCACAATGCTCATCTCAAAACATCTAAGACAAGTATGTTATTAAATAATTTGGGTCAAAATTAGGTCAATAGGTGAAAATAATCGATGCGACTTTTTGGCGCATGAAGGTTTGTCTATTTTTTGACCTAGTGACCTAGTTTTAACTCATGATAAGTAAATATTGAATTTGACCTACATTTTGTCTTCAATATCCATGTGACATGGTTTCATAAAGATTAGGTAAAAAGGGCGCCTTCTAAAGATTTGTTCTATAATTTGACCTAGTGACCTAGTTTTTAACTCGGGTTAATCCAATTTCATACATGACCTTGAGTTTTGTAAGGTGATTATTGTGACTAAACTTCACAAGTATAAGATAGAAATTGCGACCCCTGGTGACTATAACTCGTTTTTTCTTTATTTTGAACTAGTGACCTAGATTTTGGCTCCGGTTAACTCAAACTTTTATTTTACCTAGATTAGCTTTAGATGATCATTGCTGCCAAGTTTCATAAAAATCAAACCAAAATTGCGACCTCTAAGCACGATGTAAAAATAAGTTACTGGTACAAGTCAAGATTTATTTACATCAAAAGTGACAAATATCGCGAAAACATGTGACAATTCAATATATTTGTAAATATCTCAAAAAGTCCCACGAATATTCAATTAGGACATTTTGTACATTGCTAAGGATAGCTTTACGCACCATATAAACGCAAAAATGTTTGTTTTGCAATTAGTTTGAGGTTAAAAGTTAAAATGACTGGACTATTGTACGACTTTCCTATCAACTCTCACGCAGACAGTAGATTACTATTAACCAACTTATTATCATAAACCGACTACTGGTATATATGTAGCAACAGATGTTTCCGTATTTAAGTCTACATCGAAATCAATTTGTTCAATTTAAGAGTAGCTGAAATCGTTCAAATATTTTAATAGTTTACGGCGTCAAACACAAACAGTATACATAGTTTTATTAGGCCAGTAATTTTTATCGATATTAATATGCCACATTGTAGGTCAAATTATGAAATACATAATATCAAATGTTCACATTGAATATCACATACATGTATTTTAAATTTAGTGAACGATTCTTTGGACAACCCTCTGAATTTAACAGAACCCATATTTCACTGCTTATTTTTAGCTGGAATTATGTCAACAGTATGCTTGCCATTGTTCATGTTATTTCAAGTACATTAATCAATGTTGCTTACTAAACTACTCTTCGTTTTAGGAGATAAATATTGGCGGTACCATGGAAACAGAATCGATTATGGCTACCCTAGAGATTTGAGAATTTGGCGAGGATTGCCGGCTAGAATTAATGCTGCATTTCAATGGCAGAACGGCAGAACTTATTTCTTCTCACGTGATCAGTATTATCGTTACAATGATTTGACTTTTAATGTAAGTATATATAAGTTATCATTTTATCAATATTTGCAAAGCATGCATCTTATCATGGAGAAAAAACTACAAACAACAAACAAGTGCAGTGGATACAACATAGATAGATGACGTATCAGTGATATGGTTCAGTGTCAAATTATAACAAGCCTTCCTTGGACTGGTATTCATAAAGCATACAGAGGGGAAATGTTTTAAAGTATTTAATAAAATGTCTTCACTAAGATGGCTTCAATAGAGGCCAAGACCCAGTTGTACTTTGTTTGTACTTGCACAAAACGGCATATTTTGCCCAAAAGGTGCACGAGTTGAATTGTAACCTCGTATATTTAACCTAAAAGTGTTCATTAGGAATACAGAACCCTATACAAGACGATTTGCTGGCAAATTGTACTCCTAGTGAACATTTTGTACCAATTAGGCTTAAAACAGAAGTCAGCGATCAATTGTTTGTCAAAATATCAACGCTATACAATCAAATTAACAGCAACGTTCCGATTGTGGCATTATTTTCACTTAAATGGCACGTGACATAATCGAATACAACCTAGTAATGAACTGTTTCGTTATTTGCAGTTTTGTGCTGCCATTGACCTACTTTTCCTTGATTTATGGTTTTCCTAATGTTTTCTACGTGTCCTTACGGCACAAATACATACTTTCGGCATTCATGGTAGGACAAATATCCAAATACTTGATAGACAAAGAGAAAACAAGAGAAATGTCAAAGTCATTTGATTTTTTGAACCTATCTTTTATTATCGACGATCGACTCACGAAACATCGCAGGCCCAAATATCAGAAACAATCCAAATTAAGCATCCTTTCTAAAATCACGTGTTAAATTTTTAATTTGTTTCATATGGTAACTGAAGTGGTAATTTAATTATTTGTTGCAACATATTCCCCGGCTAATATTCACCTAGCGTGTTTTCTCCCAGTGTGATAAATATTCATCCTTTGCTGCTAGCATTTCTGGGGTGGACTTTAATACTAACCGCTGGCTCCATTGATTGACTTATTAGGTCGTCCGTTTTAATTATCGACGATTTTATCATTATTTAATAGATTACAAAAACAAGGTGCCATTTTACTGGTTTTATACCAAGGGTTATGTTGATGGAGTATTTGTATACGTATTTTTTGCAGATGAAATGTACTTAATTGATACGAATAGATGATTTTCTATATGAGTGCTCGCTTGTTATCGCTTTGCTGTAGTGAATATATGACTTCCATGAGAAAACACATCATATGAATGCATTCAGTCGTGCGAGGGGTTTTCATTGTATTGTAAGACAGATACGTTTGTGAGTGAGCTTTTGTGATCACTGCCTGTCCATCGTCCGTCCAATAACAATTGTTTCACACGACTTCTTCTCCTTAAACATTTTATCAATTTTGATAAATATTGATATAGGTATATTCCTTTGGTGGATTTCTTCTAAAATTTAAAAAATGGCTTTGGTCACGGGACAAAAAAGGGATGTTAAAGTGCAAACTTCAAACAATCTTCTTGTCTAAAACCACATGGTAAAGGATATTCATATTTGGTATGTAGAATCATCTAGTTGTCTTCTACAAAGATTCTTCAAATTATGCCCATGGGGTCCAAATTAGTCCGGCCCCGGTGGTAACCAGTTTTAGGTAGATTAGAATAGCATTTGATATAAAGTGAACTATGTATGAGCTTCTCGTCTTAAACTTGAAAGCCAAGGGCTGTGACATTTAATATGCAGTCTCATCTGGTCTCATCTAGAGACCCTCTACTAAGAGTGTACAACCAATACACTTGGGGTCAAAATAATATAACCAAGTTCGTCGCAATCGCCCTTAGCTCCCTGGTTTTAACCTTAATTATCATGCTTTATGTGCACGTATACGGTAAAGTATATGGGTGTATTTGATGAAATCAGTTTCAATAGAAACATTCACCCTATATTATCAACATGTATATGTATTCGTTTCAGATTGATACTGGAGGTTATCCAAAGGATACAAGTATATGGTGGTTAGGTTGCCCTTCTAAAAGTCAAGTGGTAGCCTTCGACCAGCAAAATTCTATGCAAGGTA
The DNA here is from genome assembly GCA_963678985.1 of Spisula subtruncata. Taxonomy (NCBI): domain Eukaryota; kingdom Metazoa; phylum Mollusca; class Bivalvia; order Venerida; family Mactridae; genus Spisula; species Spisula subtruncata. Next base: position 11,078,828 of record OY787671.1, on the reverse strand, counting down.
AGGAATTGTTCATATATTTGTGATCGGTGTTGCTAGAAATAGAAAAGGCAGTGTGTGGTCAATGGTGTTACGATTAGTGCTAAAATTCGCTGCTTTGTTTCCAAATCTGAACAAACCTGCAGATTGAATTAAGTTATCAGTTATTTTATGTTCCACATCTAAATTATCAGTAACCAATTTGAAAGCATTTCATAACATTTTTGTTATTTTTCACCGTAGACAAACTAACTTCCCCCAACTATAGAATGCACTTCGACATTTTGTCCAATGCACAACAAACACACCAGACTATTCTCTGGTGGAGCTGAAATGGTTGCCAACATAATATTGGGAATTATTTAATTTTACAGATACGTCATACGGAGTTAATGATAATTTTATCTCAGCCGGCAATAGAGTCAAGGATGAACAATGGATTACTGTGAATGACCCTCATAAAACTAGTGGTTATCGCGACAACAGTGGTTCACTGGATAGCAATAGTGTTCACGATGACGTCATGAGCGGAACTGTGATACCCAGATGCTCTGCGATGGCATGTTTAGCATTGTATATAACATATGTAATTACTTACACTCTTCATTTGCATTAACCAGTTTACTATTATTATTGAATTGCAATATATGTTTTTGTCAATACAATATTCCATGTATATACAATTATACTTAATCGAATCTTCCTCTTATCATGTATGGACATCAATGATAATGAAAGCCAATACGATGAATTGTGAAAGGATGGAATGTGACTTCATGGATTCATATGACTGTAGTTAGTATTTCATATTTTTGTATGTTTCTTGTTTGTAACAAGATATGTTTCATCTGATGTTAGTTCACAAGAAAATTGTCTGTATTGTGATAATAAAATGAAATAAAATTAAAAAATACTATCATAATTATAATGATTTAGAGATAATAAGAGTCATAAGCAGGAATATTCGTATAATCATTTGAATGTTTTGTGCAGATGAAACTAAGAATTGAGTCGTTTATTGCTGGAGGAAGTAAACATGTATATAGCCTACTTGAAATATCATTTTGGCAGATACCATAGCAGATAAGTATAATGATATGAAGAATTAGGACAGGAAATGCAGCACTCAACTTAACCAGTCGAGCTCAGAACAGATAAATACTGTAACATCACATAAGACAAGAACACGGAACACGGACCTAAAGAAAAAATGAAAGTATGAGTCGTATTTAGTTTATATACTTATGGAACTCTCCCTGTACTTAATGTATGTCAAAAGGACAACACTGTTTCTCGCTTTACAACATATGATATTGAGAGGCGTTTTTGTTGTGATTATAGGATTTACTTCGAGATTGAGATCGAGATGGTATTCTCATCCAAAAACGGAGTTTTTCGATTGGTTATATTTCTTTATTCGTTGACAGCAACCAATCAGCAGCTCCCGCTTTGAGACGGATCAGACAAATACAGCGATTTGAATGTAGGGATGTATCTTCTTTCTGCACAGTACACAAAATATACACTCACTATACAAATGTTAACAGTTAAGTTAATATATTTAATACGAGGGTCATTCAATATATAATGCAAACTAACAAATATCTTTCTACAAATACTATTAATCATTAAAACACAGACATAATCATTTACAACAACCTTTCGTGGGGTCAATGACCGACTTTGATCCTTTCGACAGGCATTCTATCCCCGTTGCTAGGCAACTTCGCACATGCACTTCTAACGACTTGGCCACGGCGTACTCATATGTATTCATTCAAATTTAAATTAGCGACTCGAATTCTTATGTAATTGTCGTGTTGTTTCCGAGTGATGAGAACTTATCTACATCTCATCTGTAGATCAAAGTATAAATACATTGTTTCGTTTAGCCAAACCGAAACGCTAAAGTAAGCCGGTATCGATTTGGATGCGACGTTACGTCTGTTCTGACGTCAAAAGATGGGACATCTTCCGAGCGAAACTCTTGTCAATTCTAATCTGTTTGGCAAATTCAAATGAAAAGGGCCTAAACTACTCCTCGATAACTGGGCTATTTCTTCGCATGTAAATATTGTGTTTCTTTTAAAAACAATATGTCATTTTTTCTGCTATGTATGGCTCCGTTACGCCGATATTCCGTCCTGTACGGTGCTATTCTTTAATTGTAATTTTGTAGGTCGTATTTTATTTAATTTCCTCGTCTCTTTGGAATATAGAAGGATACATTTTGACACCAGTCTCTGGTTAGGCAAGAAAAAATCGACTCACTTATGTTTCGGCGACGCTCGATTTTTTGAAAACTTTGTTTTTCTTGTGACGTTACCGTGTCCATGTTGCGTTAAGTGACGTCGAAGAAAGGCACGCGCTGATGACGTCATCGACGTAAAGGTCCTTATTTTTTCTTACCAAATCGAAAATGCCATAAATGTTCAGTATGCAAAATTTCATAGAATTCTCTTGATGCGTTTGAGAGATAATAGGTAGTTTGCATTATATATTGAATGACCCTCGTATATCGGAACATTTATTAAATACGATAGTATGTGCAAATTTCATAATAAGACAATGAGCCAGCAAGATACTTGCTTTTGTAACCTTAGAAACGAGTTTGCGGACAGCACAATTTGTTACTATTTAAGATGTGTAATAATGTAAAATGAAATGCAATTATGAAATTTGCTAACCTTACTACCTTATGTCTAAATTTGACGTCTTCGGAATTGTTCATTCGGAACATATGTTTTCTTTATCGCGCGTCTCCACAAAAATGACCTCGTCCAGTTGGCATAAAATACTTGCAATTATAGATACCAAAAATGATGTTAACATTAATTGAAACACCGATTTATTTTTTGAGATGCAAGTCACATTTCATAACATGTAAACACATAACCTTTACGTTGTGTACATCACCTGAAGAAGTCGGACTTTCCAGAGAACAGTAATACCAACACTCGCATTCGAAGTCGTGCTATCACAGCTTTTCTAAATATCCCTTCGTGACCTTTACATGTTATTTTGTATGCCAAAGTTGTAATCAACTCTTAGCGAATTTATTTCTCGGGTACTAGCAATACATTATTGAATGTGTGTTTTCAAATGAACACTCTGAGTTGAAGATATGTGCGGGTATATTAGGAAAGATCTGAGTGTAATTTTTGCACAGCTCGACGATCTACAGTACGATGTTCTTCGTACCCACTCCTCATGTGCCAACAAAACATCCGTTTTACTCAAAAACAGCTGATGAAACAAGTTACTGAATGGTACAGGTAATTTCACCTCATTAATCGCCAGTACTGGACAGGTGTAATAATAAGCTACTCTTGATTTAATATATTGCTTAAAACGGTAATATCACAAACAACCATCCACGCATGCCAAAGAAGATATGAGGAAATCGAGAAGGCAGCACTCAACTTAACAAATGGAGCACAGAAAACAGTAACAACAAAAAACACAACACAACTATAGGGAGCAAAGTCAATACATCACCCAGTGAAATAATTAAAAACCCAAGTCACCATTGTAAACATGCAGGATGACAGGGTTTCCCAAAAACATGACAAAAGAACGCTGATCACACGTAAGCCAAATAAAGTGCAGCTAAGAATCGACCTGGTTCACAAATCCCGGCTGCAAAAGAGCAGGATGACAGAATTTCACAAATCTCCACAGGCGGCAATATGAGGCGTTACTGTTACTTGATATATTTACCAAACACCAAGCCAAAATCGCGAAGTCCAGCCATAATACAATGCCCCCATCGACCAGATCACAAACACGTGGCATAATGCCGTATCAAGTGACCCAACATGTACCTTCCAAAATGTTACCTAGTGACATAGCTATAGACATCAGAAGACCCCAAAGGCCTCTACAAAATGGCATCAAACAGTGAACACACATGCCTATGCATAATAAAACTATAAATGTTGGCCAACTGATGGTGACCTCTACATGTAACACCCAAATAAGGTGTTTGCCATAAGTACGCTTATATATTTTTGTCAGGATGTGACTAATAGTACTATCAATTTTTATTGCTATTAAATATTTGAATACAGTTCTTATTGTTGTATGGCACAGACGCAATGGAGATAATATTGAGTGTACAGTGTTACGTAACGTTGGTTATTGTAAGGGTATGTCTATACGTACTTAGTATAAGCAGTTCTTTCATTCAATGATTACTAAGGTAAGCGACCTGCATATTTGGTCTTATAATATAATTACTTGAATTTGGTTCTGCCTATTAAAATCTCAAATGACATTTCGTTCGTATATCAGTTTAAGACAAAAGACTTTGCTGGTGCTGTGATTGCTTTGTTTTGTACTCTACAAATTAGTTGCACAATTTACTTTTCACACGGCCCACACTATTGGAAATTTCGCAATCTAAACCTTATATACGGACCCAAGAATATATCGCAAGGGTTTGACAGTATACCGGACAACATAGACACAGTTTTTGTGTACAGTGGTAATGGTAAAACCTACTCTGTAAAAGGTGAGTTGGACGATCGTAATTAGGGAGCTACTATGCGTTTGTAGTGATAATAACTGACTAAACAGCTATTGACCTTTCCTGTTGAAAGTTAAATATGATCCAGAATCCTGATCAGTGAAAACTCTACGCATGTGTTAGATTGCATCCTCTATTTCAATGATTAGTTACTATGGCGGGTGAGGTTCTAAAAATAGGTGTTAGTTTTTATAAGTTCTTACTTAAAGACTCTACTATCGAACTTAACATGTTACAAGACACGTGTTGCATCTATATATTGTTTGACAAGCTGGTCATACAAGAATAAAATGTAAACCAACGGCTCCAACTGGTTTGTACAGTTCCTTTTACATATCACTGGCTTATAATGATTATAACAAGCTGTTTCAACTTAAGTTTTGTCAACATGGCAAGTTCGGAAGTTCATGGAAATCATGTTTGTGTTGTCAATAGCAAACAACAAAACTACTTGTATGCATTATGTAAGACTATGTATTCGTCTCACTCGAAGCACGAACTTAGTCGTCAACAATTTGACAATGGATTTTAAATGTTAAGTAGTCTTCATCCGTTTTTTTATCAAACTACGCAGTGACACATAAAATCAAATCAATTCTGAATTTAATTCTCCCGTAGTCAAGACAACAGCAACTAACGTCATGTAGTTCCTATTACATAACATAGATCAGTTTAAAATGAATTCCAAACTTTCTCATCACGCAGATTTGTACACTAGTCTTAAGTTTTAATTATCGAATTATGGCTTGAAGGATTTTATGTTCCCGATGCATTGTTTCACAATTTGTCTACTAACGGGAGAGCATATCTCATACAAAATCGATGGAAGCAAGAATGCCTTGTACCAATGAATTGGCGAAATTCACATATTCAAAGCATCGACACCGTTAGCCACGGGCTGTACTGTTGCATTATGTATAGTAATGTTCCTAGTAAGAAAAGCATTGGTTGCTCCGGAGAGGATCTATCTAAAGTACTCACACATTTTCAGCAATGAATTCACACTGTCTCCGAAGCTTTTGTATTTACCTAGAAAGTCAATCAGTATGTTAACGCAAGTTAGACGCGAGTCTTTTCTGGTCAGCTATTTTTAATGTGCCGAAATAACGAGATTTAATTTAGCCCAGATACGAATATTCCACCATCACGAGTGTACTTGTTACACATATTGCTAATTAATTAAAAGTACATACAGTCTTTGTCGGTTCAGCATCCGATAATACTTAATTACAATGGTAGTACATAACAACATGTTACAAATGCTAATATAAAATCGTTATGGGACGCAGCAATTTCAATGAGAGAAAAGTGTAACGAATATAAAAAAGTCATGCATCCACTTTGAATATTGGAGCTCTGTTGTTTGCTTCAAAAAGACACAAACAACATTACTGAAAGTTATTGTTTCAATACCTTGACGATCTGGAAAGAACAATGTTAAAAACGTATGTGTTTCACAATCGAATGAAATGAATTGATAGTATACTAAAGACGAAGCCAGATTTCCTTGCTTGATGCGTATCATAAAAGGCTTCCCTTCTCCTAGCCTTTCCTTTCTGTTCAGCATTCCTGTTTGGGACTTACCATAATTGAGTATTGATATAATAGATATAATAGCCCTGTAATTTACTCGTATAAAGCAAAACAGCAATAAAACCATTGATACGCCTATTCATTACCATAATGGTATTATATATCAGCATAAGAGGTGATTAGACTTCATAAACGCAATACATCAATTCAAAATGGGCGAACTAACAACCGTTGTTGCCTAATGTTATTGCTGTTAGGCCTTTTATAAAACAATGTTACACACTTCGGTGGCTTATTACTTATTGATCGAATAAGCCAACGTGTGATGAATCGACAATCTTTCAGAAATCAAATTAAATGCGATGCTGATGCGAAGTCATTTCCCAGGATAATTTCAATTACGGGGAGAAACTGTGGTCAATGTGCATTTTTTTCTCGGAAATACGACACTATATGCGATGTACCTTAAGCATCGGCACGTTTGAGAAGGTCTGGTTTAAGTGATATACGGTTATCGCAATATATATCCCAGCTTTTGTACGACTTTCCGTTCAACTCTCACGCAGATTTTAGATTACTATAATCCAACTTATATTTGCTAACCGACTGCAGGTATATTTGTGATAACAGATGTTCGCGTATTTTAGTCCACCTCGAAGTCAAAGTGTTCAATTTAAGAGCAGCTAAAATCGCTCAAATATGTTAATGGTTAACGGTATCAAACACAAGCGATATAAAAAAATTGGTAGGACAGAAATGTCTGTTCATGTTGATATGCCGCATTCTAGGTGAAAGTATGACAACACATTATGAAATATTCACTTAAAATACACTGTATAATTGTTATATACATTGCTGAAACTTTTATTTTTCTTTATGACAGAGCACGTATTTTAATCATTCATTTAAACGGTTTTGTTTTCACGTGCACTCAATTCTAAATGCGAAATAATAATTAACTAAGTCGAATGACTTTGCACCAAAATAATTATACATGTTTTTTAGTTGTGACAGTATAAAACACCACCTATATCGATGGCTTAGAACAAGAAGGTCGTAACTACCAAATCGATATATTGAGAAAACACGGAAAAAGCTGTCTGACATTTAATCTTTACTGATGGTAATACAAACTTTTACAACTTCAATTTAGTCAACATGACAATTTCAGATTTTTATGAAAATTGGCTCATAAGAAGCGCCTTGTGATGCTTATTCTAAATATGTACGAATCTTAAAAGGTCGTAAGTGGCACTTACGACCTTCTAATTCTAAGCCAGCGATATATCAAAATATGTTGTCTAATTGTCCTGAGAAATTTCCATCGCTCTGTTTTATGAAATTCCCAATGTGACGAATCAATGATAGATACACTCGAATCGAGCTTTTTGATCATTTATTGTTTCTTTATGAGGTTTTATTTGGTAAATAATACATCTTCCAATACCGAAATACAAAAACATGTATTACTATAGATCTACAACAAGAACTCGGGCGTAACTGTACTTTTAACATTGGAGTTAACCAGGTTATAGGGGTGTATTTACCCATAAAGCATGCATTAAGAATGGTCTTATCAAGTAGTGCGCATAGCGCAGTCGGCTAAGCTACTAAGAATACGAGTACATTTACTTCAAAATTGAACGAATGAGTTAGAATCGCATTCTGCTACATATATTTTTTTAGTTTTGCTCAGCAAATATGTTAAGTGTTTGTCTATTTATACAGAGATGCATAATTATAAAAGTTTCAGTGTGTAAAAAGCACATAAGATATATGTCATAGTTGGTACACAGATTTAGCGTCCACGCGAAAAATCTAATCGAGAAAGTACATAGGTTTTGTATAGAGGAGAAGGAAATAGGCTTGTTTTCGCTTGTCAGTGTGTGGGAGGGTTGCCCGATTGACAAGAGCTAGCGTATAAGCACACAAGGTTGTCTCTGCGTCGTAACTTGTAACTCAATTGAAACTCACACTGATTTTGACACACTGTATAATTGATATGAATTCATATAGCACTACATTTAAGCATAAGTTACAGAACATTCTTAAAAATGTTGATTGCAGCGAAGCTAATGACTCGAGTTATTTGTAACTGAATCAAATTATATATTATCAGAGCATGAGGCTGAAACTGAGCAATAAATACAATATCCAGACTAAATCAATGTAAAGGAAACAAATAATTTTTATTAGTTATAAAACGTGAATTTATCAAAAATTAAGAATTAAAATATTCACTATAGAAATTAAATTATTGAAAAAGAGTATAGCAGCGGACTCGAACTCACAGCCCATATAAAAAGTATGTTTCTGATAAAAGAACAGTTTACCCACTAAGCCACGTTGCCAACTAGAAGTAAAGTGAGTTTTTTTCAACCGTATCCATTTTTTTTCATAAAATAACGGTAAATATCGTTTCGAAGGTCGTTGTAGATCTATAAGCATTAATAGCCCAACTTGGACATGGAAGTAAGCCGAAAGTTGAAAACGCTGGAAATATCTGATAGAACCCGTTATATTTTATTCATTTAGAAAAGTGGAACAATATATCATTGAAGGCGTTGATTAGCAACAAACATTTCCTTAGTTTAGTGACGTCACTGGATTCTTCACATCAATGCTGTTTCACAACGAGTTGCACATTTAATTACCTTTAAACTAATGATTCCAGTATCGACTGGCGCGGTAGCTTCGTGGTAAACGTTTGTGTCGAATGCGAGAGGACTCGGGTTCGATCCTATGTCGCAACACACTTAAGTATAAAGTATTCACCGAACATGGTGAAGTATAACTATGTATGTTGAATGTATGCAAATGTATAACAAAGCTATTCTCCAACTGTACGGCATTAATGTTTCACAATAAAAATACGTGGGATGATCAAAAAGTAATGAGACAAATGCTCTCATTTTTAAAGTTTACGTATCTGATCCATGAAAGTTCAAACTATGTTTGCTGTTTTTAATGCCGATGTTAACGTATAAAATACAATGTTCTACAACAAGTAGTTCTATATAAATGCAACGTCAAAGAACGCGTGTCGCGGTTTGTCGCCGCACATCAAAACGTGGCCCTTTTTCGCCATATGGTAGGATAAAACATTCGACTAATATTTTATTAAATATTACTCGAATATTTATCAAATTAACTGGACATGGCACTAAAACATTGAATAACTGTGGATTAAAACGTTTATGATTTAAGTGTGTTCGTTTTTAATAGATGACTTAAAAACTAACTGTAGGGACTTGAAAACTACGCAATATGTCGGCAATAAAGTAACTCGAAAGTATACAGTTCTTCCACAACCTAGCCTTAAGATCTAAACAAACATTCAAAATGGGGAAACGAGCATAGAAAGAAAAGTCTGCGAGACTTATACTTATGTATAGTTACTGGAAAAGGGTGTGTGGCGGGAAAGAAACTCCATTATATATCATCGTGATCAAAACAGATAGAGTGTCACTCGTTTGACAAACGTCGTATACGAGAGCCGTCTTTAGAATAAAAATGATCGAATAATTATTCAACATTTCCTTGATATTTTATAACAACTGAATCGCTTTTAGTCAAATAAACAATTGTTCTGAATAAATACTGAATTATTAGTAAATCTATCCAATTGTTTTAGAGACATACGCGATTTTTCGGAGCAACAAGTTGCAAAATAATGGATATCTCTGCCAGTAATGGATGAAAATTTATGACATTCTGCAGACGGAGAAAGGATACATTTCTTGTTTGAAATAAAACATACAACATATATACATAGCGTATCAGCGATATGGTTCATTGTCAAGCTATAACAATCCTCCCTTAGACTGGTATTCACAAAGAATAGAGTGAAAAAAATGTTTTAAAGTATTTAATAAAATGTGTTCACCAATACTGTTTGAATAGAGCCCCAGACCCTGTTGTACTTTGTTTGTCCTTGCACAAAACGGCATATATTGCCCAAAAGATGCACGAGTTATGAATACAGAACCCTATTTACAAGACGATTTGCTTGTAAATGGTACTCCTACATATAGTGTACATTTTGTACCAATTAGGCTTAAAACAGAAGTCAGCGATCAATTGTTTCCCAACATATATCCAACGATCTACTATCAAATTAACAGCAACCTTCCGAATGTGGCGTTATTTTCACTTAAATGGCACGTGACATTATCTAACACGTAATGAACTGTTTTGTTCTTTGCAGTTCTGTGCTTCCATTGACTTACTTTTAGCCCACGCAATCACGAATCGTTTTTCTCAATGTTTTCTACCTGTCCTTACGACACAAATACATACTTTCGGCATTCATGGTCGCACAAATAACCAACTACGTGATATACAAAAAAAAGAGATATGTCAGAGCCATTCGAACTTTTTAACCTATGGTTTCATTATCGACAATCGAGTCACGAAACATCGCAGACACAACTATCAGAAACAATCCAAATTAAGCGTCCTTTTTAAAAGCACACGTTAAACTGTTAAGTTGTTTAATGCGGTAACTGAAGTGGTAAATTAATTACTTGTTGCCTTATATTCCCCGGCTAATATTCACCTAGCGTGTTTTCTCCCAGTGTGATTAATAATCATCCGTTGCTGCTAGCATTTGTGGGGTGGACTTTAATACTAACCGCTGGCTCCATTGATTGACTCATATGGTCGTCCGTTATAATTATCGACGCTTTTATCATTATTTAATAGATTACAAAACAAGGTATCATTATACTGGTTTAATATCAAGGACTATATTGAAGACGTATTTGTTGCTGATGAAATGTACTTGATTGATATGAATATATGATTTTGTATATTAGTTCTCGCATGTAACATCTTTGTTGTAATCAATATATAACTTCCATGAGAAAACACATATTTACAGTATTGTATACTGCATCATCTATAGGTCATCTACAAAGGTTATTCAAATTATGTTCCAGTGTCAAACATGGTCCGGCCCCGGGTGTTACCAGTTTAACATTGAATATAAAGGGAAACATGTGAAAGCATCTTGTCTATAAACTTGAAAACAAGCCTAGGTCTCTGATAACAGATATGCAGCATCATAAAGTGTCCTTTTACTAAGATAGGTCAAAAAGCATTGTCAAGAATCAATGTAATCGTCATTCGCTCCCAAGTCTAAACTTTTATATTGATGCTTTATGCGTAAGTATACGGTTCATGTTGTTTACAAGTGTATTTGACGAAATCAGTTTCGATAGAAACATTCACTCGATTCTATTTACATGTGTATGTATTCGTTTCAGATTGATACTGGAGGGTATCCGAAGGATACAAGTATATGGTGGTTAGGTTGCCCTTCTAAAAGTCAAGTGGTAGCCTTCGACCAGCAAAAGTCTACGCAAGATAAGGTATAGCTCATATACGTTGGATCGTTGTAGCTAAAAATAGTAGTATGACATGATGTGGGAAGATGAATTTGGTCGCAAATTCATATATGGTAACATATCGTAAGGCGGAAGATAGAATACATTCGTAGTTGTTTGAATCCATACCAGACAGAATGACAAAATACATAACGTCCTAAAGACTAGTTCACAAACCTGGTTAAAACAACTTTCTAGCGGACCTGTTATACCGACCATTACGTAAGTAAATGAAAGCACGTGACCAATGAAAACGTCATATGACATATAAAAGATAGAGTATTAGATTGTTCGACTGAAAATTCTTTCAGAAATTGCAACTTGCGCAGTTACATTAAAGCGGGGTAATCAAAGGATTGTTCTCATTGAACTAGACAACCAAACGCGACAAATGCATAAAATACTATATACCATCATATACTGTATGTGGTCCATGGTGTAATGATTAGTGCTAAAATTCGCTGCTTTGTTTCCAAATCTAGGTAAACATGCTGATTTGAGTTAATCAGTTATTCTATGTTTCATATCTAAATGATTAATAATCAAATAATTTAATAACATTTATTTTATTTTCCACCTAGTGGTTATCGCGACAACAGTGGTTCACATAGCAATAGTTTTCACGATGACGTCATGAGCGGAACTGTGATACCTAGATGCTCTGCGATGACATGTTAAGCATTGTATATAACATATGTAATTACTTACACTCTTCATTTGCATTAACCAGTTTACTTTTATTATTGAATTGCAATATATGTTTTTGCCATTACAATATTCCATGTACATACAATTATACTTCCTAATAAATCTTCCTCTTTTCATGTATGGACATCAATGATAATGAAAGCCAATACGGCGAATTGTGAAAGGATAGAATGTGACTTCATGGAATCATATGACTGTAGTTAGTGTTTCATATTTTTGTATGTTTCTTGTTTGTAACAAGATATGTTTCATCTGATGTTAGTTCACAAGAAAATTGTCTGTATTGTGATAATAAAATGAAATAAAATTAAAAATACTATCATAATTATGATGATTTAGAGATAATCAGGGTCATTAGTATGAAATATAGTATTATCACTTAAATGTTTTGTGCATATTTTAGTCGTTAAGAAACTGGCTTAAAAGGAGTTAGATACCATGTATTGAGCTATCTTTTGAAAGGGAAAGTACATGTATATATAACTTACTTGAAATATCATTTTGGCAGATACGAATAAAAGAAAGATATCAGGAAAACGGACAGATAAGGCAGCACTCAACTTGACGAGCCAAGCCCAGAAAATATGAACTACATCACATAACACAAATACACTGAACAATTCCCATTATTAAGCTAACGAAGAAATGAACCCATGTTCCCGGTGTTAAAGAGCTGAATAAAATATTGTTATGAAGAAGTGCCAACAACGTTGACCTTAAGTTCACAAATGTGACGATCTTACGACTTGACAAAGTTACACAAGTCCTGTTATAATAGTGCTATATATGCCTACCTCTTGCATGGGTGACCTCGTCACTAGCCTGAGGTTGCCTCATTGATCATCTATGTATACACTTTATCGTGTCATCACAGTCAGTGGAATCAGGTAGTGTGAAATCATCTGACTTATAGTATATGTAATTTGGTACATGGTGCCCTGTGATGCGTCGTAAACCTATCCTAGCAGAACGATGCTTTAGAAAACTTTAAAATTCATTTCGTGACTTGATTAATCATTGAAATAGTTAATAGATACAAAAGAAAAAGTAAAATATCAGATTCTTCAATTCCTACAATATGAGTGTCAATATTTATGGAACTCTTCCCGTATTACATGTAAATTTGGCTCAAAATGACAACAATGATTCTTGCTTTACCACATAATGATATTGAGAAGGTGAAGTATTGAGTGTTGAATGTGTGCTCTTTGGATTGACCTCAAGATGTAACATTGCGTTTTAAATCCTTTTCCACAAACAAAGTTTTGCCTTTGGTAATATTTCTACATGCGATAAAAAAGACAAAGCTGCAGCAGCTCCGGAGTGAGACAGATCAGAAAGACTATATAGACTGGGAGCATTTGAAATGGATGTATCTCCTTCCTTCAAATCTTCCTGGAATTAAATTTACACACCATGTATTTTACACCCACAGGTGAATATACAAATGATGACGAGTTATATTTCTAATCATATAAAATCAAGACTACTTTTTTAAGAAATATTCTGTCATTGTTTAGATGATAATACTTTTACACAGTCCCATTCTGTCTTAGTGCATTCGGGTTTATTATTTCCCTTTAACATTATATTATGGCGATGTGTTGCTGGCGAAAAACGGTGTTTATACTAGTGTAGATTCAAAATAACGCAGACGGTTGCAATTGCTTTCAAGAGAACCGTTAGATGCTCAAAATATACATATGTTCTGATATCTATTTAATGTATCGGAACATTTTAATACGATAATATTAGCAAATTTCATATTCAGACAATGTCGCAACGAGTTTGCGGAGCACCAAATCCTTGCAAGTAATCTCAAGTTAAGATATTTAATAATATAAAATGAAACGCAATGTTGAAGTGTGCTAAACTTAATTACATTATGATTGGATGTGTAGGTGATCTTATGTTAACATTTAACGTCATTGTAACAGTGAGTTCGGAACATGTTTTTTTTATCGCAAGTCTCAACAAAAATGACAAGCCGACATAAAATACTTGCATTTATAAATATGATATCTGACATGATGTATAACAATTTTCTATTTCCTATTTCTTTTTTGACATGCAAGCCATATTTCATAACATATGACCACAAACCTACTTATTGTGTACATCATCTGAAGAAGTCGGGGTAACGGAGTCAACTATCACAGTTTTTCCATGTATTTACCTTCGTATGTAGGTTTCACATTTCATTGATATTTGCTTAACTTGTGATCAATTATTAGCATATTAATCTAGTATGTATTATAAAAAAATTATGTTTTTGTTTTCAAAATGGACAACTTGAGTTGCACATTTGTGCTGGTATTGACGGAAACGAACTGATGTAAGCTTTGCACAGCTCAGCGATCTTCAGTACATCGTTACCCTCTCCTCGTGTGCCAGCAAAACTACCGTGTGTACTTCAAAACTGCTGATGAATTAAGCTGAACGGTACAATTGAGTTCACCTCATTAATCGCCTATACTGGAAAGGCATTATAATACGCTACTGTTGATTTACAATGTAACACAATGCTTACAAACGGAAATACAAAGAAACCATTCACGCATGCGAAAGGAGATAGGAGTAAATCGAGAAGGCAACACTCAACTTCACAAACCGAGCACAGAAAACAGTTACAACAGAAACACAACACAACTACAGGGAGCAAAGTCAAAACATATCCAAGTGAAATAATTAAAGTCCAAGTCCCCGTTGTAAAAATGCAGGATGACCAGGTTCCACAACAACATACCAAAAAAACGGTGATCGCATGTAATCCTAAGTAAGCACAGCTTAGACCCGACCTGGTTCCCCAATCCCCGCTGCAAAATGGCAGGATGACCTAGTTTCACAAATAGCCACATTCGGCTTTATGAGGCGTTTCTGTGACTTGACATATTTACCAAACACCAAAGCCAAAATCGCGAAGTCCAGCCATAAAACAATGCCCCCATCGACCAGATCACAAACACGTGGCATACTGCCGTATCAAGTGAGCCAACACGTACCTTCCAAAATATTACCTATTTTGCAGGATGTGACTAATAGTACTGTAAAGATTTATTTCAAGTAAATATTTGAATAAAGTTGTTATTGCTGTATGACACAGATACAATGGAGATAATATTTAATGTAGAGTATTACGTAACGTTGGCAATTGTAAGGGTATGTCTAAACGTACTTAGTATAAGCAGTTATTTCATTCAATGATTACCTCGGTAAGCGAACTGCATATTTGTCCTTATAATAAAATTACTTGAATTTGGTTCTCCCTTTTAAAATCTCAAATGACATTTCGTTTGTATATCAGTTTAAGACAGAAGATTATGCAGGTGCTACTATGATTACTTTGTGTTGTACTCTACAAATTAGTTTTACAAATTACTTTTCACACGACCCACACTATTGGAAATTTCGCAATCTTAACCGTATATACGGACCCAAGAATATATCGCAAGGATTCGACGGAGTACCAGACAACATAGACACAGTTTTTGTGTAGAGTGGTAATGGTAAAACCTACTCTGTAAAAGGTGAGTTGGACTATCGTAATTAGGGAGCTACTATGCGTTTGTATTGATGATAACCGACTAAACAGCTATTGACCCTTCATAGGTTAAATAGGATCCAGAATTCTGATCCGTGAAAACGCATGTGTTTGTTTGTCATTCTCTAATTCAATGATCAGTTACTATGGCGGATGAGGTTCTATAACTAGGTTTTAGTTTTACTACCGAACTTAACATGTTACAAGACACATGTTACATCTATTGTTTGACTAGCTAGTCGTGTTTATGTGATCAGTAGCAAACAAAACAACAAAACTACTTGTAAACATTGTCCTAATGTCACCACACTCGAATCATTACATTTCGTAAACAATTTGACTATGGGTTTAAATATTAAGTTGTATCTAACCTTTTTTTATCAAACTACGGAGTAACAAATAAAGTCAATGTAACTCTGAATTTACATCCCCCGTTGTCAAGACAACAGCAACTAACGACATGCAGTTAAACAAATTCCTATTACACAACGTTGATCAGTTTAAAATGAATTCCAAACTTTCTCATCACGCAGATTTGTACAAATGTCTTTAGTTTTAATTATTGAATTCTGGCTTGAAGGATTTTATGTTCACGATGCATTGTTTCACAATTTGTCTACTGACGCTAGAGAATATCTCATACAAAATCGATGGAAGCAAGTCTAACCTGTTCAAATGAATTGACGAAATTCGCATAGTCAAAGCACCGACGCTGTTAGCCACGGGGTGTACTGTTACATTATGCATTGGAATATTCATAGTAAGACAACAATGGGTTGCTATAGAATCTAGCTTAAGTCTCACATTGTTTCAGCTATGAATAACACATATGATTCATTTTGTGTGTATATTCACACAGTCTCCGAAGCTATTATATTTACCTAGAAAGTCAATCAGTTTTTTAACGCAAGTTAGAAGCGAGTCCGTTCTGGTCAGAACATATGAAAGAAGCTATGTTTACAATGTGCCGAAAGTACCAGAATTAATTTAGCTCAGACACGAATATTTCACCATGGCATGTGTGCTTGTTATACATATTGCTAATAAATTAAAAGTTCATACAGTCAATGTCGGTTGAGCATCCGATAATTCTTCATTACACTGGTAACACATAACAACTTGTTACAAATGTCAATATAAATTCCTTTGGGGACGCACCAATTTCAACAAGACAAAAGTGCGTTCGAGCATAACAACGTCATGCATTCACTTTATATATCGGAGCTATGATGTTTGCTGCAAAATGACATGAACAAAAAATAGCTAATTCAATAGCTTGACGATCTGAAAAGAACAATGATTAGGACGTACGTGTTTCACTATCGAATGAAATTAATTATTAGTATACTAAAGACGAAGCCAGATTTCCTTGCTAGATGCTCATCATAAAAGGCTTCCCTTCTCTCATGCCTTTCCTTTCTGTTCAGCATTCTTGCTTGGGACTTACCATAATTTAGTATTGACATAATAGATATGATATCCCTGCAATGTACTCGTATAAAGCAAACCAGCAATAAGACCCTTGATACGCCTATTCATTACCATAATTGTATAATTATAAGATTGAGAGGTGATTAGACGTTATAAACACAATCCATCAATTCAAAATGGGCAAACTAACAACCGTTGTTGGCTCACGTTCTTGCTGTTACACACAATTACACACATCGATGGCCTATTTTATATTGATCAAATAAGCCAACGTGTGATGAATCGACAATCTTTCAGAAATCAAATTAAATGCGATGCTGATGCGGAGTCATTTCCAAGGATAATTTCAATCAAAAGGAGAAACTGTGGTCAATATGCATTTTGTCTCGGAAATATGACACTATATTCGATGTACCTAAGCATCGGAACGCTTCTGAAGGTCTGGTCTAAGTGATATACGGTTATTGCAATATATTTCCCAGCTTCGTACGACTTTCCTACATCTATCAACTCTCTCGCAGATAGTAGATTACTACGAACCTTCACTTTCAATTAACATAAATACTGTTTGATTGTAATGGGCAATTTGGCAACATTAAATTTTGTATCGAGCACGTGCATGTATTTTATATTTTAGGGGATCTAACTATTCGGTCAAATTGCTAACCGGTTAACCGTTTAATCTTCCGAACGGTTAACCGGTTAACCGAATAACGCATCGTATATTTGCTAGAGACCTGGTGAGCAACACTGACATCGGTAATATAGCGTTATTACGCAGACGTTGAATATATTATAACGTTAAGAGCGTATCGAATTACATTTTAAAATGAAAATAAGTTTTCTCAAAGCTGTTGAGTAAAATGCACAGGAGATTATGCGTTGATTCCGAAGTAATGTGCTCGCAAATCTTGTTTTGACATATCGGAGAATGAAGAGTCGTTCAAAGGGGAGAACACTCCCAACGGAAAGCGATTTACTGCGGCCCTTTTAAGCTTAAAATGCACGAGCCATTTAATGAACTTTTAACTGTGCCCTACTATTTACTTATCACTTCAGCAGGTGTTACGTGCTATGTGGCGGCTGTAAAAATTCGCCCCGTACTTCACTTCAGTGTAGTTATCACTTATAATTACCTCCCTTTATGGCTTATTATGCACAAAATTCAAGGTCCACAGTGTCATTCATTAAGGAGTGAGCAACTAAGGCTCTTTTGAAACATTCATTTTTGGGGATGTGGATGACTTGTACAATGTCTGACTCTTGCGTGTGTGGCTACTATTTACTTATCACTACAGCAGGTGTTATCATGGATTAATAGAGCTTACAAACAACTTGCAAGTACATTGTAAACAACAAATGTAGCCTATAGGTCAAATTATTCAGTTACAGATATAACAAACCCATTCTGTACATGTGTTCGCAAAGCATCATTGTTGAAAACTTAACTTTTGAACTGACCAATGTCCCTCAAATTGTAGTTGTAACCCCCATAATTGCTTTGGCATCGTTGCAGCTATTTATATTATGCTTCTAAAGTATGTAAAACTAATACTATCGATTGTCTTGTTCAGCTGATACTGCAGATTTTGGAGTATGCTGGAAATTGTTTTCTACTTCAAACTGCAATACTGTAAAGTCATTAATTTTCGTGGGGGGTTAAATTTCGTGGTTCACATAAACCACGAACTTTAATCCCAACGAATATTAATTTTGACCCCTGTTTTATTACCTGATTAGCAAAATCCACAAATTCAAGTCCCAACGAAATTGCATGTTTTACCAAAACCACGTAAGTTCGTCCCAACGAAATTAAATGATTTTACAGTATCTATGACTACCTACCCATATCCAATTGTACTTTATACTTAAACGTGTTCATTAGGAATATAACACCATGTACACAAGACATATTGCTTGCAAATTGCACCCCTAGTGTACCAATTAGGCTTTAAACAGAAGGTAACGATCAATTATTTGCCAAAATATAACCAACGCTCTACAACCCAATTAACAGTAACCTTTCTAATGTGGCGTTATTTTCACTTTACTGGCACGTGAACAGTTTCGTTCTTTGAAGTTTCGTGCTGACCTGACCTACATTAAACCCACGCAAAGCAATCACGAATCATTTATTAACGTTTTTGTTAATGTTTTCTCCGTGTCCTTTCGACAGAAACACAAACACTCGGTGATGTTGAAAATCTTGATCTGGAAAATATCCGAATACGTGATTTAGTTACAATCAGAGAAATATCAGTGGCTTAGAATGAGAAGTGACGCACTTATAAAACTAACATATATTTGAAGTCTACATTACATGGTACTCCTTATGGGCCTATTTTCATGAAAATCGGAATTTGTCATGTTGACCAAACTGAAGTTGAGCATGCTTGTTTTGCCATAATTAAAGAGTGATCGTCAGACAGTTTTTCTTGTTTTTCTCAAAATATTGATTTTGTAGATTCGACCTCCTCATTCTAAGCCAACTTTGTGTGCTTATGTTTTCAATTATCAACGATCGAACCACATCGTGAGTGAGACACAACTATCAGATAAAATCCAAAATAAGCGTCTTTTTAAATATCACGTTATACTTTGTTAGTTATTTAATAGCGTAACAGAAGTGATAATGCAACATATTCCCCGGCTAATATTCACCTAGCGTGTTTTCTCCCAGTGTGATTAATAATCATCCTTTGCTGCTAGCATTTCTGGGCGGACTTTAATTCAACCAATGCCGACACATTGATTGACTTATATGGTCGTTCTTTTCAATTATCGAGTATTTTTGTAATAATTTAATCGATTACACAATACAGTGCCATTTTACCTCACATAGAGGATCATATTGAGGACGTATTATGTTGTTGGTCATGTACTGGATTGGTACGAATTTGATGTTTTTTTAAACAAGAAATATTATACTTGACATCGATGTGAAAACCATGATACATATATATTGTATTCATACGTACGAGGTGTGTTCTTATTGTTGGACGTATTGGTTCTGTATGAGTACAAGTCAACATGTTTTTCATTGAAAGTTGCATAAATCAAACATTCATGTCAAATACATTAAACGTCCCTTTACTAAACTTTTTACATGATTTTCATAAGTCAGTTCCTATTATAACTTTAGACGGAAATTATGAACATGCTTTCAATATTTGATGAGACATGCATGGGTATGTCTGTATAGGCAAAACGATAATACTTTGTTTTTAGGTTATTCGTAGTCACATTTTAGTTGCATTATTTATGTAATGCCCCTTGAAGTCATCAAGTTTTTATCATAAGGAGTAGAGTGTTTCTGAAATAAAATGATGCAACTAAAGTTTCGTCGTTATCATTTGAGGGGTTACTCGACTTACCTCGAGGCCACACGACATATTTCAGAAGCCTTGTATGCGTTTTGAGTCTCGTAATACACCATATTTAGATATGTGATATCCACCAACTAATCAGCGACCGTGCCTTTAAGACTGGCAAGAAATACCCCAGAAATAATATACGGAGCATTCATCAGCTGGAAATGTAACACCAGTAGATTTCTCGCTATAATACAAGTCGTCTCAAACTTGATGTAAGCAATTAATACAATGTCATGTAATACGTACCAACAAAAATACCGCATAGCCTTGAACCTCATGCAGCCAGTGTATCAAACGAAATTGACAAAATAAATATGAATCACTAACTCCTCGACACATATTTTGTTTGAAACTGCTAAAATGACCTTTAATCTTTAATAAAACTGCAAAATCACATCAAATAACCTTTGGAATCGGAAAAAATACGTGTAAACAAACACCATGTAAATTTTCAGGAAAGGGAAATAACCCCATCTATCCGGTGCAACAATAACTTTTTCCAAGTAAATTTGGTCCAGTTTGTTGACAAGCTGATTTTTTCCCGCCAAAAGTTGCACACGACCCTTTTTATCAATGGATGACGTCATAGCTGTCAAAATTATGTTTGATAAATAAACAAGCGAGCATTGAATACAAGCATGTCAAACATTGCCGATTAAATAAGGATTTACTCGCAGTGAAGGCATGGTGCAAGTTTTTGTTGTGATTTCATTCAGAAATTGGTCCTTTTCGTATTTATTTATTTAATTTACTCGTCAGTTATTGTAAACAATCCTGCAGGCAATGTCACCAGAAAAAGAATCTACAATTTCATGAGAAATTACATACACCGGTACCGTGGATACACCGGCTTCATGGGGTTTCACTATAATACGAGTATTTTCATAGGATAGCATTTTTAAACCAACTCCACGATGAGCAAGCTGTTGTGCAAAGCTCGTAGATTTCGATCAAATTGTACATTCATGCCAGAGTAAAAGAAAAATAGCATGTATTCAAAGGGAAGTAATTATGTTTTGTATCGTTACCGCACAGTACAGTAACATCTATCTCCCTTGTATTGGAAAAAACGTTTAAAAAACGAACCGATGATACTGATTGCTCTAATTATAACCACAGATACTTGTGTTATTTAGCTAGAGAGGCATTTACGTGAATTTTCTATTAGTCTCAAATACGTTTAATAATGTTTGTGTGATTAGTGTATGGGTCTGGGTTTACAATGTTGATGATAAAAATTACCCAGGTGCGTATCTGGCGGAGGTGGGGGGGCGGGGTCCATACCCCAAGTATCTGTGATTATAACCATATATACCTGCTGACTCATTTATAATTATATTATACGAACAATATTATTCTATATTAATAATGATATAATATAAAGGAGTTTCAAGGCTCAATTTGCTCATATAAAAAAGTAAAGTTACCAATTTTCTAGGGCTCTTTTCAGCTGTTACGCCGTTTAAGCACCCTTTGACATTTTAACTCCCCTGGTCATTGGGCTCCATATGGAAACATACACTCGTGTCTCCCTGGTGAGACTATTTCTCTCCTGTATGTGTGGCAGCCAACATCGATCTGCGGTGCTCGCAGGTACCATTTTACACCAAGGTGGAGTGGAGCATGTGGGTCTTGCTTAGAGAAATTAACCAGTGGTCCAGAAGGGGATCGAGCCCGGGACCTCTCGATACCGAAGCGCGCGTCCTACCTCTAGGCCACCGCTCCCCATATATATAATGGATATAAACACGTATTCCAAAGCGTCGAAACAGAATTATAAACATTGATACACATGTAGCAGTTGATTGCCAAACATGATAACAAAATAGGAACAAAAGAGATATAACTGTGTATAGAACGATAGATACTTTATTCATTTAAACTGTACCGTTTCTCATGATAAACAAATGTATGGATGATACACAACATGAAAAAATGTGATGAAATAGAAATGAAACATATACATCGATTAACATCGATAAACATCAAACACGAATACATGATGAACATAATATATCGTTGATGGAAAGACAAACATACAACTTAATAACAACAAAATATGAATATGAATTTAACAATATATGACTTCAAAAAGTAATCAGTTCAAGCTGTAATGGTTTGTACAGTGTGATTCATAATATAGGTTACACTTTCAACAGAATGCTGTAAGAAAACACTTGATGTCATCAGATATTTTTATATACCAAAGCTAACATTTCAAAGTTTTATTTAGTATATAACATGGCTATGTTACTGTCAATGCAACTCAGGAAATACGATTTTACATAAAAGCAAAATAATTTTGATTTAGAAAACCCCTATATTTCACAACCATATGTGAATGTTGATGTTACTAGGAAATCAAATAACTGCATAGCTGTTTTAGGTTTAGTATTATATTTTTAAGGATTGAAATTAAACGTTTAACGACCTCAATCCCTTTCCATGCAGGGTTTGTGCGTTGAGGTTGAATTACTCATTGCATATATATAGTCTGTATTCAAGTCTCAAGTCTGTACATGTGCAAGCATGAAATTCCATATCATAATAAAACAGTTCAAATATATATAACCATTTGAATTATAAGAGACATTTGGAATGAAAATACTCATGATTGTACCACAGTAAATTCAAATTCATCACAATGTTATTTTAAAGGCATTTCAAGGTATCAAATATTTGCATCAAGACCGTAGATGGACGGTTTAACAACAATCTCTAAGACGACAGTCAAACGTTTGCAAGTATACAGACAAGATATATATTTTACTTAAAAACGACACTAACTTCAAAAATACGCGCTGCACTTCACCTCAATGAGATATATTAACATATGAACTTTCGAATTTATATCTCCAATACTGAATGATTTATGGCCCGGACAAAAATTAACTTTGAAAGATTACGCAGGAAAATAACTCCAAAAAAGGCAATACATAGTTATGGTGCTTCAGCACTACAATTCGCCTCCATGAGATTTTTGCACATGCAAAGTTTTCGAACCAATAGCTGTTATATATAGGTCAGACAAATATATGGACTGACAAGGCGGCGACGGTATGCTCTCGAAATGACATTTCAACGTCAACACTTTAATTCTCTCTATATATCGATGGCTTAGAAGCAGAAGGTCGTAACTCCTACTTACGACCTTATAAGACTCATTAATATTTGAAATCTGCTTCACAAGGCGCTTCTTACAAGCCTATTTTCATGAAATTTGAAAATGTCATGTTGACCAAAATGAAGTTTTAAAAACGCGTTTTCCTATAAGTAAAGATTAAATTACAGACAGTTTTCTCTTGTTTTCTCAATATATCGATTTGGTAGTTACGACCTTCTGGTTCTAAGCCAGCGATATGAGGATATTGAATACCTTTATATACAATTATCAACAAACGATCAATCAATAATTACAATACTAGTAAGTGAAATACATGTATAGAATGCATTTATTTATATAGTGATTATCTTGTCATGGCGAGACCAAGATATAATAATCATATCACCAAGTGATGACTATGTCAGGTCAGTGTAAATGTTCAGACATTGCACTATGTATGCATATGCAAATATCAGAAATTGTATTTCAGTTTCGATATCAAGGATTGGTTCGATTGGAACACCTAAAGGTTTAAGTGTGAGGGTAAAACTATTCATTTCGTTATCAAGCGTATGTCATTCTGGTATTGATGTTAGCAATTAATTTCGGAGTATTTCGGTTTGTTAACATTCACAAATCACATGCACAAGTTCTTCCTAGAATATTGATTCACATATATCACACGCGTTGTTTTCGAGGTATACAGATCGCGTACATAGTCGTGAAATAATGTTTATTGCATGTCTTTGTGCGCTCTGCTGAAACACCGTATAAACAATTTAATTGATGGCTTAATATGGGGGTTGCAAACTTCGGAAGAAAATAAAATCTGAGTCTTGCGACATTCATTCTAGTATCCCACATTTGTAACAGTAGCTTGCCATTCACGCTTTGGTGGCATACAATGTGTGACAGATGTGAACATATTTATGATACAAATTATACTTCAACAAAATTTTACAGATATCTGGTATAAAGCCTAGTGTTAGTTGGGAGATTGGGCTATAAACAAAATACGATTTCTAATAAATATGCCTTTTGTCATAGATCCATTCGGCAGTTTGTGAAGGAACATTAATTTGCGATATTCAACTAAAGAAGGCAATCGGTTAAGGCCAAGCATGGATTCCGTCATATCGGAACGGGTAAGCAATGGGGGTCATTAAATACGTTTGACGGCTGAGTGCTAGAAGTGTAACATAGCTGAAAGATCTGAGAGGGTTGTGTTGTTCCAAAGCTCAGAACCGTACGTTACCGTGCGTAAAATATTCCATATACATTTTAAAGTCCAAATATTCTACGAGAGGTGTTCAACTTATTTATGAACAGAAGATGAACATCGATATTTTGTTACTCATACAATGAAATTGAATAAAAACTTTTATATTGTGTAAAGTAGTGTTTCAAGAAGTATATATAATATTGTAAATTGCCAATACGTTACGGTTAAATCGTAATCAGCATTAGGGTAGAGGGTGTTGCTATTTGCGTTTTGAAGGTCCAAAACTCGTCATAATTACGTTAGCATATTCCTTCTTTAATCGCTGTTTTAGTATCAACCAGATAGAAAATTTAATTGTTAAAGCACGAGAACACTTCGACATCCACTGTTGTTTATAATATATATCAAAGTTATATTCTTAAGTTTTTTTATTTGGCGTTGTATATGGTGACTTGAAGCTGAATCTGGATGAAACACTATTTTCTTTGGACAGTCTCTAGGAACGATATGTAACATTTTTTGTTGGAAACCTGATTTAAAACGGTTTGTACATAGACCACAGCCTTCAATTTCGTCAATTTGATATTGATTTTAAAGTGCGTATTTCCATAATAACAAACCCAATTCATTTCCATGAAAACGGCCGCGAACACACATAGCTGGACAAACATGAGCTTCTCCCTATCCTTGTGACCTTTTATAAAATAGCATACCATAATCTATCATAACATTCTTTAAGATTTCAGCATTGCTTCGCCATAATGAAACATTTTTTCCACATAATGTTGTCTATTTCGCATTTCTAGATTCCAAGACTTTTGACTGCGAGGCATGTTTTTCTTAATTTTCAGCATAGGAATTTCGCATTTTCCCAGGACTATGCATTCGACTGTTTCGAAATAATGTCACTGATAGTTTCTATGGACACTCCCATCTGTGGTACTATTCCACGTTTTGCTGATGGATTCATCATAGATATCATAAAACCAATTTTAGGTTTAAATGTAGGTTTTGGCAATGTTGGGCAATTTTCTATTTTTGGTGCCATTTCACAATTACTGGAAACAAAACTTTAATTAGACCTCTTACGACATATATTACTGATGTTCTCATTAAAAATGCAAAATGAAAATTTACTTACACTTTCTTGAAACTTATAAAAGGGCCATTTTGCCTTCAAAACAGGAAAAACAACATCATCTACTGAATTGTTGTTTTAAGCTTTAACCAAAGGAAATATACAATATATGATGATCAAATGTTCAACTTAAAACATTTTCTCACAGGGTTTAAAAAATATATTTCAATTGTTTTCATTCAATATTGCAAAATCGGTGTTCATGTTTTGTTCATAAATAAGTTGAACACCTCTCGTATATCTTATTTACTATAACTCTACTCGATATACTAAAATAGTTATCCTAACTCAAATTAAACTGTATGTAAAATGTATTGATACAACGGCTGGGGATTTTGCTTCCTTAAATTGGATTAAAATGCAAACAGCGATGCAATACAATTTGGTTTTCCAAAATACAAGTATTGAACCAAATTATATCACAACGCAAACACATTATATATATGTACTTGTACTTGTTTGTTAATACTTGAAGAAAGGTGCTATACAAATACTATAATAGCAAGGTTTTTTTTAACGGATATAACTAAGGAATGCTTACCCACGTTAGTATCATTTACATGTAATTTCTGTAAAGAAAAAATACAATCACATGTACGTGTATTACCGACATACTACTATGCTACATTTCTAATGCAGCATTATAAGACATTTTAAAATAAGATTCTTATTCATAAAAATAGTACAAACTAAATTCATTTACATGTATATACACCTATATACATGTACATTGTAGCAATATTTCTAGTATACTTAGGATACGTTTAAAACATGTATGCAGGTTATGTTATGTGGTCATACAGGACAGGTGACAGTGACGTATCAATCGAAAACATTTTAACGAGCCGGTGGAATCATAAACGTTTGGAATGTTTAAACAAAGGCATCGGTTATCAATGCGAGATTCTTAGTCAAGTTAACAAATAGTGGGCGGGGTTCAAATTTAGTGAAAGTATATTAAGTTAAAATCGATATACATATACTCAGCGTCAAAAGTTTTGCAAACGAATTAAAAAATCATTTTTTTAAATTGTTAACTCGAAAGAACGTTTTACTAACACTGTCCATTTGTGTACCCAAAGTGTTCGTGTTGAACCCATTTCCGTTGACCTCCGTTAGGCTTGAATGATCACGCCATCACAAATGGTAAAACGTCTATTCAAGCGCTCAAGATAAGAGCTTTCATTTTCGATTAAATTTCCACTTCCAATTTACTTGATACATGTATGTGATACGAAATACACAAATAGTTAGTCAAATTAATTTGCAATGTACGCTAAATTTGATGGCAAAAATTGACAATTGTGAACATGATAGTGTATATAAGCGTCAAGAGGCTGGCGTTTCACTAAAAATACTTTGTGTCGGATACATTTGACATGTCTCTATCGTAATAAGACTGTTGGATCATAACCAAAAGACGGACCGTGTATATGACGTTCCACGTGACAGCAGGTCAAGGGTCAATGCCGCTGACCTAGACAAGTAATGCTGCTATAATTCTAGTACCAAACTCAAAGACATTGTTTAAACTTAATTGTAGTCCAACCGACATTGAAATTTATGGGACACTTCCCTTTATTTTTAGTTTTAAGACCATTGTGCTGTTTCTTAAAATCTGACATTTCGTACAGTGTGTATTACGACATCCACACTTGTCTGTGGTCAAGGGAATTTACTTTGGTACAATTACCGATTAAATTACGTCCCTTCCACTGCAAAAACGTAGTGAAGCGTTTATGTTCACAATTGTCAATTTTTGTCATCAAATTAGCGAACATTGCGGACTAATTTGACTATCTATTAGTGTATTTCGTATCATAGACATGTACTAAGTAATTTAAAATTGGAAGTGAAAATTAAGTCGAAAATGAAAAGCCTTTACTTTGCGCGCTTGAATAGACGTTTTACCATTTGTGATGGTGTGATCGTTCAAGCGTAACGAAGGCCAACGGAAATGTGTTCAACATGACACTATGGGAACACCAATAGTCAGTGTTAGTAAAAAGTTCTTTCGAGTTAACAATTTAAATATTTTGACTTTTTAATTCGTTAGCGAAACTTTTGACGCTCAGTATATAAGGATAAGATAAGTGTCACATGTATTAGAGATGTGCACACCTAGACGGATGTGAGGATTTATATCAGTTAACGCTTAAATGTACTAGGGATTTAATCAAAGGTATGAATGATGACTACTACTAGTACAATGGTTTGATTTACCACACATTGTGATTGTGTTGATGGATACTGGGTATAGAGGATCTATCACGAGTTGTCAATTGATATAAATTCAACTTTACGCGTTTTGGACGCGACAAAGGCAGAATGAGGTATTTAAATGAATTTTATTTGTTTTATCTGGCTTAAAAATTTCGGTAATGTTGTAATTAATACATGTTACAAGAGTTCTTTTACCTGCAATCTTATTAAATCATCTCGTCAAACCCGCTATGCTATTACTCGCTTTAAGCAAGATGGAGTTCATTTGTCAGATTACTTTTACCTGTTTAGTAACATCTGAAATCAGGACTTGGAAGTACAATTAATTATAATGACTATTAAGTTTAGAAACGAAATTCATGTCAAAAATAAATTTACAATTTGGCTTCCATAGAATAGACATTAAGTCTCACAATAAAACAGTATGAAAAGATTATGAATTGGACAAGCATTGTAGCATTCAATAGGAATAGCCGAGAACTAAAGGCAGAAAGAAAAGGAATAAAAATCAGAGATAATAAGCGCATGACACAATTATCAAAATTAATTAAAAACTCATACGAGGTGCTACCACTGATTTACCAAGGCAAATAACTCAGTAATGTAAATTGTATAATATTTTAGGAGTTATCTGTATTCGATAATAAAGTACTGTAACATAATCTAAATGTTTACATAGACTGCACATGCGCACTAAATAATGAGTTGCATGTCAAATATAGATTGGTCTATTCATGCTAACCGCACGTTATAACTGCGCAGTTTGCATGTGTCCTACATTATTGCATTATACATTCTAGTGGAAAACACTTAACACAAAACACTATAATATATTATTACGGAGCGCCTAAAGGGACACCGAACTTTATTATTCGTAAATTCAACATCAATTTGTAAGGAAGGACGTGTACAGCTTTTTCATAATAATTAAATGTAATAAGTTACGTTAATTGATAAGCGATTTTTTTTAACAGCAGTATTAAACAGGTAAGTAGAACACCAAATACCTGTATTATTTTAAAAAGAAAACCATAATATTATTTTGTAAATGGTTCGCGATTATCTTCATGTAAAGTTGATATTACGTAATTAAATGGAAATTGAACAAGTTGCTGGCTTAGAATGAGACGATCGTAAGTACAAAAACGATATTTTACGAAAAAAGAAGAAAAAACGACCTACTCATTCTAAGCCATCTAAGTATACTGTTTTTTGATAGCCGTAACCGGATATTGGCTAAGCATCTAGAATGAAGGAGATATCTGAAAAATATTATTACCAATGGTAAAACAAAACACGAGACAGAAATGATTATATATGTAATACTCTAGTCACATTATTCCCTAAAATTATATTATTTCAAAATAAAGCATGTACTTTTGGAACAGCCAAATACGATCATACATTCTCGCGCAATGGTTACGTGGTAGTTATAAATAACAGTATCTGGGTCAGGGTTATTATATTGAAACAAAACAAGTTCGCAATTAATGTCGGTCGGTAAAAACATGCCGTTTTATAAATATCGCATACGACAACATAACATCTGTTTAAGTATACCATTACAGATACCACCGTGATATGTTTACATTCTTTGTGATTCATTTGTATATCCGTTGCTTATGTGTATCTGTATAAATATCAGAGAAAATATACATATTGTATGAAACTGTAGGAACATTTAAATATTCCAAAATGATTTAAATGAATTTGATTACCTGTTATACGTTCGTATTCTAACTATAATTCATGACTTCGTGGATTTTATTCAATAAGTTTAATCGTATTATGTGCCTTAAATTCAATATAACCTTTCAGTAGTTAACCTGCTATTGACAAAATGCATTTTCAGCGTTATTTGATTCGTAGAGAATCTTACATGAGTGTCTTTTCATATAGAATTTATTAAACGAGTTGGATAAACTGATAAAATACGAGGCTCTGTCGGGTATTTTATATCAATATCTGCTTTCGATTGACATGTGATACATATATCGCTGGCTTAGAACAAGAAGGTCGTTACTACAAAATCAATAGTTTGAGAACTTAGAATCACGCTTTACTTATGATAAAACAAGCGTTTTGAACGTCAGTTTGGTCATCATGAAAAGTTCCAATTTTCATGAAAATAGGCTCAAAAGAGCGCCTTATGATGTAGATTGCAAATAGACATTAGTCTTATCAGGTCGTAAGTGGCAACCTTCTCATTCTAAGCCAACAGTTTGGAACTGAGACAGATAAATAACAATTAAGAATCCCTGTAACTTACGTAACCTAAGCTTCGCAATCATGAAAAAATCATACTAGTCTAATATCAGCGGCAAACAATACAATGTAATATGTTGACGCATCGTCTACATGTACGAAGTACTGTTTTAGTTATACAGATTAAGGGTTTGGCACTAGTTAGGATGACCTTAGTGTCTTTTTCTCGTTATGACAATGTATATTGCGATATATTGTTTGCGTTTACAACACCGATTGTGTGTTTTCATTATCGTCGAGTATCGCGAAGACGCTCGAGATGTAATACAAACACAAATCTGAAATACCGATATTGCACGATTTACTTGCGAAAAAAGCCACAACCATTTTAATATATTTTTGCATAAAGGCAAGGCGCAGGTCAAAATATCCAAGCTATACCTCAGGTAGAAAATGAATCATTTTTACAAAAATACGTTAAAACTTTACAAACTTGTTCCATAGCAAGTCGATTCACTTCTTTAATATACCATTATGGTAACATGATTATCACTGTCGCATGCAACGAGCGCATCCGGGTGTGACGTACTCACATATATCTGATCATGCGCATCGAGTTGAAACATGGCACCCACTGAGCTCGTTTGGTCCGCATGGGTTGACACTGGTTCACAGAGCGTGTTCACCCTTTCAAGAACAATGCTCTCAGTATTTGTCTTGTTTGAGATGCGATGGACACAATGTCGGACTGTACCAGAACTTTGCGTGCTGTTAGTAACGTTTATTTTTGTTCGTATTTGGGACGTGATAAAGTACAGTCCTGCAACAGCGATGTGAATGTGGCCAATGGTATCATTGTATATCATTCCAGACTGGTCGTTGACTTGGTGTTGGCTTTGCCAAAATACCTTTGCTGTATCCGTAGCCGTATTAGGCACTACAAATGAAATTGAAAACTGAATGTGTGTATCGAGGCACAATATGTGAAACTTAGAATAACGTGAAAGTAGCTAATTGAAGAAACGATCGCGACATACATGCTATTCTAAATTTAAAGGATTGTGTAACAGAAGGTGCGTATGCTGTGTTCTGTCCCCGAAAGTACAACCAATACTTACACTTTGCACTCAGCACTCAGAATAAGAAAATGTTATATAATGAGCTATTGTTTGTTCTAGATTGCAAATATAAATAAGGAAATGTATAGAATTATTATTAGAATGTTGAAAATAACATTTGAAACATAGTTTTGCTACTTTGTACTATTTATGAGGAAAAACGTAAGTATTGTATCTGAGTGCACTCAGACTGGTAAATTACACTTTGATCTTACAAATGCACTAAATTTCAATTAGAAACAAGCAAATGATAATATTTAGCACCTATTTAGCATAACTCAAACTTCTCGTTCTCAAAAAATGTCGCTTTGACCCTCAAGAGAAGCAATATTTGAGTGCTGAGTGCAGAGTGTAAGTATTGGTTGTAATTTCGGGCCCTGGTTTGCCAGTAACTGTATATGGCATCATGGTTCTAAGTATAAAACATATTAAGTAGATGCAATGTGCGTCACGCAATGTTGAAATATTCATTATATTATGCATATCCATTTTAAAGTGCATATAGCTATATTCTAACAGTCATTTAATGTCAAAATAATTACTTTCATCGTGTTTAGTATGATACTAGACTACCTTAATTACAGATTTAAACTTCGGTTGGGTTCTGTGTACTTTGATTCAATTCTCGAAAAATTGACGATTCTTATAATTTCATAGATTGTTCTAGAAGACTTTCGTATGAAAATGGACAAATTGCATGTCCAATAAATCACAGAGAGAGTTTCTGTTAAAACTGAAGCGAAAAATGATCTAATGGGTATGAAAGAAAAATTGTTTTTCATTTTTTGAAACTTTTTAAAAAATATCGTCCGATATATCTCTATACACTCCTGATTATCATTCCGCTTAATTACATTGTTTATAGGCTGTTTAGTTGTATTCATCAGGAAAACTCTGTATTAAAACAAACTATCAATGTCATTCTCAGACATTCTAAGTGCACGAATGCTACTGGTTTTGACATTTGAATACCAAAGTATGTATCGTATTATTGTTGTTTTGTAAAAAGTCCTTTTCAGGACTAAATATGCAAATAAAATCTATTCTATATTCTATATGTAAAACGAACTGGTTACTGGTGATTTCAAAGAATAAACTCATTTTATAGAAACAAACAAATTTGACGCTGACCTGTTCTGTTGTAGTCTATAGCCTCGAGCTTCAGAATGGGGTTCTGGTTGGTTATGTGTGTGCATGTATCTGGGACGAACTTCCGCATTAGATCTTCCTCTTGAAATAAAAGTTAATAAGTTGTGTGTGAGGAATGATAAATGCTATTGCCGTCGATGTCGTTATAAACATGTTGCGTTGAAGTCATCTGACAGTCACTGTGTACGACAAGGGTGTATAAAAATATTGCGTGTTCTCTCAACGTTGACAGAAATACTAGTATTCAATTTGATAATTTGTGCACGGTACCATTTCAACAGGGCAGTGATGTACGTGTTATTCAAGAAATATGACATCGTGTTCTAATTCGGACTGATTATGACTGATAAACATTTTTGTCTTATTGTATATTGCTTATTTAATATCGGTATGTGTTTCGACCTTTTGAAACGTTTGTGATGATTCTTGGTTGCAATTTTTGGGATGGCATGCCAACGCACATTCGCACAAACCCTAGCACATATTAGCGCGAACATAAATATTATTTTGGTCTACATACCAATGAACCATTGCAGTGTCAATAAATACCTGGATGAGCGTTGTTGTTATACAGATTCTGTATTGTATGGAAAGCCACAGTACACCCCCGAAGTAGTACTATGATTTGCTATATAAATCCATATCTGTTCTACTACCTCGGAATTATGCCAATTTCCGAAGTAGAAGAACCGTTCAATGTCGGAGTTCATATTATCCTACATCGGGACAGATCATACTACTACTTCGGAGTTTTATTTTCTGAAGTATGAAGTATATACATACTTCTACCTCGGCTTTCTTACTACAACTTCGGATTTTTATTTTCCGAGGTAGAAGTATACATACTTCTACCTCGGCTTTTCGATTTTCCGACGAAGAAGAACAACGTTCGGCGAAGTAAGAATTTAAGTTCGGAGTTCATACATTATTATACTACTTCGGCATTTAAATTCCGACGAAGAACGATGTTTCCGAACTATACATCGGTATATAGTACAACTCCGCATTTTATACCGACGAAGCATAACTCCGAGGTATCGAGAACCACGTTACTTCGGGAGATTTGCTATACCGGAGTATCGTGAGTTACGTTATTTCGGGGGATTTAACGATATTTCGGCTGCAAGCTTCCAGTGACCTAGATCAATAGATTATTGTACTTGACATCCTCGAAGGCAAAGCATTATTGATTAAACAAGCAAAGCTATTTGAAAGTTTGTTTGCGCTGAACGGTAATTATTTAAAAATAACGTTACTTATTTTACTTTCAAGATTCGTTTGTCAATTATTACGTTCAGTTCATAATTGGTAAATATGCAATTAAAGTATTAAACATTTAGTGTAACTGCGAAACACATCCCAGTCACATTCTTTGCCGTTTATCAGCATAGTTTCAGATGTTTGAATGTACAGATTTTAGCTCATCAGAGCACAAAGTGCTCATGGTGAGCTATTGAGATCGCGTGATGTCCGTCGTCCGTGCGTGCGTGCGTATGTGTGTCAGTGCGTCAACAATTGCTTTAAACATCTTCTTTTTAACTAGTCGGCCAATTTTAACCAAACTTTACGTGGATGTTCCTTGTATGACGCTCTACCATAGTTGTAAAAAAAAAAATTTCATTAAAAACTTTAAAACTCTTCTTGTCCAAAAAGCACAGGGCCTAGAGCTTAGATATTTGGTGTGTAGCATTGTCTAGTGGACCTCTACCAAATTTGTTCAAATTGATGTCCTAGGGTCAAAATTGGCCCTGCCCCAGGGGTCACTTGATTGTACATAGAATATATAGGGAAATTTTAAAAGTCTTCTTGTCATAAACTATAATGCCTATAGCTTAGATATTTCCTGTGTAGCATTGTTTAGTGGACCTCTACCAAGTTTGTTCAAATTATTGCCTTAGGGTCAAAATTGGCCCGCCCCAGAGGTCACTTGATTCATACAGGCTTATAAAGGAAGCGGTTTAATGGGAAAACCGATTTACGCGCGATTAATTAAATGAATCACTGGCAAATCAAAGTAATAAATCGGGAAAAACCTGATTTTGGTGCGATTTATGTGCGAATTGTGTATGATTTGTTTAAAAAACATATTTTTTTATTTGGGTTAAAATTCTGGCAATAACATAGTATCCACTAAAAGTTTATGGCAAACCTCTGGCAAACTATTTTCAGAATATAAGTTTGCGGTGAACTTCTGGCAATAACGTAGTATCTATTTAAAGCTTCCGGTAAACCTCCGGCAAACTTTTTTCAGAATATAAGTTTGCGGTGAACTTCTTGCAATAACGTAGTATCTATTTAAAGTTTCCGGTAAACCTCCGGCAAACTTTTTTCAGAATGTAAGTTTGCGGTGAACTTCTGGCATACTTTTAGCGAACATTCATATCAAAGAAAGTTTCTGGCAAACTTTTGGTGAACTGGCATTCATTCTGGCAAATTTGCGGTAACTTCGCCACAAGTTTGCCGGAAGTTCACCGCTACCGGCGAAGTCCTGCGAACAATGACTCTGACTTTGCGGCGAACTGATCAGTTTGCGGTAAATTTGCCGCAACTTTGCGGTAAGTTTGCGGCAAACTTTCTATTTCCGTAAGGGATGTCCTGATGACAGTATTTTTGTCACATGTGTCTAGCTTGATGAACCAGCTCTGGTAATTAGTACAATACTGGGACCGGTTTAGTCATGATACACATTTGCTTGCTGTCATCAACGACAAATATTCTATGTTTATCTTAATTTCATTCATTTTAATTTGTAGATCTATTCAAACACCATTGATGACATCTCGAAAACTGCATTATAGAAGTTCTCCCATACCAGAGGAACATTCACTAAAGGTGGAATTCATATTGGTTTCTACAAACTTCCAGTTGAACGGAAACAAAATGGTGACATTAGCATAAAAGAAGCATTCTACAATGTGTACTATGAGGTAATCACCAAAATAATTGAATATAAGAGAATATAGTTTTGTACAATATATACCTGCTGAGTGAATAAATCACTGTTTTAGAATGCCAGGACTTATTTAACACAAAGGCCTAATATGAATAAGAATACACAGGGGCTTGTACCAACAACTCACATTTCAATTGACTACTCTACAGATATAACATTCAATGTGTATGATCAATTATATATTTTTACATGGACCGTATATACTTCCTGTTTTTCTGATAACAGGGTAACAAATAGATGAAATTTCAGATCATAAAGTAAGAACCATCTTTCGGGTATCATTCATGTAAATTATGTGACTGCAATAATAAACAGTTTAAGTCAATAACCAGCATGGAAATGGTGTACATCTTCAGAATAGTATTTTGCTGGATATAAAACATCAGAGGTATTCTGAGGTACAAAATATGCGTTAAAGGTGTTAATGTTAATTCTATTTCAGATTCACTGACTCCTATCTAATGACCTTGAACAGAGAAGAGGAAAACTTCAGGAATGGTCTTCAGGCGACTAATCACCATCAAAGTATGCGCAAAAGAAGAGCGCCTGAAACATGATTTACTAAAATATGACAATTTTGTTGAGCATTATGTTAAAATTAAGGTTGTTTCCGTATTTTAGAAATCATTGTACCAGTATGTATAAGGAAATACCACAGTGCATACAGTTTCTATCTCTTATCCGGATACTAGACCTACATATTTAAAATCTATGGAGTAAAGGGTTAATGGGAATTTTTTATACTATGTATAATACCGGAGCTTGTGTGATCAGGACAGCCTCTAAGACAAAAGCTGCACACCTCAATTAAAAACATTGATTGAACCCCATTTTTTGTGAGCTGGATTGTCCAGATTTAATAATTGTTGTAGTTTTGTAATTACAGTTAAGTACAGTAACTGTCTGATAATGAATACTGAACTTCGAAGAATTATTGTCATATATTTTGTATTCATTTAAAGTCCTTGTTTTCAGGCAAATGTGTCTTTATTTACTTTTTCGCAGATTTGTTAAAATTGTCATACTTCTGATCTCATTAATTTTTTTTAAGTATGTTACTTCAGGTAAAACATCATTTCTGAATGGTTTGTTATAATAGGGGCCCAATTCACCTGACTAGTATACCTAGATTATACTCTAAGAAGCATGCTAACTTAACGTTCCACTAGCAACTTTTCCACATGTGGAAGAAAATTAACACTATTGTCAAATTTTGATGTATGTGTATGACAAGCCACAGCTTAGATCACTGGTAAACAAATTCAGAACACCAACCACTGCACAATGGCTCTAACTTATTTAGTTACATCTGTACTAGCCTGAAATTCTTTATATTGAACTGTTGTTTTTTCATCTTTGGTGTGTACTTAAGTAATCAGAATTTTGTCAGAAACATTGGGGCTGTGCTCAACTGTTGATTTGAAGTTAAGTTTTGCAGTCTTGTATTTGGTAGATATTCTAAACTTCACTATAGCTATTGATGAATCAATGTTATCTTTGACTTGTGTTTGTTTGTATGCATCAGTTTGACCATGTATCAATAAAATGTTGAGTTGACAATTTTCGTTATTTTTCTTTATTCATTCTCTTACCAATTGGGTTCTAGCTAACCCTACACAACCCTAACTGATGAGGAACTTTTTGTCGGTTGTTATAAAGCATCATAGAAGAAAACTTATGGTTAATAGATCTACCAATTTATTTATCATTGATAATGAAACAATTTTTTTTCGCATTTACATTTATCCCTCTTGAAATCTCATGTTTGGTGTTATTCATCTCCACAAGGGTATGAGAGAAGAGTCTTTTACATAGTTCTCAAGAATAATAAGAAATCAGAAGAGCTACATTCTGATGTTTTGTTGCACACATGTTTTACTTGGGTCAAATTTCTTAAGTTTTTCACAATGATGCTTTATAAATACCGGTCTCTGAGTGTCAGCCACATGTAGTAACAAAACTTGTGTATGCTCCATGGCAGCCCAATTATGAATTGCCAAAAATGATAAAGGTCACAGTGACCTTGACCAACTGGCCTCAAAATCAATAGGGGTCTTCTACTGGTGCTGATCAACATCCATGTATAATTTGAAGATCCTAAGACAAATCGTTCTTGAGTTATTGAACGGAAACCATATGGCCTAAAACATGATAAAGGTCAAAATCAATGGGGTCATCTACTGTTGCTGACCAACATCCATGCAAATATGGAAGGCCATAGCATTCTTGAGTTATTGAACTGAAACCATATGGTCTATTGACACACCAACAAACTAACATGAGCAAAGCAATATACAACCTCATTGATGAGGGGCATAACAATAACTCCTTGTCCCATAGGAGGAGCACACCAACCTGCCTATGTGGTGTCATGAAATAAGCATATTCTCTTCACATGGAATAAATCAACAGAAATTGTTACAATAAAGACAAAGTTTTATTCTGTTATAAATTCATATGTATTAAAACATCAAGCGCACATAAATAAATGTACAAATCTCAGCCTTGGGTGAGGGATTCTCTGCTTCAATATACTTTGAAAGTACCCTGTGTCATAGTAAATACCAGGTTCAAGGAAATACTGTAAAAGCATTTTCTTTGTGGTTGAATGTCCATTTAGTGTATGGTTTTGTTACTTCATGAAATTTAATGCCTACATTTAGTTGACCTAAAAATATTTGTATATAATACATACATTTGTGTATGTTGATCTTGTTCTGGGGGCAATTATGTTGATAAAAGCTCTGAATGTGTCACCCGACGAAGCTAGGTAGAGTGACAGTTCATGCGCTCTGTACTATAAGTCTTTGAAAGAAGGTGTATACTTAATTTGAATTCATTTAAACATGGAATGAAAAGTTTTTCTGTGGACGAGAAATGTCTAACAAAATCAACCAAAGGGAAATAATCCAATAATTGACATTTGAACTTGAAATATTATACGGTTCTTGTGCACTGCACTCCTAATCACTGCAATAAACATGCATACTAATTTTGAATTTAACATGACAAAGTTATGCAATGGACCAGAAAATACTGTAATAAAACCAATCAAAGGGAAGTAATTAAAAACGTCCCAGTAAAAATGACAAAGTTATGCAGCAAATGCTAAAGACGAAAATAACACAAATAAGCCGCCTGGTCAGACGACACAAAACTATGTTCATTGACCCAAAAATATTGAATTAAGATAATTGTCTTTCAATATTTGACCTAAAATACAAATTAAGATAACGGTCTTCCAATATTTGAATCCATAAATTAAGAAACTGCAAAATTATCATTTTGCCAAATTCAACAAAACTTAATACCTGTATAAATATCTGATTTTACAGAACCCCTGATACAGACTGAGAAATAGGGTAGGGCATAACAGCAAAACATTGATGATTGTGTGTTAGTAGCAGCACATAATAGATTATAGATATAAGGCACATTCACTGATTTTTTCCAATTCAACATCCATCTCCAATTCTGGTGGCTATGGTAATGTTTTTTTTCAAAATTGACTTGACAAAGTCAAATGAGTCAGCGTTGTGAGATATACACAGCCATATAGTCACATTGATTTATTTCATAATCTTTGTCTGGTTATTGTGGAACAGGCTCTTTAAGGATGGAAATATTTTCTACACCATGATCTTCTTATAAATGATTGGTAAACGTCAAAATGCATTCCTCTGAAGTATTGGTATAACCTGAAATAGTGTATGTAGTGTATATTATTTTTCTAATACATTAATAAGATATTGTTATACATTATCAATTATATACAATACCAATCAGTCTTCCATAATGTCTTGGAGATCAATATTCCTGAACTGAGCAAAAAAAAAACAATTATATACCTGTTTGTTCTAGACTTGTATAAGAAATGCTAATTTCTAAAGACAATTCATGGCTGATTCTATATATGTCCATTTGTCTCAAGATAAATACAATATTCAATACAATATGGTACATGTAAATCAGTTTAAATGAAACATTAGTGAGAACTTTTGAAAATTGGCAATTTAATGATGCAAGTCTTACTGTTTATTTTAACAAAACTCACCTGAAGTCTGCATCATGAATTCTATTCTGTCAAGTGCTATAACTCAGTATCACTGTTCACATGAATTATCACATAGCATGTAATTTTACACCTCATCTGAAAAAAAAATCAATTTCATTATGAATTAAATCAACCATTAACACTGCATATTATACAGCAAATCAATGTATGACTTATTGGGAGACTATGCAATTTATCTTTAATTTTGTATGACTTATTGTGGGCAAACACAACTGTAACTCCGGTCACTGTATGACTTTAATATTTTGAGACAATTCAATTCAATGTGTATGACTTATTGTGATAACTGGAATTTGACTTGTTTATATTATATACACTGTGATTTAGTTCATTATTAATAGTAATTCCAGCTGACACATTGTATTGAGAACATCAGTGAATTACTGGTATGTTGACCATCAGCATGCACATTGATTTAGTTCTATTTTAAAAGTATGGCACTGTGTGCCATCAGGTGGAAACAAAGTTGGATCTGTGATTTAATTACCTAGGCAATTACCTGACTGAGTGTATGAAATTATTCATTACCCTTTAATCCAATCCATTTCCATATCCCAGAGTATATTTTAATTAGTTCAAGGTCTATGCACTGTTCTGTCCTTATCTTCACACCAAGCAAAAAGTTGGGCTGAAATGGAAAACATTAACTGTGGAGTGTGGAGTACAGCAGATGGTAAAATCTCCGGTAGTTCCCCGGCCCACTGACAACTAAATATTGTCCCCGGACCCCTGGGTATTGGTTCAGAGAACAAATCCCCAACTTTCCCCGGCAGTGCAGGGGAAACTGGACGATAAAATCACAGCCGTTTCCCTGGATATCCACCACCCATCCCCAGGGGTGTGGGCGTGGATGCAACTGACAGGTGCATTAGCTGTTGGCAGAGCATGAGACTTTCAGATGTTGGTGGGTTAGAGTCGTACTGTAGAGCTGACAGTCAAGCTGAAATTACTAATAGTCATTTGGATAACACTAGTAAACTAGGTCCTGTGTGATTCCGCTTCCGTCTTCTGTAATTTGGGCAAAGGTAACACTTCTGGGGGCCTCGACTGATGTGCCAGTGGCGAGGATAAATATAATTATTATTCATCTAACGTTAACCAATGAAAATTACGATTACAACGATATTAGATTGAATGGGTAAAGAATATCCGAAATTTGCATTGAAATGTGCACCATCCGAACAGCGTGCACTTAAATAAATTGTAAAATTTCTAGGTTGGTAAGAATGATCACGGTGAAAAAACTTATCCACCCAATGCTATTATGTATAAAGATCAAAATTACCAAGTTTTATTAACTTGATCACACTATTACAAGTTATATTTACCTTCGTAATAAAAATTGACGATTCGTCGTTTGCTCATTGTGTACATCGCCGAGGAGTTCCGAATGGCGTGGTCGCCGCC
Source organism: Spisula subtruncata (assembly GCA_963678985.1). Classification (NCBI taxonomy): domain Eukaryota; kingdom Metazoa; phylum Mollusca; class Bivalvia; order Venerida; family Mactridae; genus Spisula; species Spisula subtruncata. The sequence continues at coordinate 11,037,757 of OY787671.1, read as the reverse complement.
ATTAGTGACGTCAGCCTGACGTACTAAAATACTATAGTACGACAGGGAACCAGACTAGCCGAACTATCGTTTCCAATCTCCCGAAATAACGCTGTCCACGATACCTCGGAGTTAAAATTCCGAAGTACTACCAAGCTATATATACCTTTATAGCACAGTCGAGTTAAATCACTGTAGTAGTATGACTAATGTGTACTTATACCAAGGCATTTTGTTGTACGTCGGAAAGTAAAAGTAAGAAAGCCGAGGTAGTAGTATTAGGTATACTTCTACATCGGAAAATAAAACTCCGAAGTTGTAGTAAGAAAGCCGATGTAGCAGTATGTATACTTCTACATCGGAAAATAAAACTCCGAAGTTGTAGTAAGAAAGCCGATGTAGCAGTATGTATACTTCTACATCGGAAAATAAAACTCCGAAGTAGTAGTATGATCTATCCCGATGTAGGATAATATGAACTCCGACATTGAACGGTTCTTCTACTTCGGAAATTGGCATAATTCCGAGGTAGTAGAACAGATATGGGTTTATATAGCAAATCATAGTACTACCTCGGGGGTGTACTGTGGCTTTCCATAGTATTGCCTGAAATGGAACAGATGAAACAATCTGAATTGCACTGTAATTAGTTCACTGGGAAATTAGTGACATATGCAAGTGGATTTTATCTGTTGACATGCTCACGTTACCATTGTACTGTGTTATCTAATATAGATAAGTTAAGTAACGAATTTTCTAGGAGTTTTTTTCAGCTGTTAAGCCGCTCAAACACCCTTTGGCAATTTCACTTCCCCTGGTCATTGGGCTACCTATGGAAACCTACGTTCATGTCTCCCTTGGGAGATTATTTCTCTCCTGTGAGTGTGGCAGCCAACATCGATCTGCGACGCTCGGGAATAGACACTGTCCTCACAGGTACCAATTTACACCTTGTTGGAGTGGAGCATGTGGGTTATTCTTGCTCAGAAAAATTAACCAGTGGTCCAGACGAGGATTGAACCCGGCACCTCTCGATCCGGAGGCGCGCCATTTTTCAAGACATACAGCGCTAGTCAATAAACAGGTTAGGATAAATTACCATAACAACTTCGTTTTTGATGAGTTCGCTAGCCGGACCCTTTAAATACGATTTATTCCTGACGTCATCATATCCTCCCGATGACGTCATGTATCCTTGGTAACCGATTTCTGTTTCTCTGACTGCTACAATCCTGCTTCTGATGTTGCTCCAGTAAATTACTGTAGAAACTAAAACAAGACTTAGTACGCTCGCACTTCCACCCAAAATGTACACTTTAACAACTGTATATTCCTGAAAAACACATAATTTATTTATTAGACCGTGAAAAGCTCATTTAACCGGTGTTTTTGTTAAACTTGGTTAATTCATCAATACCGATTTTGACCAAAGGTCCTTGCGACGATCGTTTCTCGCCATCTTCTTTGCAGCATTTTTCTGACCAATATACTTGTTGATAGAAAGTGAAAATACCTTATCGTCCGCTTCGATTGATACATGAGCATTTTGATGTGATGATGTTTAGATACTTGCTGGATCTTTTGTTGATTTCTCAGAAGTTTATAACGTAGCTGTCATGGCATATGTTGTAATGGATGTGAATTATGTTTAATATATTATGTTGGAATTTGTAATGCATTTATAAGTGTCTACTATTGTGTGTCTTCTTCCTTAGTGTCGAACGCCTTTTGTTAGTCCATGAAGTAGTTGGTTTATATCGGACAGTTCCAATCGATTGCTAGTTCGGTTAATATTCGAAGAGATGCAATCTTATTTGTACCTGATCTTGTAGCTTCAACTCCTGCTGGCTCTTCTTCTGATTGTTCAACTTCTCTCGCATGACACTGGATAGCATATTGTCTTTTTTCGTAGCTGTACGAGGTATATACCACTCCATGAACGACATCCTCTTATTCCCTAGTTTTATAAGGCCTTAGACCATTCTCATTCTTACTTTTGTGAACAGTCTGTACAATTTCATGTTGCGTGTTGTTCTGTATTAAGTGCATTGCCTACCCGGTCTGGAAATTTGTCTATGATAGGCGGCGGACTAGAATATCACTGTGTACCTCCATAGCTCAGTAGTTAGCGCACTTGCCGTCTAATCGGGCGCCCCAGGTTCAAATACGGATAGAGGCACTCACAAGCAGAAAGCTGTCGGACGAATAAAGACTATGCTAGACATTTGCTCCGACAACCCGGCCCTTAAGGCGGTTTTCATGGTTGCGATTCGGTCTTTAACGTACTGATTTGGAATGGTGCTCGGTATGTAATATGATACAAAGTAGACATACCATTCCCTTTTGATGCTGTGTCGGCTTCTGAGAATCTCCTCCTACTGTATGATCGGACTGTACGTGTTTGTTCTTTGGCATTTACTGGGAGAAGCCTTTTCCAAACTGTTTTATAGGTCTCTACCTTTTTAAATTTTATAGCACCACACCGAGATTCATTATGATAATGTCACTGCATAATCTCAGTTGTTGGTTTGTTAAAGTGTATAGAGCTATATTCTAACAGTCATTTAATTTCAAAATAATTACATGCATCGTGTTAAGTATGATACTAGACTACCTTAATTGCAAATTGAAACTTTGGATGGGCTCCGTGTACTCTGATTCAATCGTTGAAAAATAGACGATTCCTATAATTTCATAGGGTGTTCTAGAACACTTTCGTACGAAAATGGACAATTCACATGTCCAATAAATCACACAGAGAGTTTCTGTTGAAACTGAAGCAAAAAATATCTAATGGATATGAAAGCGTAATTGTTTTTCTGTTTTTGAAACTTTTTGAAAAATATCGTCCGATATAGCTCTATACACTTTAAGAATAAGTAAATCCAGCTCCAATATTGGACGGTCAGAATATTGCACATAAACACACACTTTTATACACAACCCATTTTATTCCAGATATTGATTGATATATTTCAACATTTATTACGTTTTAATACAATGTTGTAATAGTAAACTACCTACCATTGATATAACTTAACGTTTAAATTGCTTGCTTTATCCAGGCACACTATAACAAGTATAACTGTGACCTTTTCCGCATAACTATTAAACGGTGTCCCGTTAGGGCCATCGCGGCATACATGTTAACCATTGCACGAAAGTCGATAGTACGATAGTGAAAAGTCGAATATGCGATGATGAAAAACGATAGTACGATGATGAAAACTCGAAATTTCGATAGTACGATAGTGAAAAGTCGATATAATATCGCGTTTTCACTATCGTACTATCGACTTTTCACCATCGTATTATCGTTGTTTCGTACTATCGACTTTTCACTATCGTACTATCGAGTTTCGTGTTTTGAATAGTCGATAGCACGATAGTGAATAGTCGATAGTACGATAGTGAAAACTCGATAGCACGATAATTAAAAGTCGATAGTACGAAACAACGATATATATAGTACGTTAATGAAAACTCGATAGCACGATAATGAATAGTCGATAGTACGATGGTGAAATGTCGATATAATATCGACTTTTCATAATCGTAGTTTCGTTGTTTCGAGTTTTCATTAAAATTATTATAATTACTAACTCACGGTGGACATACCACGTGGTGTGTACGTAAATTCTTGCAAAGACGACAAGAAGAAACTTGTCAACAAAACGAGAAAAACAACCGTAAGTATTTTATTCGATGAGCAATTTTCACGAGACTAGCCCGACGCTCAATCCCAGAAAGAATAATATGCATGTCACAGAATGATTTTGCACAAAATCCAACAGTTTTTTTCCCGAAAGTGGCTCAACGGTTAGAAATGGACAAAATCTGAAAGGCAAAGACGACAAGAAAATATTTATTTTATCATTTATAGCTCTTTTGAGAATAATAATGCAAAATGCGTACCGCCGACATGTATAACAATGTATTAGAAACAACCTGTTAACATAATTAAGAATTGTATGGTCCATTTCATGAAATATTTTGTGAAATAAATAATTCGTCTGGAAATGCTAAGGCTACAAGAATGGAAAGACGACAAGAAGATTTATAACTCAACATTTAAAACTGGTATAAACTCCTTAATCCATTTCGATTAGTATAGTAAGTGAAGTGGTTCCCGTTCATGGTAATTAAGGTCTATAGTCCATGTCCGAGGTCTTGAAAATTGAAGATCCATTACCAAAGAGGTGAACAGATCCAACAATGATTTTCAGTTAGCTTGATATCTAAGCTGTCCAAAATCAGTTGATGGACTTGCGGGACATTTGCCAAATGACCTTTTGGCGGCCATCTTTAAAGATGGCCGCCATTATTTTAAGCAAGCAGAGGGTTTAGGAAACCTTCGATTATTTCTCACTCACATGGGCTATCGGCTCGTAATATTTTACAGTATTGTCTAATGCAGCAGTGGTTTATCGATACACAGCAAGAATATAAGGTAGCGGGACTAGCACTAGGCTTATCTCAAATTTCACTGTTGCAGGTGGAGCTCGTGTATAGTAATTGGATGTGACGAAGCTAGAAGAAATGTCATCAGTACCTGAATAACGAATTACACAATTCGAAAGTTGCATTTAAAGGTTTTACATTTGAAGTTTTCTTATGTACAGATTAAGATAAAGATTGAGCCAATGCAAAAATAGTTAAGAATAAAAATGTTCAGGTAGGCATGGTTTAACTTCAGTGCATGTTCTAATTATTTCAATACATGTCTTAACAGTACTGTAAACTGGGTTTATATCAGTTTTAATGTTTGAGTTTTAAATCTTCTTGTAGTCTTTCCATTCTTGTAGTCTTAGCATTTTCAGACGAATTATGTATTTTCCAAAATATTTCATGAAATGGACCATATAAGTCTTAATTATGATGAAATATTGTTTCTAATGCACTGTTATACATGTGGACAGTACGTATTTTGCCTTATTATACTGAAAAGAGCTATGAATGATAAAATGAAAACTTTCTTGTCGACTTTGCTTTTCAGATTTTGTCCATTTCTAACCGTTGAGCCACTTTCGGGAAAAAAAATAGCCCAAGTTCCCGCTGCAAAATCTGCAGAATGTAGTTCTATACGTAGTTCTAAAATATAGTAACAAATAGTTTCTCCTCTAGCAAATATCTACACTGAAAGAACTTCTCACTAGAAATTTGCAATAGTATTTGATTCCAAGGAAACTTTACATGGAAACATCGTACTGTCTGGGATATATTTCGAAAGAAAAATTAAAACTTATCTTTTGATAATCACATAATTGGCCATTTTGTAAATACACATAGAGAGCACTTGGTCAAAAACGATGAAAAATTGCACAAAAAATGTTCATTCTTCTCATGTTATCCAGGAACTAAGTGTAAATAATAACAAGGTATTAGAGTATGTTGGGTATTGATTTTATGAATGTTTGAATATGTGAGTCTATTTCAAATTTGTAATAAAGATACACATATTGCTGTTAAATGAACTGACCATTACGGCACCAAAAAAGAAGTTTGAATAAACTTACTTACTAAGTCCTATTCGCACTCTTCAGTGCATAAGGCTTCCACAGATGCTCTCCACCTTCATCTGTTTTGGGCCTTTCTCTCTGTTGTCATCCAGGTATAGTTCGATTTCGAGCACTGAGCCGTGACTGTACTTTTAAAGTTTAATCCATTCGCCGATAAAGATTGGCGTGGGATTAAATATTCATATATGTATAAGTTATAACACACATTAGTAAGTAACATATCTTTAAATCATCACTATTGAAATCAATAAATCACGGGTTACCCGCACAAATAGACTCGTCTAAAAAGTCATGGCCCAGGGTTCAAAATTGAACTATAGTACCCATCATTTTCATATCTGTCTCGACGGTTCTTCTCCATGTTCGTTTTGGTCTCCCTTTTTTCTCTGTCCATGCGGTGTCCATCTGATAGCCGTTTTCATGCGTATTTTATTGTCCATTCTAATGTTATGTCCTAACCATCTTTATCGTCTGCGTCGTGTCTCTGTATTTATATCCAAATTTCAGGTATTTCTTTTACTTCTTTGTGTGATATAATTTGGGGCCAATGTATTCTCAAGATCTTTCTGACTCATTCTCTTTCAAATCCACGAAATGTTAAATTTCATATTTGTTTGTTTTCCATGTTTCATTACCATATAATAGAACTGTTCTGATGTTGCTTCTGTTTATTTTCACTTTAGTCTCTAATGCTATCTTTCTAGTTTTCCAGATGTTGACAATTTCATTGAATGATATTGCTGCTTTTCCTATCCTGATCTTAACCTCTGTTTCTATATCACCGTTTCACTCAGTGTGCTGCCAAGAGGGAGTTCCATTCAATAGGATAACAGTGTTGTTCTTTTGCGTTTCTGTGCAGGCTACAAAAGACTTTCTTAAAGTCAACAAAGTTGAGTTAGATCTCCATTCTGTTGCTTGCTCTATTATACTACGTAATGTGAATATATGATTATTACGTTATCTTTAACCTCCAAACCCAGCGTGTTCTTCTCTCAATTTTAGGTCAACAAAATATTTTAATCTTTCTAAAAGTATTCGGCACAATATTTACATGGGACTGCTAGAAGCTGATATCCCTCCAGTTTCCACACATTGAAAGATCCCATTTTCTTCGGAAGTTTTATAATAACACCCTTTTTCCAGTCAGATGATACATTTTTTTCTCTCCATACAGTGTTTAACACATCCTTCATCATTTAAGCGTTCAGTTTTTCGTCTTTTTTCAACATTTCAGATGTCATTTTGTCAATTGCGGATGCTTTCCCAATTTTCAATTTCTTTAATGTCTTGCATATTTCTAGTGTTGTTTTTTCATTTGTATTTATATTAGGAAGGTTGTTTATGTTTTCTTCTTGAATAATGGATACTGTTTCTGGTGCGTCTCTGTTTATTACGTCTTCGAAATGTTCTTCCCATCGTTCTGTTTGTTCTTCGTTATCATTGGTAACTGATGAAGTGTTTTGGATGAGTTTTAATAAAGCTACTGTCAAACAAACTATCACTGAACTTCAAATGCATGAGTAAAGTTTTTCCAAACATATGTTTTTAAAGTGTTTTCAATCGGTCCAGATTGATAAATTTGATTTATGTTGTTATTTGTAGAATAGCTAGACCATCCCCGAAACTTTGTTGATATTTTCCCAGTTGTTTCGTAGATGAAGTCGTTTGAATGAATTGCTGTCGCACGTTCGACTCGACAGACGACAAATGAAGAGTGATCACAAAAGCTCACCAAGTCAGGTGAGTTTTTTTAAGCAATAAAAAAAACGACCACAGGCTAGATACCAAACTAACTTTACAAATGTTTGGTGAGTGACCTTCTTACAGATTTGATTGTTTTGTCATGATTCGTCAAACGCATGACCACAAGCGACTGAGCCCGTTTCCCTTATTTACTCCCCGCATCAATCATCACAGCCTTAAAATCTTATTCTCTAAAAGGAGTGGCTGGGTTGCATTAAACCTTAGTAACAATGCATCTAGCTTGGTCTTTTTGCCTTTGCCTTTTCCACTTTGAACTCTGATTTTCTTGGAAACCGGTTTGAAAATTCTTAAAAGACACTAAACAGCGCAGAAAACACACTATTTTACAAAAGCTTACTCAGATTATTAAGGTTTTACTTCTAAAAGAAAGTAATTCTAAATTGTGTAGAGCCCCCCGCCTACTCGGTTTAGTAGAGCCCCGCCTACTGTGTTTAGTAGGCATACTGCTACCGGGTTAAATAGAGCCCTCGCCTACTGGGTTCAGTAGGGTCTCGTCTACTGAGTTAAGTAGGACCAACGCCTACTGGTTAGGTAGGACCCCTGCCCGTTGGACTTAGAGGGTCCAGCCTACTTGGATTAGAAGAGCCCCGCCTACTGGGTTTAGTAGGATCCCGTCTTCTGTGTTAAGTAGAGCCCCGCCTACTGGGTTAGGTAGGACCCGCCTACTGGGTTAGGTAGGGCCCCTGTCCGTTGAGTTTAATCAGAAGGCCCGCCTCTGGGTTAAGTAGAGCCACCGCCTTCTGGGTTTATTAGAGCCCCGTCTACTGGGTTAAGTAGAGCCACCGCCTACTTGGTTAAGTAGGACCCCTCCTACTGGGTTTTATAGGGCCCCGCCTATTGGGTTGGGTAGTATATATTTTATATGTGATTTATAAATTTGTCCATACTTGAATATTTTATGTATATTGTTTAACCATATATTACGTCGTGATTGTAGAACACTTTTGAAAGTGTGTATACGAGAGGTGCCCCCACTTATATTTGAACAGTGCTAAATGCCCGATATCTTCCATCTTACCCGATAATAATGAAATATCTAGTTTGTTTGATGATATAAATCGTTAACTGAGAAACTCGTGTAAATGAAACAACCACACGGGAATGGATGAGTTGAGTGGCCAAGAAAACACGGATACGAAATGCCATAGCAAGATTTTAATATTTGACAGGATATGTACTAGTTTATGTGGAACTATCTAGAGTGACTGACAAAGAATAGGATGTGCTAAGAAAAGAAACACATGATAAAACAACTCATGTTGTTAACCGTAACCGAAACACCATGTACACACATAGTTCCAAATGAACGAGTACATATTTCAAATATTAAAATCTTGCTATGACATTCCGTATCCGTGTTTTCTTGGCTACCCAACTCATCCATTCCTGTGTGGTTGTTTCGTTAACGTGCGTTTCTCAGTTTACGATTTATATCATCTACTGTTGCATGGTAATCATTATTGTAAAGAATATCTTCGTTTCCTGTTAGACCCGATCATCTGATTATACGAGCATCTGAGACAGTAGCCTCTAAAGTCATGGAGCTTTTGTAGAGTCCCTGTGTAGTTGTGAAGTTGGAATTTTGTAATCGTAATGTCATGTACTTTCTGTACAGTACCTGACACGCCGATTACTGAACTTTCCTTGTTAGTTCTCGGGTCATTGCACAAAGGATTTTAAGGAAAAACTTAGAATTTTCACAAAAATCTTAAAATATCCTCAAGTATGACAGCTATACAGTATAATCGCAATTACCACGGTTTTAAATTTTAAAAGCATTATGTAAAGTACTGCGTACAATAACCGCAAACATGCGAAATATGTGCATCTCATTTTCTTTACGTCAGACAAAATATTTACGTTGTGCTTTGTGAATACCACCACTGGTTGAGTGTCACTCTTCCACTATTTATTATCTACCTTACTTCCATAATCGGTATAGGATGAGTATGGTATATATACTGTAAGGACACTGGGTGTTATCACATGTCCTGGCTTACATTGAGAAGAACAAGATCAATATTTTGAGAAAACAAAAAAAAACTGTTTATTACTCTTTACTTATAGTGGTAAAACAAGCTTTTATAACTTCATTTTGTTCAACATGACAAGTTCCGAGTTTCATGAATATATGCTCATAAGAAGCGCCTTATGGTGCAGATTTAAATTATGTATCAGTCTTATAAGGGTGTAAGTAATAGTTATGACCTTCTCATTATAAGCCAGCGATTTTTTGTGAGTTTGACATCCCAACCACTTAACTGTATTACACACGTTATGTAGCTACTGAACTAACCAAATATGGGTATACGATCTACCAGTTGTTGGATCAAAACAATGATGTGTTGTCACTAGTACTGTAAGTGTTGGCCTCGCAATCTTAGCCCCCAAACATGCTGTTTCTCTGGTAGACTTTCAGTGTTACAGTTCTAATATTACCATTTATACCCCTGGCTAAAAATGTAGTTGCATACAAATATCACCAACACACTTTTAGTGCTTCCTAAAATTTATTGAGAAAAATAAATATTTAAATCATTATCAATTATCAAATAGAAACAATCCAAGTACTTAAAGCTGGTAAAAAAGACAACAATGTCTTAAGTAAGGCATTCAAATCATACCGAATATACGGAATCTAGTTGGATCATTGCCCAAACTGTAAATGTATGTTTGGGCATGACATTCAGCGCATGTGTCCTTTACTTGTATTAGCTATAAAATAGGTTCTTAACTCCAATAAAACGTCCATTAATTGCAATTGTGGATTTAAGATACAAGTATATATACATGTATATATATATAAAGTAAATGACTAAGTACAAGTATACAAGTAAAGTGGAAGTAGTCGATAGTAATAGGTAGTCATTTATAAAAGTCGTTATAACGTAATAATACTATTATATAATATTAGAAGAAAATTCAAACATTGTCACGAATTTACTAATCTCAGTGGAAACCTAAGATTCAAGAAAATTCAGCCTCTATTGCAAGTACCAATGTGAAGTCGAAATACTATGTATGAACGACATAATGTTCATTGTCAATACCGTAAGTAAAATGGCACTTTTGTATATTAAGTAAATATCTAGAGCAATATACAAGCGTGGTAAACGTGCGAATTCATAACTATATTTATAAAGCGCCTAGAACATTGTAAACATATACTTGTAAACTTAACTTCCAGGCGTTGTTCCTGATGAACAGAAAGTTGTGCAATATAAGATAAATGTGGTTCTGTGGCCATTACAATAGCCAACAAAACGAGATAAACGACTTTCCTTCTAGCTGGCTCATTAAGTAATTAATGACTCCTTTATTATGTATTTAATTGGTTATACATATATTTCACTCTGTATGAAACAGACAGGGTAATAACAGAGGTACATGTACAGAGAAAGTACAGTGTCTACAACAAATCAATTACATTCAGAATGATCAAAAAGAGCAACGCCTGTAAAAGAATAAATAAAACATAGCATTTGTGTAACAGGGTAATCATGTTGTTGTTGTATACATGTGGGTGTGCATGTACGTATGTATATAAAGTCATTCGATGAAGATTAAATGTCTACGTAGAATCTATATTTTGTACAAGATAAAGTATTGTACGTATGTTTCTATGACATAAGTACAAGCCCATACGTCGTAGATATGTATGTATGTGCATATTGCATGAATTTGCCATTCTAGCATATCAACGTATGTCTTACAAGTATGACGTAAAAATAAACGTACATTGATATTGATCTCACAACGTACATGTACACACACATGTAGCATCAACTCACCGTGTGGCTGGCTGTTCTATGACTTTAAAAAAGACACTTCAGACACGATACTTCTGTGGCGATAATACAAACCAGACCCGGTGATAACCGATCACCACCTTTGGTAAATGATCCAATTACGAAACCTTATATAATATGTTTCCATTCAGTAATAAAGAACTGAACCTGCTCCGGCAAGTTAGCAGCAAGTTGGAAGATCATAGTTAAAAATTCAATTTCGAACTGCACGCTAATAACGAGCCAACTGCGAGTTTGTTATTCGACATCGTTTTGCCAATTTCAAGCGGGTATCTAATATCAAACCAGCAATGAATAGTTTATTCAATTTTCTACCGGAACGAATTTCGAACCGAGTTCGAATTTCAAGCAAGCCGTGAGTTCGTTTTTCAACTAGCTAAAAAGTCGAATGTCAATGTAATATTCGTGGATCAGCATATACAACTAAACATAGTATGACATGGTAGTAAAAAAAACATCTGAATGTGATGTTTGTGGTTTTGCACGCACATACAAGGTTAACTTGAAATATCACAAAATAATACATACTAGTGAAAAACCATTTAAATTTCATAAAGAGAAAGCATATAGAAGAGACAGTGTTGTTATTTAAGGAATCCGTATCGGATACGTTTTTCTCTTTACAAACAGACTCCAATGGTTCTTTAACTTGAGGCTTCGTCTGGGTTGCCAACCAGTGAATCCCTAGTTGGGTAGAAAACACTAAAAAGCGTTTCTGAAATTTCCAGCCTCCTGGTCGAGATTCAAACCAGTGACCGGATCGGTAGTCGAAAGGTTTAACTACTCGACCATTGTGACTAGCGTTTCTTCTTTGGCACTTGTAAATGGCAAGCGGGCAGTCATGCAGACATGACAATGCCTCTCTTGATTCGAATGGTTGGATTAAACATGGGCCAAGATACGAGAACACTACCATCACAGCATAAGTAAGGCAAATAATAACCTCAGTGACTGTCGATGTGATTTCACCCACATATCGAATACAGTCGTACCCAGGCCCGGGTAGTTCTAATTGACATATATCTGCAGCAGAAATTGCCAGCCAATATTGTGTGCTATCAATGTTTGCACCAATAGGTGGTGTTCCTAATGTGCATTTGACTTGCCTATATGACTGATTTGATTGGGCATTTGAAATTGCTACAGCAATGGTAGTATGTCGCCTCAGAAGTATCATGGACGAGTTGTCGGAGGCACACGCCACACGATGTCGATGCCAAAGTAAGCAAATAACAAACCATCAGGTCTGATAAATAATAAAATGATGTTTTTCAGTCCTATAAACGATATACTCTGGATGAGAAATTGTTAAGTACAATTCGTCACCCATCTTCAACTCGAACATGGCAGCCATTGATGTGGTTACCTCACGCTCGGGGTCGATTTTTGCATATGACTCGCAAAACCCCTCCCGGTCTTCCATAATAACGTGGTCTGTTCCATTCCTTTTCAGATGCAGTGAGTGGACAACTTCAATAGTTTCCAGATCAGTTTTCAACACAACATGTGCTGAAACACGATACAGCCCATACTGTTTTATAACCACATATGTTTCACTGACCGATTCACCTTTCCAGTAGATCATTGACTGTTTGTTTGACGTTGCTACAAATACATAGGTTTGTACATTGAAGATTTACAAAAACTGGTATAAGGAAGTTGGACAGGGAAGGCACCAGCCGAGCACAGAAATCAGTAACACCACAACACAATTACACTGAAAAATGCCCACACATAACAATGCGCATCTGTAACAAACTTTTTAAAAATGTTTTTAATTTTTGAAAACATTGGCTAATATTTCGGTTATTAGAATTGAAATGAAACTGCTCCTTAGATTATTTCTCTTCATCGCTACAATGATTCTGTTACATATAGTGTATATTTCTGAATGGCCTCAAATTGTTCGTACATGTACTTAAATGATACTCCGACATGATGCGATAGAAAATGCGTATTAAACAACACAACGAAGGATATTACGAATATATATAGGATCCGTTATGACAACGAAATGACGAATTCATCATAGTTACAGAGTCAAAACAACGTCAGAAATAACGAATATAAGCCGGTGCCGTTTTTGTTATCACATGTGATGGAGAATATTGATACGTCATTTGTTATCAATTATTATTGTCATTTTATGTGATAAAGCAAAATGCATAAAAATAACACACGTGTCTAGGACAACTATCCATATGAACAAGGAATATGAGCATCGCCTATCGGTTCTCGTACCATAGCAACTTCTAAGTGTAACAAGGACAGATAATTCATCAATATTGGTGACATGGTTACCAGCCATGTCAGTACGGATTCCCCTTCCGATGGTGAGTTTTAAGAGGATGCTTTTGAAAAAAATGATATTTTGGTGTTAATATTGTAAGTGAGACGAGGGAAATAACTCCATAAATATGTCTATCAGCGTGTTTCTTTATTAGTCTCTTCACCTTAGATTAAGCGTACAGCATATTCCGTTAATTGTGTTTAAATGGGGATTCATCAATAAACGTAAAGCGATGACACAAAGGCAAAATTTTGATACTACTAACGGTTTCCCTGTGGACGGCATGTTTGCATCCGACGTTGAATTTCATTCTTACTTATCTAAACCACGTATTTTAAGAGACTTTTAAAGTAGTATTTTATCTTGTTATCTTGCTTATTGTGAGTGAATGTCTATCATTTTGCACTTACCTTTAGTTTTCTCCATGTCTATTTCTGTCAGGTGACTCATTAATCGGACCTTGTCGGTCTTATGACAATTTCGGGGCATCAATTCTGGGGAGAACTTCGGTTCTGAAAACGAGAATATGTATAGTTCATACTGCATGTAATTAAGTTTATCTACTATGAATCAGGTTCTACAAATTAAATAAATCATTCTGGTACCGATCTCCCGAACAATCATAACTTAAGTTAAATCTCATCTCAAATACATAATGTATTTCCATTTGTCTGTAATTAACTAACAACATTTGTTTAGATATGTAAGGTGCTTCAAACAGGGTAGAGGAAGAACAGCCAAGATAACACATGACGGCGACAGATTCCCATTACAGACGTACGAGGCTCAAGTGGAACAGAATGCTAACTGATTACAACAATCCGGAATCCGGTAAATTATACATATTTTTGATTGTTTACATGTGAGTATGAGACTTACCGGGATGTTCGTTCCCGTCATACAGCTTATCCATCTCCTGTAATAAGATAATACTGATTATACACAAGGGAAGTGATAGAGATGTATAATTTATACCTGCCAAGTTAGTTAAATCCAAAATAGGAGTGATATAGCGAACATGTCACAAGCTGCACTTAAATGTGATTTTAAAAGGGATTAAGGGATTAATAGATGCATAAACAAGGAATGTTTTGATTCTAGTGGTTATAAATAAGGGACAGAAGATCATAAAATGGACCAGATGTACTTTTTGCAAGGTAGGTGAACTTAGAAACCAGACATTTATCCACGAAAAGAGGAGTACATGACAGGTATGCATAATCTACAGGTATAATGGTACATATATTGACGACTTCTGATTCTGATCTAGTACCGTCAGTATTTGTCTACCTATTCCACTCACCCATGTTTTATGTCGCGGTAGTAAATGACAAATGGGCATGAAGATCAACCTATGTGTGCGCATGTGGTTGAGTATGTTTGTTTCTACAGCTAGGAATTGGTCTTTCGACTTTTTGATTGTTGAAACTTGGTCTTTCAGTGGATAAGTTCATTTTCTCAGTTACATGTAGTTACATCTTGTGCATTGCATCGTGTATATTGTGGTGTGTGATGTTTTTTTATGTTTTCAAGGCTGTGCTGCCTCCACTGTACGATTTTCTGTTACTGTATAATATTATTATGTTTTTTCGAAAATCAAACAATTGAGTCTTATGATGTAACTATGAAGTATATTTAAATCATGGGTAAAAGGACAAAATGTTCAGAGTACTGAAAACTGCCTTAAGTCAAACTTTATGTCACAATTCCATTGGTCATAGACAATAGTGCACATACATAAATACAATTACACTTTGTTGATATCACAATTTCTCACCAACGTTTATGATTGAAAAAGTATCTGCTTTGTACCAAAATTTTGTTATTTCTTAATTGAATACCAAAAAACAGCCATATTGAAAGTTTATAATGTACAAGACATTGGTATTCGGTAAGCAGATAGATGTAGGTATGACCTGTACTTTCCACATACCAATGTCTGGTACATTATAAAAGTTACATATTAAATAGTATTGATAAATCACATATTCATAAAAGTGTATGTTGTTTTATTGCGTTAGAAGGAGGCAGTCGTAAGAGAGTTGTCATTCGGTGCTGCCCTGCAAGATTGACTCATGTCCACAAACTCAGAAAATGGAAAGTATTAGCGAAACATAAGGAATGCGGATGCACTACCATAGCTCTTTCCAAATAGACTCACTGGTTCTTTAGCGTGACCGGTGTATAGCAAGCGAGATTGGTTCTGGGTTACCAACCAGTTAATCTTTTGTTGAGTGGGTAAAGCCTGTGTTGTAGAAAGAATGACCAAGGACCCGGTCGATGTATAGCTTAAATCTCTTAAAACATACAATGGAAACACAAAACTATCGAGATTGCAAGGATAGCCCTATGTATCACCTGATAACCTAGCTTTGACCCACATGCGACATGGTCAATATATCCAAGTACATTTTTGTATGTTGGAGTGTTTTAAATGATCATCATGACCATAGTTTATGCATCTTCTAAGACACCAAAGTTCATCGGACATAGACTGACCACAATAGAACATGATAATATGAGCAATATGCGCAACATATCTTGGTAGCGAACACTTATAAAAATATGACATCCGTAGATATACTCTTGGATTCTGTAATAGAGAATGATACATTATCCCACAGGCCTAGGAAACTATATCATAAACTACAGTTTTTACTTCCCCAATTTTTCATCCATTCAACATAGTACATATTTGATCTAAGATTTGATCTGTACATAAAGTATATTGAATTGATGAAAAATTGGGGAAGTGTTTTTCTTACATGAATAAATAAAACAAAATAAGTCTTCCTGAATCCAGCTAGATAGAGCACGTCCTTGTTTTTACATGTGAAAAGTAAAAAGTTAGTACGAAACCTACGTAATGTTTTCGTAAATCGAGAAAATGACTGATAGCAGTATATCAAAGAATAATAATTTATTATGAAAAGAAATACAATTGCTGTACAGCAAGGGGTATAACCTAAAGCATGAAAATTGGTGGTTTAAGTAAGACTTTCCATGGAGATTGGTGCCAATGGCCGATATTTTGATGTTTTTTGTCACTTGACGGACACATTTCCACCAAAGTAAGTTCATTGTCTTGTTTTATATGCGACGTGTATGCGATAACCACCTAGCCATAAGTTTAAGCCACCTATCGGCGGTCTGTTTTAGTCCGTCAGTGCAGCGATAAAAGCCTGAAAGAAGGGATGGTGACATCGGGTATCCGTAGTCCGCATCTATTTTTATTAATTCTGAGGTATCCGGGGCATTCTGGCTGGTTTTATTGTGTTTGCTAGGTACTTCATGCATGTTTTTATGGTTAAAATACTGTTTCTGCTTATTTAGGAGGCTACATGTGTATATGTTTTACGTTTAAGACGATTTCATGGAGATTCGTCAACTTTAAGACCCTCTCCATGGAGACTTGTTATTACTTTGTAAACAATATGTGATGGTATTATTATTATGGAAGTAATCTCTATTTCGTACCAATTTCAGGGCTACTGTCTTACAGAGGGTCTTGACTTGGCGAGTAACATATTATTGGAACCAAATAGTATACAGTGACAACACCACCTGGCTGCAATAATTGTTGTGATTTTCTTATTTGTACTTCAAAGATATGCATATAATAATAAAGGATGATTTTTTTTATAATTGTGTGCTCTGTTTTTTATGCACCAGTCAAATCAAACACTGACTCCCCAACCCCGGGTTATAGGTTATAGACACGAGTTTTTAACTTTTGGTGTCCCTCACTGGTGAATGAGAGCAGGACTTTTGCTCCGCACCTAAATACGTAGACCGGGAATATGTTTCACTGATAAGGGCGGTACTTTTACCTTTTTTAAGGTTCTCGGGCAGGGATTTTACCATAGTTTAAAAAGTCAACCCCTCCTTTTCCCATGCTAAGGGTTTCAATGGACTGGTGCATTGTGTATCTGTAATGATATTCAGTTGAACTGACAAAAGGCCTAGTAGTAGCCGTCTTCTCTACTAGATGGATATTATCTTTTTCGGAAATGTGTGCTACAGGCAACATCAATTTGGTAGATTGTGGTTTCAAATATACATGTATTTGAAACACCCACCGTTTTCTGCATCGCATTTATGATATAGAGGATTTGGAATCAGTTTTCGGATCAGTATTCTTTCAAGCACTTACGTACAATCCACAAGGAACCAACAACTTCTCAACATGTGGAGTAAAACCAGCATTGACAAATTGAAGCAACTATGAATCAAACCAATATTGGTGGCTACAAACACTGCACGCGTTAACCATTGCAGCAGTTTATAAGTGGCATGTCAATGTTCAAAACATCACAATGAAACCTCACTTATCCGACCACCCTTATTTATTTTAAAACATACTTATCATCGCTGTTTATATATTAATAAAGGCTTATCATACTTGAAACTGTCATATTTTAGAGTTGGTTGTATTATAAATCAAGAGTACAAAATGTAATCATTGGAACTGACTTCGAACTGGAGGTTTTAATTTTAAGGTGGTCTTTAAGTAAAGTTTTATTGCTTGCTACATTCATAAGAGTGAAATTCAATATTCGCTCTCATCTCTTTAATGCATTCATCTTGTTAAATGCATTGTACCTTTGACACTTATTTCAAATGGGTCATTTGTTTTTGCTTAAGAGGCAGCAAGTAGAGAACACAGTATGGTGTTACCATGTATATGGGCGCACTGCCCTTCAGACATTGGTTCTTTAACGTACCTGGTGTACAGCACTGATACATGCGAGACTACATCTGGGTTACCTTCCAAATAGATCATGTCTAGTTGGGTGGGAAACACGGAAAAGCGTTCCATGAATAACCAAGTGCACCGGCCGAGGTTCGAACCAGTGACCTATTGATCAGCAGTCAAGCGAGCTATCCGCTCGACCACAGTGCCACCCTAGTAAATACTTTGTATACTACATTTGTATTTATAAAGGGGTCATTGCCGAGAGGTCATAGTAGACCGATGGTCACTTTTTGTGCAACCAATATAGTAATAATTACGTAAATTTGTTTGATATTTTTATTTACAAATTGTAGTTTTAAAGGCTCATTAGCGCAGATGATCAATGTTATAAAGGCAGTTTGATCTGATGCTTTGTGAACCAAAATGTTCCAGGCACTATCTTAACATATTCAGCAAGCATTGTTGAACAATAACATTAATTTTAAAGTAAACAAAAACAAAGAATACAACCAAAATCTGTGCTATTGGATCTTTCCAACAAAACAAAATAGACATATTATTTCATGTTCTTTTATAATTTTATAGAATCATAACATTGAACATGTATTAAATTACGTGAATAAAGTGTTTTCATGAGTCTCAATTTACTCTATATTTATTTTCTGGCTTTTCACTGGGGTTCTTCGTGCCGATACAAATGACAAGGTGATGCTGAAGTTAATCGTTGTCTTTTTGATGACGAATATCTAAATGGTGACGGCGTATTTAATTTGCGACACAAAGCTTTTTAGTTACACTTTCATTAGGAAAAGATATTTCATTAAAATTTATCTTTCGTTTTCTTTTCTGCCACTTCCTCCTTGAGTGAAGTAACGTCTTTTTGGTACGCATTCTTCAAACCAGGAGTCTGAAGAATAAATAGAAACTATATTTTTTATCAATGAAGATAACACACTATGGTGCAAAACATTTTAGAACAGAATACTTACATTGATTTAATTCTCCACAGTTTGGGTCTTAAAGTTGACGAATCTCCATGAAATCGTCTTAAACGTTAAACATATGCACATGGAGCCTCCTAAATAAGCAGAAACAGTATTTTAACCATAAAATCATGCATGAAGTACCTAACAAACACAATAAACCCAGCCAGAATGCCCCGGATACCTCAGAATTAATAAAAATAGGTGCGGACTACGGACACCCGATGTCACCATCCCTTCTTTCAGGCTTTTATCGCTGCACTGACGGACTAAAACAGACCGCCGATAGGTGGCTTAAACTTATGGCTAGGTGGTTATCGCATACACGTCGCATATAAAACAAGACAATGAACTTACTTTGGTGGAAATGTGTCCGTCAAGTGACAAAAAACATCAAAATATCGGCTATTGGCACCAATCTCCATGAAAAGTCTTACTTAAACCACCAATCTCCATGCTTTAGGTTATACCCCTTGGTACAGTAAGAAATTTTTTTAATCGTCTTTACCACAGAACTGGTGGTTACATCCATGATGGAGTATAGACTTTTCGGCTACGAGGACAAGAGTTAGATATTTTGTTTATACTTTCATCAAATGTGCACAATAGAAACCATTCCATATTTTAAGGATATAAAATAATACACTTTTGTGTGGCTTTACCAAAAACCGAGAGGTAAAATTAATTTTGTTTTCGTACTTCATATTTCTCTAGGCAATTGTACCGTAGGAAGTATGAGTTCGAATCTCAGTATAAGTAAATAAGTAAGTAAATTGTTTATTAACGTGCCATGTGCATATATATTTACAAAGAAACATAATTACAATACAAAAATAAAGAAGCACCCGGCCCAATGGGCCTATAAGTCACCATAGCATAGGAGTATTTAAATTCCGAATAAGAACATTAATTTTATTAAATAACAATGATGTAGTTGAGCAGTGTATGTGCAATTTATTATATATAGTTCTTATGTACGTCAAACTTTATTGAATTTTACACAGAAATTGTAATCAATGTCAAGACTTTTATACCAATTAGTATTCTCGAACAAAACTACTTTGTTAAAACATAGGTCATGGTATACGGTTTTTTTTCATAACTTTCAACCACCATTGACATGTTATGTTTATATTTGTATATATGTTTGTGAAATGATAGGTTTATAGCCTTTTTCTGAATAAAGCTATCTATCTATCTATCTACGTTTTTTTCATAACTTGAGTAAGAAATATTATTATAAAAATAATTATTATACTTATAACTCATATTAAAAAATCAAAATTTGATACAGTCGCCTATGGAAAAACGTTCAGTTTCCGAAGGAAAGAACTTTCCATAATGGCTTTTGTTGTTAAGTCGCTCTGTATTTGCATTTCGCTAGCTTAGAATGAGAAGGCCGTAAGTACAAAGTCAATATGTTAAGAAAACAAGAAAACACTGTCTGTAATTTATTGTTTACTTATGGAAAAACAGGCTTTTACAACTTGATTTTGGTCAGCATACAAATTCCGATTTTCATTATAATATGCTCATAAGAAGCGCCTTATGGTGCAGAATTCAAATATGCATCGGTCTTATCAGGTCGTTAGTAGAAGTTACGACCTTCACATTCTAAGCATGCGATATGTTCACAAAACAAGCAAGTACAAATGTAAATAAAAAAAGATCATGTGATTATGTAGGTAGGTAGGGTTTCTTACCCGTTCGGTACTCCACTTGATGACGTCACTTCCTTTACCACAATACTTCACTCTACCGCCTTCTGTTATATTTATCAGAAGATCCGGTACTGGCATGTCGTCATCATGTTCTACCGGTATACACATAGTATCCTCTCTGGGTGGAACAGGTTGTCTCACATGGTACCATACCCCCAGTAAACATACCACAGTTATCATCTGAACAATCGTCAGTACCACCAGGAAGATGACGCATGGTTTTAACTATAAATAAACAATTCATCAAATATCACAATAATTTGGAATTCCATTCAAAACCAAGCACACTATAATTAGTGTATTTTGCTACTTACATATATTAATGCACCAGTCAGTTGCATCCACGGGATAGGCGGTGTGGATAGCCGGGGAAAACGACAGTGTTTAGCATTGCCCCTCATTGCCGGGGGGAACGACAGTGTTTAGCATTGCCCCTCATTGCCGGTGGGAACGACAGTGTTTAGCATTGCCCCTCATTACCGGGGGAAACGACAGTGTTTAGCATTGCCCCTCATTGCCGGGGGGAACGACAGTGTTTAGCATTGCCCCTCATTGCCGGGGGAAACGACTGTGTTTAGCATTGCCCCTCATTGCCGGGGGACGACAGTGTTTAGCATTGCCCCTCATTGCCGGGGGGAACGACAGTGTTTAGCATTGCCCCCTCATTGCCGGGGGGACGACAGTGTTTAGCATTGCCCCTCATTGCCGGGGGGAACGACAGTGTTTAGCATTGCCCCTCATTGCCGGGGGGAACGACAGTGTTTAGCATTGCCCCTCATTGCCGGGGGGAACGACAGTGTTTAGCATTGCCCCTCACTGCCGGTGATATGTTGGGAATTTTTCTCCGAACCAATATTTAGTTGCCAGGGGGGAATATCAGAGATTGTATCATCAGCTGTCCGCCGTATGGCGGAGGAATGGCGGGGGTTGACAAACAAAAGTAAAAGTTCCAGCCCGTCCCCGAGGGTGGGACCGTGGATGCAACTGACTTGTTCATACTGTACAATAATTTATTAAATCAAGGGTTGATAATTCAAGATATTACTGATGTGATGTTCATTTAATGAACTGGCAGATGTGCGTTAATTATCGATTTAGTTATTGTGAACTAACGCTATAAGTATTCGGGCAAACGTCAAGGGCGGTAGAGACCTAGTGGGGCTGTGACGGGCCTACGCCCCATATTAGCTGACACACATATTAAGGAACAGCCCATATACACGTAGCCCTAACGGTCAGAGAAAGGCAGATGATAGACATGCATCTAGACACTGGAAGTTTATCCTACGGAATTTAAAAAAAAAATAAGTATAACAAATGATCACGCTAGTTAGGAGAACACAATCGAGAAAGAGGAAATCCCAAAAATACTCCATTCACTATAATGCACCAGTAAGTTGCATCCACGGTCCCCAACCCCGGGGATGGGTCGTAATGTTTACTCTATGGTTGCTAGCGGCCTGCAGGGGACAGCTGATGGTTAAATCTCCGGTATTTCTCCGGCCCCCCTGACAACTTTAAAAAACCTTAATTCGAAGAAAGTATGACCGCGGCAGTGTGAGGGAAGCTGGAAGGTAAATACAAAGCCATTTCCTTGGCTATCCCCCGATAATTTCTGGGGATGGGGCGTGGATGCAACTGACTGGTGCATAATATCAACGCTGTAATATAGGGTCTGGTTACACAGTACCAGAAGGTCCAGACGGGTTTTTTCCGTTGTCTTGAAGTTATTCCGGTGAAGTTTGACCCAGCTGGATTCAGTCGATTGGTTTAAATGAGCTATTTAAATCATAATTATTTATTTTATTTCATGGACTTAAAAAATACGACAGTAGGGCAAACAAAAGAATGGCATGTATAACATTAATTGTAACGAATAAAAGATAAACATCATTGTAAACCTTAGAAACGTTTACAATGTAACATTCATTTATACAACAATGTAGTGTATGCATCGTGTTTTATCTGCTGATCACCCCCAACTTACAGAGCGCCTGCTATGCCACTGAACTACAGTAACAACTCTGCTATAAATAGAACACACGTTATGGCTATTTTTAACTCATTATAATATTTTTGTTATTAGTTGTTTTCCCATCAATACACGAGGATTGCAATTGATATTTCTGTCGTATTTAATTTTAAAAAATGGTTTACACTCGTTTTGTGCAAATTATAAAGTGTGAAATAATTTACAAATCGTAACAACGCAAAACAAAAACTGGGTTAATTATGGCGGCCAAATATTTGTATTCGTTGTGAGTTATTACAGTATTATTTACAGTACTTTCACAGAAATATCGCGAACTCATAAACGTATTGATATGTATAGCTATCATTTGTTGTCAAAATGTAACCTTATAAAAAATATAAAGTAACTCACACGCTTACGGTGCCTCCAACACGGATAACGCACGTAGGTAACCAACTCACTGTATCGCTTGTTAATATTATTATCAGCCATTTTTAACGGCGGCAAGGATTTTCAGAAAATGGGGTTGTTTTGTTTTTAGCTTATCTGATTTTTGAAAAAAAGATGAGTCAAAAAGATTGTCAGCGCCGTAACTACACTGAGGCCAGCTGCCTCGCCTAAAATTTGCGGACCAAACATTTTTTTTGTTATTAATATATACATGTAATAAGATATCGCTGAATATATTTAAAATAAAATGTCTCAAATTGTCGCATGTAATGGGGTTTTTTTTTGTTACGGTTGTTTTCACTTTCCAACAGCTACGGATTAAAAATAACATGTATAATACATGTACATATATCGAAAGTATTGAACCGTGATTTCACTTTTAGCTATAGCAGCGGATTTTGTTTCTTCATAATGGATGCTTTATTCGCAACATAAAAATTATTGTTATCACAAACTCGTTTAAGGTTTATTCAATTTTCTTTAATTTTTAGTTTTTGACAATGGTTTGGCTTCAAAACATGACTTTTAATATACTGTAATTTGGAGGATTTTTTAGTTATAGGGATTCATAGATGTACGTGGAAATTAATAGATGTTAAAATCGTTTGGCTACTATGGATTTCTTAAATGTTTATTTTCACAACTGAACGGTAAAACCTTTCACGTTTTCAATAAGTTCCAACATCATGTTTACAGTTTTTTATTGACTAAATAAGAATAATTACCGTTAAATTTAAACTCACTCTTGTATTTATTGAATTTTTGTCATTCTTTGGAGAGTTTTTTACTTATCGTGCAGTTGCCTGCATTTGCTTTTGCAGTACGTTTTTACTCTGTGCGGAGGGAAATAAAAAAAATATTTACTCTCTTAACTGACGGTGAAGGTTTTACATCACTTGCAGATGTCTTAAGTTTTATTAGAAGAGTAAAAGTGTGTATTTTTCTTCAATGCCTTTTTGCAGAATAACCCCTAAGTAGCATACATCATTTTTTTGCTTAAAGTTCAAAGTATCTATTCCAATGCGTATTTTGCTGTACGTTTTTGTTATCAAAATATATTTTAAAAAGATAATCATAGGGGGGGGGGGGGCTATAGCGAGTAACATTATATCTTCATGCCAGCTGTTTTTTGAATATCGAAATATTGAACACAGCAGATAAAATATGCGGAACTAAACACTTTAACAACGGATGTGGTTCTCCATTTATTTAACCAACGTGTCGGCTTTTTACTAAAGCCTCTATTATCAGGGTAATAACGTTACATAAAAAAATATTGAAATAGTTTAAATGCATTAATTTTGAACAAATAAATACATCACTATGAACAGGAAGGTGTATGAGTATATATGTTCGTTATATGAATTACAATCAATGATTTTTGTATGAAACTACAAATAAACTCGTCAGAACGGTTAGATGAAAGATAAACGACTTGTGTAACTCAAATGCACTCAGGCGATTACACAAACCCGCAAAGCGGATATGAAATACATGTTTACACTCGCTATACATGTATATACACTTCTTTGTCCCTGAAATACCTTCTTTTTAATCAGCGTTACAGTGAAATTTTTTGACGTTCTGTTATTTGATGAGCAGTACGTTTAATACGATATAAAACATAATAAATAAGGTTACCTTTGGTTGAACAACGGCGCATATTCCATGTTCTGCCTGCTCCTTTTCCATTCCTATCATTTGTAAATTGGCGCCAAATACTAAAAATAGAACGTCCTCATTATTTAAACGAATTAACGCATGCTTTTTCGTACTATTACATCTGCAGAGTCCCGAGGGACGGTTGGTGCCCAAGCCCGTTAGGGTGAGGGCACCAACACTCCCGAGGGACTCTGCAGATGTAATAGCACGAAAAAGCTTGCGTAAACGCTATTATAGCATAAAAATAACCATTTATGAGTGTGTTTGTCAAAATTATGACACTTTGGCGGGAAATTTTGAGCAACGTCGGGAAAACAAACGCGACGTCGCTTAGCAAACGTTACGTCACATACATGTTTTTGCAATGAGCGTCGACTTTCGGTATTGGCAAATACCAAGAAAACAGTGATATTGAGGGTTTGTTTATGTTCAATTAGAATGTGAATTACAGTTCATATAACGCTGTAAATCATTTATTTTCGTCGGCTGAGTCCTGAAATGAGCATACTTAAAACTGAACACCAACAGAGCGTGCGCGCGAGAATCTTTACAATAACGTACCTTTTTTCCCCGTTTAAGTATGAGCAAAATCACCGTTTTTTGTTATAATGGTTATTATAGAGCGCCCAGGATAACGTGAAACCCGGGAAAAATTTGGAATTGGCCATATTGCTGGAAAAAAGCAAGCGTGTACGATTTATCTGTGTGATTTTTGTATATAAACTTGACCATACGCTCGCATGTGTTAATTTAAGGTGTTTCACCGGTGTCGGAGTTTTCTGTACAAGGTGTATTAAACCTGTTATATTTATAAAGAACACAATTAGATCTACAACGACCTTCGAAATATGTCCCTTGGGCGAGTCTATGTGCCAAGATTGAAACGGTATTTACCGTTATATAATGAAAAAATATGGCTACACATGAAAATAACATTCAAAGAGCTGAACAGTAGTCATTACAGCCTGCCAACTACAGATAAAAAGTCATCAGGACCTATACACAACCTTCGTTGACCTGTCCAAGGCATTTGACACCGTAAGCCAGAAGGGACTTTGGAAGATAATGGTCAAGTTTGGATGCCCAGTAAACTTTGTCATTATGGTACGCCAATTTCATGACGGAATGATGACCCGAGTCCTGGGCGACAGAGACGTCTACGGAGTCCCAAGTCACTAACTGTGTTAGACAGGGTGTGTCAACACTGTTCAGTATCATGTTCTCTGCCATGTTGATTGACGCTTTCCTACAGGAAGACCCTGGAGTAATCATTATGTACAGGACTGATGGAATGCTGTTCAACATAAGCAATCACCAAGGTCAAGAATATCCCTGATGAAGCTATTTATATCCTATTAAGGTACTAAGGAATATAAATCATGTACAAACAACGCAATGGAAAAGGTACCAATTCAGACCTCGGTGGAGTGGAGCATTGTGTGTTAGTATTGCTCAGTGAAATTCAACAGTAGCGTAGACTGCGAACCAGGTGCCTCTCTTATGCCAAAGCACACACCCTGCCATAGAAACATGACATATTCAGAAAGTGTACGGAGCGGAGCGGAGGCAACGACTGTGGGTATCCGACGATGCGATTCTACATGATACACATGTTTTTTGTACTAAATTACGCTATATAAAGTTGAAATAAACTTTCGAATTGAAAACAAAACCAGTCTCCCAGTCGCTGGCGCAAACGCATACCAATTAGTGATGTTCTTTGGTTGCATGGCAACTTTATTTATAAGCCTATATCCGATCACGGAATTCAACAGAATATTCGCAATGGATAATAGTTGTAGATAATTGGTAGAAAATATTGTTATAAATACATTTTGAAGGCTTAATTTAACAACTCTCAGTTTTTCTTGATTGAAAATGGAGCCAAAACTAGGATTGCATGAGTTTTTAAATACTTCATGTATGCTGTGCAATCGGTCACGTTTGTATTTGCTTGCTATAATTTGGAGGGACAGGGGAAAACAAAGGGCCGTAACTGCAAAATTCTAGGGTTTGACTTTGGTCTTACAGTCTCATGTTATTTTTGGTTTATGCTACCAAGGCGATTCATAGGTCCCGTGTTATGGTTACTAAAATAGAGGGGTCGGGGGTATGGACAATGCTCAACAGAAAAAACTATAACGGAATGCAACTTGAAGATAACAGGTATAAAATTTACACAAACTCGAAAACTACCCGGGGCAAGAACCAAGTGACAAGACTAGAACAAGGCACAACCCTTATCAACATGACACAATATACATGTACATGTTCTACTCAAAAGATACGAGGCAAACTTTTGCTGGACAGCGAAACTGCAACAGAACGTGTAAAATAATAATACAGTTACAGAAAGGAGGACACTTTTATTTAAGTTTTCCATTTTACTACAAAGTGGACGATGAGGCTTTCGCCTTGGAATGAACAGCGACAAATGTCACTGGGGGTTTAAACTAGTTTATGGTGCACCAAACCTCACACTTACCCCCATCGACAACCTTGTAGAACAGTCATAGATTGGCTAATTAAAATGTCGCTTTAATAAAGCTAATTTTCAAATTTATATAACAGGCTGCCAGTGCATAACGATATTTCCGGTTCGGCTTCCTGGCACTCCCGCAACGCAGGTTATGTGATAATTATTGTTGTTCGTCTTCGCATGCTATATCTAATATAATTTTATAGTGCCTTTCAAACGTCTTTGCACAAACCATGTTTTGATGGTTCTCGTTTTATAACTGCCACAAATGTTTAATTGGGTCGAGATCCGGTGACTGAGAAGGCCAGTCGAAACACTGGCAGTCATTGTCTTTTTCTCTCATCTAGCAATACTAGCAATGTTCCAGGTGGTAGCACCATCATCCATGTAGGCGAAAATATTACCGTACCCCTCAACTGAAAGTAAGCATAAT